>JARHVA010010028.1:55000-232218 GCA_037957365.1 Torreya grandis
CACTCTCTTTTGACAAAATATAATACATATCTTAACTTATGAATAAGATGTCTAGGAACCTATTGAACACATCCCCTTAGAGTATCAATCTCCATCATATACCTCTCATAGCTCAAGAGTGTTTGATTGAAGGTGGAAATGGATTGACTTGAGAAGTGGTTAGGTTGACTAGGAGAAACAATACATTGAGAAATCTAGTTATAGGACTAATAAAAATCATGACAAGGATGATTATAGGGCTGATACAACTCATGAAAAGGCTGGTAAGAATCACACCAAGTCTGATTAAGAAATTGTTCTTGTTGATAGGGAATGCCATAAGCTTTATATGTTTCACCAACTTGTGTAAAATAATTCTTAACACCAAGGTTAGCCATGAAATTTCATTAAAAGCAAGAACATAAAGGAAAATATTACAAATAATCTTCAAAAGATAACTTGGGTTATTTGATTATCTGATATATCTTTGAAGTCACCATTGATGCTTAGATAGATGCTTCTAAAGGTTGATTGTTGAGAGACAACACCAAAAATATCTCAACTTCTTAGACCAAGAGTCCCACCGAGCATGCTAAAAACTATTTTCACTTGGATTTTCACCCTTTTATTAGATTGCTAATCTCTCCTCATCCAAGTGGTATAATCGAACCACCTCTAGGTTTATGGGTGACCTAAGGATTGTTAGGTTGTGGAGCTAAAAGCTTCACCAGGATGCAAATAGGAGAAGTTATGGAGGTTGCAGAAGAGTTGCGGAGTGTCACAGACACCGGCGTCGGTTAGGACAACCGACGATGGCAGGAGGGAGATAGGAAGGAAACCGATGTCGGTCATGGATCGGCCGGTGTCAGCACCCCCAGGCAGTTAGGGACCGACATCGGTCACCTATGGTTCGAGCTGCGAGTACATTACGGGCAGTTGGTTGATGAACTAAGTGTTTGCATGTTTAGAGCTATTTTTAGACTGAGAGCTACGGATTTAATTATTGTATTATTGTCTAATTATTGTTTAGATGAGATCTATATATATAGACTCATGATTGTATTGTAAAAGTGTGCTAGAAAGCCATAGAGCTTCTAGAGAGAGCTAGTGTAGCTCCTCCTAGTTCCAAGGGGTGCTGAGTGTGTATGATCAGGGAGAGTTGCAAGGTCTGCAAGGTCAAGGAGTTGATCCACTGGGGTACTGGTTAAAGAATCCTAAGGACTTGGTGAGGCAAGGACAAGGGTTCTTCAGGGGTGTAGAGATATCTACATGGTGAGTAAGGTCTAGTGATTTGCAGGTAGCAGTAGAGAGCAGGAGATCTACTTGGAGTATGGTTGTGTACTTGGTGAACTGGCAGCGTGTTACTGACTGGTTGGATAGGTGAACATCAATTCTATATTGGAGTTGATTGTTGGGACCGAGAGAGAGGGAAGAAGGTCTTGAGGCATGGCAAACCTTTGAGGTGGAGGAAGAAGTGGCATCTTCCTTTTTGTATATTCTTCTGAGTGATTATTAATACAATTGTGTATTGTCTCTCATATTCCTGTGTTGTTTCATATTTCTAGTTACTTATTGATTCTGGTATAATTTCGTGTTTAGTTGCTAATACAAGAAGTAATCACATGTGTTCTAATTGGTAGAGCAAGATCCTGACTCAGTAGGGATCAGAGCATGTTTATTGTTCATGGTTTCCCTGACACATGGTATCAGAGCATTTGGTTGGGTTACTTAACAGGTGGTTTCAGATCTGGTAGTGTTTGTTGATTACAGGTTACTCACAGGGGTTTTTGATTGAGTGGGAGTATAGCAATGGCAGAAGGAAGTAAGCTACGAATGGAGAAACTGAATAGCACGAATGGTCTGATTGATGGAAAGAAAGAGCAGGTAAATAAAGATTGTTGGTTGGTTGTAGATCAACAGGGAGGAGCAGATGTTGCAGGTGGTGTTGCACAAGATGTTCTGAATAAAGTGGAATCTTGGTTCACAGATTCTTTTGCCTCTTTCCATGCAGTTCGAAATAGAGCATCTTTTCACGGGTATGTCTTTGGAGACTTTGGAGAGATTTATTTAGGAGCTGGAGAGCCTTGTCAAAGAATTGGCAAAGGGGAAGTGAAGCTGAAATTGCAGATGGATGACACACAGTGGTTGAAGGAAGTCATGCAGGTACCAGTCTTGGAGATGAGTCTAATTTCTTCAAGAAATTTGGGTGATGAGAGATGTACTGTAACTCTCACAGCGGATACACTTGAATTAGATGGTGGTAAGAAAGTAGGTATCCTTTATCTATCTACTTATATTACTGATTCACCTTCTGTCACAGAGATGTGGCTTCATAGGCTTAGTCACACATGTAGGAGGAGAATGCAGGTTCTGAAGCAGAAGATAGATGTTTTTGACAAGCTAAAGAACTGGAAAGCCTTGGTGTTCATGGAGGAGATGACGGATAGAGATTAGGTGAGGGAACTGAATTATTTTGAGCAGAGCAAGGTTGATTTGATTAGGATTTTGATCCATGGAGAGCTCACGGGTAAAAATTTATCACTCACAGAAGAACACAGGTACCAGCATCGGTCAGACAGTAATCGACGTCGATAACTTGAAGACTGACGTTGGTCATAAAGGAACCGACATTGGCAGAAGGGATACCGACATTGGCCAGGGAGACAACGTCGGCAGTCAGGGTCAGTGCAGGGAACCGACATCAGTCAGGAGCAGACTGGGAGATGGCCGAGATCGGTCACTGGAATGGATATTGGGCAGACAACATGTCTCAAACACTCATGTGGAGGTCAAAAAGGGTAAGTGAACCTCATATTCATTGTTCACCTTCTTTATATTGCTTATTGATGGTCAAGAACTAGGAAGATGGAAGAAGCAATGCAGGTAGAGTCCAGATACAGTGGGAGCTTGGCATGGATGAGGAGTGTAGGTCCTTGGAGAAAAAACCAAGCAGGTATTTGTTGGTAGAGTTGTCAGCTGGAAGAAAACACCAAGAGATAGAATGGATTCCCATTTTAAAGAAGAGAGTGGATGGATACATGAGACAGAAGGCCAAGGCATAAGGTCTTGAAGAAGCTGCAGGACAGTGGTACAGGTTTTGACAAGTGGATGACTAAGCATGGCTTCAGTCAATGTCAGTGTAACTACTGTGATTTTGTTCTTACCAGGTGGATGATGAGTCATGACATTATCTAGTTACTGTATGTGGATGGTTTGCTAGTAGGTTTTGTAGATACAGGGATTTGCTGAGCTAAAAGGTAAGGTTAGTTCAGAGGTGTGTCATGAAGAATTTGGAGCAGCCAAATTCTTTGGCATAAGAGACATGGAGATTTTATCTTCAGTGAGAGCTGATGTGAAGATGGTGTTGGCGAGGTTCATTACGCAGGATGCAGAATCGGTAAGCACACCAATGGCTGGACAGTTCAAGCTTAGCTTGAAACAGGGTTCAAAATCACATGAGGTCTAGTGTAGACCTGAGTTTTCTCAATCAGTGGGGGTTGTCAAAAAGTATGGAGCCAATTTGGGGAAGGAGTACTGGAGGATAGTTTAGTGGGACTAGCAGTAGGGATTCTTGTTATGCAAGGTTAAGTTCTTCACTACATGGATGTGTAGGTTCGGATGTGGTAGGTTACTTGAATGACAGGTATATCATCACAAGTTGTGTGGTGGTTAGTCTTCAGGATAGATCTTGAAGAGGGATACAAACCAAAAAATAGATTAGATGGGCTATAGATATAGGTACAGGTGTAGCTATTTATCTCCAAGTGGGAGATTGTTAGGTTGTGGAGCTAAAAGCTTCCCCAGGATGCAAACAGGAGAAGTTATGGAGGTTGCAGAAGAGTTGTGGAGTGTCACAGACACTGGCATCGGTCAGGACAACCGATGATGGCAGGAGGGAGACAGGAAGGAAACTGACGTCGGTCATGGATCGGCTGGCGTTGGCACCCCTAGGCAGTCAGGGACCGGCGTCGATCACCTGTGGTTTGAGCTACGAGTACATTACAGGCAGTTGGTTGACAAACCAAGTGTTTGCATGTTTAGAGCTATTTTTAGACTGAGAGCTGCGGATTTAATTATTGTATTATTGTCTAATTATTGTTTGGATGAGATCTATATATATAGACTCATGATTGTATTGTAAAAGTATGCTAGAAAGCCATAGAGCTTTTAGAGAGAGCTAGTGTAGCTCCTCCTAGTTCCAAGGGGTGCTGAGTGTGTATGATCAGGGAGAGTTGCAAGGTCTGCAAGGTCAAGGAGCTGATCCACCGGGGTATTGGTTGAAGAATCATAAGGACTTGGTGAGGCAAGGACAAGGGTTCTTCAGGGGTGTAGAGATATCTACATGGTGAGTAAGATCTAGTGATTTGCAGGTAGAAGCAGAGAGCAGGAGATCTACTTGGAGTACGGTTGTGTACTTGGTGAACTGGCAGCGTGTTACTGACTGGTTGGATAGGTGAACATCAATTCTATATTAGAGTTGATTGTTGGGACCGAGAGAGAGGGAAGAAGGTCTTGAGGCGTGGCAAACCTTTGAGGTGGAGGAAGAAGTGGCATCTTCCTTTTTGTATATTCTTCTGAGTGATTATTAATACAATTGTGTATTGTCTCTCATATTCCTATGTTGTTTCATATTTCTAGTTACTTATTGATTCTGGTATAATTCCGTGTTTAGTTGCTAATACAAGAAGTAATCACATGTGTTCTAATTGGTAGAGAAAGATCCTGACTCAGTAGGGATCAGAGCATGTTTATTATTCGTGGTTTCCCTGACAAGGATGAGGTAAATCTCTAGATAGGGCTAGCTCGCTTGATGTAACACTTTGGATTTCAACTACACCTAACTTTAGGGGTGAAAATGGAGAGATATAATTGAAATCAGACTATCATGAGGGGTTTTATACACCAAATAATGTGATGACTTCAAACCATTTGCATATTACACATGAAATCAAGGGACAAACTAAACATACACTTGTCTAATCTATATATTCTCACATCATTATTACATTATGTGGTTATAGATGAATTCCTTAATCTATGAGGAATAGAAAAGAGGCATTTAATGCAAATATTTAATGGAATAACTCAATCAAACTTTTACATCTCCTATAAAACTTCACATGCCTCACAAGAAGAGGCTATAAATAGGTGAAAGAATGAAACAACATGCTAAGGAATCCATAGTTTTCATTAAGTAAGATTCATCATCAAATTGAACATACAATGAAAATTCATGGAATAGGTAAAATAAGTAGTATTATTAACCAAATTTTATGAAAATTATCATGTATTTTCCACACTTAAGAGGATCATACGTTATAATGGCCAAAATGGCTAGATCTTATAGAACCTGAGAGCGAGAGAGGAGAAGAGAGAAGTCCAAGGGTCAAAAGGACACTTTTCAAGATGATAAAATTATTTAATTTTGAATTATAAAAATATATTGGATGAAAAATTTAAGTTTAAGAAGCCCAAGTGTCCATAAAAGTCATCAAAATCTTACAAAGTGGCATGACATTCCCTTAACTAGCTCAGAAAAACTATCTTCATGATAAGCCTTATTTTAACATCCCAAAACTGATTAGGGATAGGTATTTTGATTATAAATTTTTTTAAGGGTCTTATTAATTCCTCTCCATGCATTGGTTATATTCCTAGTCATCTGAAATCATCTAGGAATGAACCATCATCATCTGCAGTCCAAAAAACTCCTCTTTCATGCACCCTACACACTTGTCCTCAAATTTGGATTTATTTTCTCATTAAAATACATGGTATGGAGTGGATTAAAATTTTAAATACCATACATAGACTTATAATCATAAGGAAAACCTTAAAATCACCCCAATTGAAGTTTTCCACCTTCTTCACTAGCTTGTCCAATATGCTAGTTTTAACTGGCTGAAATGAGAGCTATAGTTTGGACACTTAGGATTTTTTATATTTAAATTAAATGGACATATGGATTTATAAAAATTCTAAATCTTACCCCCAAAATTTATTTCACCTTTTGTAACCTCTTGTATCTTATAATACATAAAACATGGTAATAAATACCCTATTTTCACCCTATCTGTACAAGTTCATATAACTAAAAAGTATATTAGGGATCTTGAGTGAGTCCTATAAAAGTTCCAATAACTTTAATGATAAAAATATTCCATTATAATTCATCTATAACTTCATTTCTCCAATCGGGTCTTGACTAAGGGTTTGTAAGGGTTTTAGGCCTATTTTGACTCTTAATATTTTTTAATAAAGATATGACATCAATTTTTCAAAAAAAATACAAAATTATGATGTTAAATGAAACTTATAACACATATAAAGTACTTAGGTATCAATTAAAGGCCTCATGAAATATATGAGCATCTAAAACTAGGCTATCAGGTTTGTTTTCCTCCTTTCCTACATGCCTAAGAGAGTTTTGAGTTCAAAAATTTATTCTTGATGGTTTATTTTACTTTAAAAATATTTATTACCTATATTAATACCATAATAAAATTCTCAAATTAATTTTAATTCTCTTCCAAGGTTAGAAAGGAAGTTGGTACCTCATTTGAACTTTAGACCTACTTACGCTTAGTAGGCATGAGTTGTTCTTGAAGCCCAAAATGTATTCTCATAGATTCCATTAAAAATATATATGATTTAATACCTTTTAAATTTTACCAAAAAAGAATTTCAAAATATTTGGAATCATCCTTAAGGATAGAAATGAAGGTGATCTCTTGTTTGGGTTCTAGGCCAAAACCATACCTTTAGGCCTACTTGCAAACTTAGAAATCTAGACCCTCTTACTTGGTCACCTCATTAATTTAGGTGTTATTAATGTTTATTTATATGTATTTAAATCTTTCACACCTTATTTAATCATTCCATGTGTTCCTAGTCTACCATCTCATCCTCCTTCCTCAAGGTTACATGTTTCATGTACAAAGGGAGTGTCCTCTATCTGAAACAAAATAAATGGCACTCCCATGTTTATCTAGAAAATTATGAATATTTTATGGGAATTTAAATGTTTTAATTATGTTATAAACAAAAAATTATCTCTATAATAATTCATTTGACCCTCCAACCCTCATAAAACCAAAAACATACTATTCTAAAAGTACTATGTGTAGAATTTCCTCTAATAGACTATGGCTTATGTTATGATAACCCTTTTCTATGTTTATTTATATTATAAATGCCTATAAAGACTATAATTATCCTTATTTATGTGTATAATAATATATTCCTTACTTCAACCTTCCATTTTACTTCCTCTTACAGTTGTCTAGTCAGGACTAAGTGTCCTTTTTTACTGTGTTCTGCCTTTCCACTCAAAATTAACCCTTGTAGGTGATCCTACCTAGTTGGAAATCAAAAATTATGCTAAAAACATTATTTTAAGGTTTAAATAATAATTTTTTCCTCACATTAATTTTATTCCACCTCATGAGTACTACCTTCCTGTTCTAATCCTCAACAATCAATTGACTATGTTTCTTGCTTTTTAGATCCTACCTATAGGTATCTATGCATGTTTAAGTCTTGAAAATAATTGATAAAATACCATACTTGGGTGTTATTTATCATCCTAAATTTTTTATTTCATAATAAAACTATATACCTGAAATTAAAACTCAATATTATCAACTCTTTACTCATTGTTTGCTTAGTTATAGCTGTAGGTGAGTATTTTGACCAAAGGAGCCTATGACTAATGATTCCACCTTGGAATTTATGTCATGATCCTTTTGAAAATATTATGATGGTATATGGAATCATCTCCCATTATCAAAAATTTGTTTTTTCATACTTACATCCACTTCAATGGGTGATGTGAATCTTTAGACCCCTAGTTGTATGTTGCTAATCAGGCGTATGTACAGATTGAAGGTGTATATTATGAACATGACATCACTTATCACCCTCTATTGACAATATTTTATGTAAAAATTACTCATTAAAATAGTTTAGTAACATTACAACAATTTATAAATTCCTAATTTCAACCTTAGGTGAATAAAGGGTCTCTTTTGACTCCAAGCTATAGATAACACTAATTGTTTTCAGTGTACAAATGGTCAAACTAAGGTTCACAACAACCATCTTCCACTCATCCTTTGACCCTAAAAATTTGAAATGATATTTTACATGTTATAGGTTACAAGTAATGGTCATATATTTTCTTCAAAATTCATTCCAACCATGTTCTAAGAGATCAACAAGACCCCCAAAATCTCTATTTTACTCTTTTTGGGAAAAGTGGCTTGAACCTATCATTTTGTGTCTTGAAGGATTCTCCATCTCCAATTACCAACTTGACACCTAAAATGTGTCTAATATACCATATTCAACATAATAAGACATTAATTAATTATCCAACATGATTCAAATTCATCATAAAGGTACCTCATCCCTTTGCTAATGCCACCTGTAGGTGGGTATCTCCATGTATAGGCAGTGATGTAAGATAATAGGTAGTATACATTGTGTTAAGATATAAAAAGAGTTTTATGCCTATCCCAACACCTCCAAAAGCACTTTAAAACTATCATATATTTATAAATAGTATTAACACCTCCCTCTTAACTTGAATCTATCGATGAGAGCACCTGTAGGTGCATTTTAATGGTAGAAGACTGTGTGCATAGGTAGTGGATGGTGATATAGGCAAGATATAGGATATATATGATTGATATTCCTTATAAATATTAACCAAATGTAAAAAAACACTATTTACACTCTAGAATATCTGAAACACCTATCATATATCCTCTTTTATCATGGCATCCTTCTGAAAACTTGTATATTCAAAGAGCTACCTGCATATGCATAGATTATTGACAGCATCCTCATGAAAAATTTGATATGAAAATTATAATTGAAGGTGAGGGATTAATAAAACATTAAAACATATTAATGGGCTTATTTTTACCCCTTTGAATCATTGAAAAAGCATGAGGATCTAAAAATGGTGGAAAACTAGCCTATCATCCTAAATGAGAGCAGTCTACAAATTTGAGATGATTTTCCCATAAAACACCTTGAAAAATTAAACCAAGTATGAGGATAATTGTATAAGGAATTAAAAATCCTATTTAATAAAAATAAGAAATTAGTTCATACAAAATCTCTCAAACTAAGGTAAAACCTATAGGGTACACAGATTAGTAGGTAGAAAAACATAGTCAACTTCATAAGGATGGTTCATGAAGAAAAATCCAAAATTATTCAAAATATTTATATATAAATTAAGGTATATAAGTTTAGTTTAACCTCACCAAGGTGTTTTATCTGAAACCTCCTTTGCTGGCCATACCAAGTACTAACCTAGAGACTGCTTTTGCTTGCCAAGAAGGGTGAAGAAGGAACATAGTGGTTTTGGGCCAAAAATGGAACTTAAAAAGAAATTAAAACATGTAAATAATATTTATTAATATGAAAATACATACCATGATCTTCTCCTACATGGCACACTTCCCAATGAGTTGTATAAGTGCAAAAATATCCTTTCTCAAGAAATTAACCTCTCTACTAAAACACCTACCACTTTTTAGTTATGTAAATTTATTAAGACCTATTAGAACACATTAGATGTGACATAAATTTTTTTAACCTTCACACTTCCTAATAAATCTATACAACTCATTAAATGCACCCTTTTTGACCTTAAAATGACTCAAAGGACTAAAATGACTAAGGACCAAGGCTAGTATAACATTAAATGACATTAATTAACATACAAAACACCTTATGACATATGTATTAGACCATCAAACCACCTTAAAGTAAATTTTTTACCTATTGGTTCCCTAAGTTGACCTAAAAGTCAAATTTGGTCAGCAAACAACTCCCTTTGGATTTACCTTCTATTAGCACCACAGATCCTATGGTGTAGAAGTTGGAAAATGAATTGATAGCACTCAAAAATAAAATGTCTCAACATCTGTAAATTTATTCAGATAAGGATTTTATTAGAACATACAAAAATACTTCTAATTACCCCAACAATGTTGCAAGGAACCAAAATCAGAATAAACTTCCTCCACCACAAGCAAGGCTTGCATTAGAGGTACCACCTACTAATGCAGTAGTAAAATTGTTTAAAATAGTACGTGATGATTTTTTGGAGTTGTAATATGTCCTAGAGGATGAAATTTATCCCTTAATATGAGATGAAGGATTAAATAATAAATTTGATATCAGGTTTCTAAACTATGAAGAATAAGAAGTTGAACAAGAGGAAGATACATACGGTGAGTCTTATGTTATCTTCACCCATTCTCAAAACTAGTTGAATCAACAATAGAAGGTTGATAAAACTAATTCTAAAGATGAAACACATCAATAGTTTATGATTTACAAAAGAGGAACCCCTTTACCAATTTAACCAAAGGATATATTGCGGGATAAACAAGTAAGTATACCTCACCATTCTACTTCTTCTCCTTCTATGTTTAGTCCCAATGCCCAAAACCCAAAACCTAAAAATGAAAATTCCTCATCTTCCTTAGCCATTCCATACCCAAATTTTTATATCATAGACCATGCCAAGAGGAAAAAAATTCAAATGTCTAAGCTTGAATACCTCCATCCAACCCTAAATAATTCAAAATATTGGCTAAGTTTATAAAAAGCAAGGGATCCAATTCTGATAAAATCTCATCTAAAAGTGCACCTATTAACCCTAAACCAAAATCCAAACAAAATAAATTCATTTTAAATCCCTCATCCATCTCTAGAAAAAAAGATCCTTTCTATATTTCCCTATTTGTAAATGGTTATAAGCTCAGTAATTACATCATTGATTTAGGTGCCTCTGACAACGTGATGCTAGCCAAAGTAGGTAATACCTTGGGTTCAAATCTAATAAATAATTTTGGCCATTTATTTTCAATGGAAACTAAGCAAGTACCCCTTATAGGTCAAATCAAAGATGCATAATTTGCATTCACTACTTTTATGGATAAAAAGATAAAGATGATGATTCTTATAGCCGACATTCTAGCTTTGTATGGAGTTTTGTTGGGACAATTTTTTTGTAAAGATGTTGATGGTGAAATCAACATGGATTAGTCTAAAGATAGAATACTTGTCAAAGATTTTATGTAGAAAATTCATCTAGAGAAGCAAGAAAAATATACTATGATAAAGATTGAGGATCTAAAAGTTTAGAATCTCTTTGAAACCTCTAGAATGGGCACTTATTTCTTGACCATAGATGAGGATATAGTATCATCAAATGATATTTTAAATGAAGGTCAGGAAATATATGAATCATCATCTTCAAATTAAGAGATTTTAAATTTTGAGACTGTTAAATTAGAAAGTTAAAATGATGTTTGGACTTTAGAATTTGATGATAGTTTCTCTTCAATTGGATTTGAAGTTGGGATAGTCCTTATATCTCTAGAAGGAAAGATATGCCCTTTTATTTCAAGTTGTAATTTGATAATACTAAAAAAATTGTAAAATATGAAGCCTTTTTGTTAGGGATGGGTGTTCAACAAAAGAAAGGAATTAAAAATCTCCATACTCAGGGTGATGCTGAGTTAGTCATTTGTCAAGTAATAAAATTATATCAAATAAAGAATGAAAGGCTAGGGCATTATTTCAATCGTGTTTGGAATTGCATTAAGGATTTCAATGTCTTTGGTATATCATTAGTATCAATATAATATAATGATAAGGTAGATTCATTAGTCATTTCAGCCACCCTCCTGATTCCCCATAAGGATTTCCAAGGAAATAAGTATACCATCAAATTGGTATTCTGACCTCGTATTTCTAATAATGCCAACTATTGGAAAGTTTTCAATAGTGATGAGAAATTCATTACCTTTTTGGATAAGGATTTTTTTTTTAGTGAGTTATACTTTGAGGGGAGTGACTCTACTCCTTGAGAATCAATCTCTAAGGTGAATGAGGAAACTAGTTAAGAAAATTTGCAGCTGAAAGAGAATAAGATTCCTAAAATATTGGTTTCTTTGGGAAGACTTTTTGATAAACATGATCACTTTATCAAAAAACAATAGTCTAAATTAGATTCATCATTAAAAGTTGAGAAATTCAATCTAGGAATAGAAGATGATCCTAAATGGTAAATATTGGAAAATGTTGCTCATTGGAGTAAAGAAATAAATTAGTGACACTTATACAAAATTACGTTGATGTGTTATCATATTCATATGATGATTTTAAATATTTATGACCCAAGGAATTATATC
This sequence comes from Torreya grandis, assembly GCA_037957365.1. Lineage (NCBI taxonomy): Eukaryota > Viridiplantae > Streptophyta > Pinopsida > Cupressales > Taxaceae > Torreya > Torreya grandis. Next base: position 67,201 of record JARHVA010010028.1, read on the forward strand.
ATGATATTGCTCTCAAATCTAGGTCTCTATCTCACAAGCAAAAATAATGAATATACAATCCTAAAATCTTAGGTACCATCCTTGATAAGATCCAAAGGATGCTAAATGATAGAATAATTTTTATTATAAATACTCAACATGGATAGCTAACATAATTAATGTGAGGAAAAATAATGGAGAAATCCACATCTATGTTGATGTTTTTAATATAAACCAATCATCACTAAAGGATAATTACCCATTGTCAGTAATGGATCAAGTACTACAAATAGTAATGGGTTCAAAGATGTTGTCTATGTTAAATGGATTATTATGATATAACCAAGTGGAGGTGCATGATGAAGATTAACACAAAATGGCCTTTAATACTCCAGGGGGCACCTTTTCATATCATATAATGCCTTTTAGGTTGATCAATGTTGGTGAAACCTTTTAGAGGGTGATGGACCTAGATTTACGAGATGATATAGGTAAGTTAATTATGGTCGATCTTGATGATTTGAATATTTTATCAAAGAAATGTCAAGATCATTGTGATAATTTACAACAAGTACTTAAAAGGTACCATCAATATGGGATATCCCTCAATCCCAAGAAATCCATTTTTGGGGTTATTGAAGGTAAACTCCTTGGGCACATTATGTCTAAGGAAGGAGCTAAGATTGATCCTGGATGGGTCAATTCTATTCAAAATCTTGCTTTGACATCTAAAAAAAAGGAGTACATTATTTCTTTAGGAAGGTTAAATTTTTGTGAAGATTTTTACCTAATTTTACTAAGAAGATATGACATATTGTTGATATGATGAAAGGAAAGTCAAATTTTTGATGGAATGTGAAAGGGAAAGTTACCTTTCATGAAATAAAGAAAGCAATTGTTCATGCTCTAGTCTTAGTCTGTACTGACTATACCAAGGACTTTATCATATATAGTTACGCTATCATTTATAGTTATGCTTCTGAGCACACATTATCCACCATTTTTGGTACAACTAAACAAAGAGGGGATTGAATCTCCTATAGCTTTCATAAGCTTCCCTCTAAAGGATCACAAGCTCAAATACTCACCCATGGAGAAACATTCTTACACTTTGGTAAAAGTGGTTAAGCACTTCAGGTATTACATCCTCAATTCTCATACCATATCACTGGTGCAAGATTATACAGTTAAGTCCATCCTAACTCAACAAGAATTTGGAAGCAAAAGAGGTAATTAGATCACCAAGATCTAAGAATATGATATGGAAATTAAACCTATAAATATAGTATGTGGAAAAGGTTTATGTTAGCTTATTATATAAAATAAAATAGAAGAGGTATCTAGTGATAAAGGAGATATAAAAGAAGAAATTCCCATGGTCTTATCCATAAGCACAATGAATGAGTAGTACTCTAACATTTCTCATTTCCTCATATATGGATAGTGTTTAGAATATTTGTCTTACAAAGAGAAAAGGAAAATCAAGCTTAAAATATGAATTTTGTTCTTTGGGACAATGGTTTGTACAAGTAAAGCATTAACATAATTTTTCTATGGTGTGTAGACAAATCAAAACAAAGTAATTTGCTGGAATCCTTTCACAAATTGTCATGTGAAAAAAATTTCTTAGCTTTGGTCATAGCTCACAATTTTTTTTGAGCAAGGTACTATTGGCTGACAATTTTTCAAGATGCATACACTTGGGTGAATAAATTTGAGTTATGCCAGAAAGTTATGGGGAAATAAAAGTTGATATCCCTACCCATTAAGCTAGTAGTTATTGAAGAACATTTATATAAATGGGTTATTTAATTCATTGGCATAGTGAACCCATTATCAAGTGTAGGTCATAGTTATGTTCTCATGACTACTGACTACTTCACCAAGTGCGTGGAGGCAATCCAAACCAAACATGCCACTTCAGATGTTGTTTGAAACTTCCTCAAGGAAAATATCATCTCAAGGTTTGGAGTACCTAACATGATAATAATAAATAATGCTACTTGTTTCTCATCCCATGAGATAAATGAGTTTTATTTTGAATATGGGATCACTCTATCTCACTCCTTTGACTATTACCCCCATGAAAATGGTTAGCCTTAGTAAAGTAACAAGAACTTGGTCACTTTTATCAAGAATTTGGTAGAAGAATATTAGAGATCCTGGTACAAGGCATTGTATGATTCATTTTGGGTTGATCACATCACTCCCAAGTGAGCAATTGGTATAACCCCCTTTAATTTTTTTTATGGCTTGAATGCAAAGATACCTATCACATTGGAATTGTTTGCTCTTAGATTGGTTAAATAAATTAAGGATGATATATTTGAAAGTTCCATAGACAAGCATATTATGTTCATTACTAAACTAGAAGAGCAATATACAAAGGTGGTGGACTGCATTGTTGAACACCAAAGCCAAGTCAAAAAATCCAAACCATGAGATGTCCAAATTGGGGATCTAATTATTTTGTGGGACAAGAGAAGAGAGCCAAAATGAATACATGAAACATTTGATTCCTTATGAAGGTACCCTTTCCTTATTTAGTATCTTAGTGGAAAGAATAGTTTCATTTTGGCATACCAGGAGGGAACACCATTATTGCTTCCCTACAATAGACAACATCTGAAGCTTTTCACTTAGTGAAGTTCCAGATAAGTTTGTATATTTTGTATATAGATGTATAGTCTTTTTTATTTTGTCTTTGGTCTAGTATGTCACTTGACTTCATGGACCAATGGAGGAAGGCACTTAGAGTTCTAGGATTCTTTTTTCTTTAAGCATTTCATAGAATTCATAAATGAAATTTACTAGTTGAAGCTAGTTGTTATCCTCAAATTTATCTGACTCAATTCATGGGATAACCCCTATGAAACTTATACACCTTGTATCCTAATATAACTAGGCACATAAAATGAGGTAAATCAATTGGCCTCATGCATAATTCACCCCCCACCCCCAAAAAAAATAATCTTTTTGACTTATTATTTTTTTCCCCTTAAAACATACAAGGCTTAAGAAAAAAACCCAACATTGTACATTCAAGGATGGAAATTTTTTATACTAAAGCACATCCCAACATACTTTTGGTGTACTTTAGATAATTTTATCTAAAGTGCACCTAGTCATCCTACATCTAAGTGCTTTACTCAGATGTAGTTTGAAAAATTTTCTCCAACCTACATAAAAATGTCATACAGTCTAGAGAATTTTCTTCGACCAACATCCTTACTAGTTTTGTATTATTTGAAAAAATTTATTCAAATTACACAAAACATGTAGTCTAGAGAATTTTCCCCAAACTACACCCATAGACCTACCAATGTGTAGTACAAAGATTTTTCTCTGGACTACACCAAAATCAGTTAACCTCATGTAGTGCAGATAATTTTCTCTAGATTACATGAGGATTTTCCTACCCCTCATGTAGTTTTGAGAATTTTATCTGAACTACATAAAATTTCTAATCAGATGCACATGCACAAATTTTATCTACCTTTACATATTTCCTACCAAATGAAAAATATGCTAATTTTAGATATTTTCAATGCTCTTGTGTAGTTTCTTAACCAATGATAGAGCATTTTCTTACAAAAAGAGTCATGAAGTACAATTTCTAAGGAGTGTTTCCTTCATCCTTGGTTGATTCAAATGTTGAACAAATCAAAGATACTAAGTTTATACACACGGACATGATATAATTCCTAGACATATTAAACAAGGACCCAGTTGCATCAATTCAATTTGGAAAATTTGGATGAACAAAAGGTGATTAAAAATAGGAAGATGTTTGTAGAATATATAGAGGCAATGAAGAACAAAAAAGAAGTCCTCTAAAATCTAATCAAGTATCTCAAAGAAACCCTAAACATGTGCACAAACAAGGAGTAGGATCTTGTAGACAAATTGGGGAACTTATTTTCCAAATGATAAATGACACTCAAAAAATCCTTCTTATAGAAATAATTATCCAAGAATTCACTTCCTTCATTCACACTAAAGTTGAAATAGAAGCATTCACATTAGAATCCATTGATAAGTTGGTTAAGTTCTAAGTGATTATGGATAAGTTACATAGAATTTTGGATACACACAAAGGAATACCTCTCAACATAGTAGACTCCATCACAAGAAACAGATCAGGGCCAAACAACAATGAAATTCAAGTGGCCAGGAAGAGATATGAAGCTTATATGGAGAAGAATAAAAAAGAAGAAATTCATGTGTCTTCGAACACTTAGATTATTTTCAAATTTTTTTGTATGTAGTTTTGTTATATATAACTTAAATGTAGGAAAAGTATAGATTCTCATGGTTTCATATACCTAAAAAAACTCTTAATAGAAATTTTATATGGTTTTAAATAATATCTCATATTATACATGAATCGATAGGTTAGACATTCTAAGTGTATATATTCATTGCTATAGGATTATGATTAGGATTTTGAATAACTCGATTAAGGCCTATAGATTGTAAGCATATACCCCTATATATGTATATAATCTAGTCACTTATTTACATATTTCCTTAAATTAAAATTTAAACTAGATTATAAATCCATGAATATATGTTGATATACTCATAAAATAGGAACTATTCTATTCATGAATATACCCATGTATATTCTAAAAATATAAAGGGTCTTGAAAGAATTAAAAACCACTCTTTCTTCATTTCTATTCTGAAAGGAACTATTTATAAAAATTATGGCCTATGCACCTTTTAATATCTAAGTATAGGTTTTATATTGACTGTATTACCTTATACAAAGTCATAATAACCCAACTTATATCTGTGTGGTAAACTCAACTAGTATATAGGTATATTAACAAAAATACTATATCCTTAAAATAATATGCTAAAGGATAATCTCAACAGAGCCATAAGAATGCTCTATAAAATATTAACCCTTTAAAATTTACTTAGGGTTTTTTCCAAAATACACAAAAATCCTTATTTTTAAAATTTATCCAAGTTTTAAATTTTGACACAACACATAATACACTCATCCATTACAAGGTTTATTCAATAATCTATTGTGCGTATCCATAAGTTCACAAATTATGGTCATTTGATGCCCAGGATTTTAGGGTATATAATTAGTTTTGTTGATGGTTGAGCCATCCATAAGGATGAATATTTATCCCTCTAAATAGTTTCATAAAAATTATAAACTAAAACCCTTAAATATTTTAATGCCAAAATCAAATTAACAAAAATATGAATCTTAAAATAAAACTAACCTGGTAAATAAACTACACAATTCCAATGCCAATGATTCAAATATTAATCCCACTATAAGCTAAAACCTCCTCTCTATTCCTCTATCTACCCATCATGTCCTTTACGACCTCCCCTTCTTACATTTTATCCATCTACATGATAATTTCATACCATAAAGATCTCCAATCATTTCACCATGATTAACTAACTCACAGTGCACTTCCATGAAACTAGGTGTTTCTCCATGCAAACCATTTATAAATATTCCTTTCTCAAGATAGCAGTTTTAACACTAAGTCAGCATCAAATTAACCCTAATCATCTTTAAATATCCATCATTAAATAAATAAAATAAAATTTATAATATCCCTTTAAATTATGCATGAACAATGACCTCGATTAATATCCATGCATCAAATTTTATAAAAGTCATTAACTTTATATAATTCAATGATATGCCAACTAGTTTGAAATCAAAACTAAGACATCTCCTAAATAATAAGTCACCCAAAAATCAAACATGATGATGTTTCACATAATAATTTAATAATGAAACTATATACATGGACTTTGCATAGGATCATATAAATTGTCTAAGCACAAAGGCAGAATAATAACCATTAGTAAATAACATTAACCTCATAATAACCATGCCAAAATAATGTCATCCATAATTGTTTAACAAATAAATCTAATTTATTAATGAATTATTATAGGTTACTAAACTATTATGAATGATAATAATAACCATATAAGTATCAATAATAACTTAACAAACCAATCAAGCAAAGTAATAAAATCTATCTATTACTTATAAAAATGTATCCAAACAAAACATTGTTTATTTTACACTTAGTTATATCTAAGACAATGGTGAGTCACATTAAAACATATATAGATTCACTCATTCAACTAAGCAATATCATATAAGTAAATCTAATTATGACAATAAGATTCATACAATCACAGATCTAAATTAACATGATCATCAAATAAAAAATAAGATCATAATAGAAAGCATAATAAAAATCATTTACATTTAGATAACATAAATACATACTAAATTTATCTAAATCAATAAATGAATATAAAATATTCTAATCTATCATGGTGTGTGCATGGGTTTTTAGCCTTTATCTCTGTCATCCACCAATGCCTTCATCTACACCACCATCTCTGATGATACCCTCCCTCCATCAGAATCTGAGGGATGGATCTGTCCTACACCCACCTTATAAAAATGAAAGTAGTTATCTCAAAACATATACATACATACATACATATATAATAAATAGACTACTATAGTATAAACTAACAAATATGATAATAATGTACTCAATATAAAAGTAAAACTAACTCTATAACTAATAAATCATGTAAATTAAGAAACATAAAACTATCCCATAATTAACATATGAAAATCAAGATTAAATAAATATAATTTAATCAAATAATAACCATAATAATCCACAAATCAAAAGGTTATTAAACCTAGATATAATTTTTCATGTGACATAAAAATCAAAATGAGTGCTTATAATAAAGTTAGATATAAGAAAACACAACCATTTAGAGACATAAATATGATGACATAGATGGTGTGGGTATGAATAGTAATGGGATTTTATGAGGAAGCCCTGTTTGTATTCCCAAAAGTCTTACATTTCAACTCACAAACTGAAAAGTGAAGAGATGTTATAAATTGGAACTAAAAATCAAATCTGACACAAATGGATTAAGAAATGGGAATGGAAATAATAGGGGCATGATCATCTAAAATTAATATCCATAAAAGGGATATTTGGAAGGATGTGATGGATATGTAAGGATGTAAGGCACCATAAAGGTGATGTGTAAATCTTTAGTGAAGAGAATACACTCTAATCAAGTGGTAAATGCTAATAATTGTTGACATTAAGGACCTAAAGAACCCAACCTAGCAAGTGTAAGCTTAGGAAGACAAGTGAAGTAAAAATATCATCCCATAAAGTCTATATTCATGCAAAAAAATAGTAACCTACTTAGGGAACCCCTTATAGAGCCATCAATCTATTGTGAATATTAGGTACTTATGGGATAAATTAGGTAACACCAGATTGTCAGAAGATATATAATGATGAAATGAGACCTCCTACCTTAGTATATTGGCCTACTAAGCCCTAATAGACCTTGTATCTATTATTAGGCCAATTATGGAGTTTGATATTAAAATAAAATAGGAGATGTGCATAGAACATTACATCTTTTAGTGTGATATAATTTTTAAGGATATAATTTACCTTTTGACATTGTCTTGTCTTATGATTTAAATTTAACTCTTGAATTTTTCTATTATTATCCTTCATACATATTAAAAAAAAATGGGTGATAGATATAACTAAAAAATGATAACCTACACCCAATTGTTAGAAAGGAGAACCTAATGACCAATATACCTAAATACTACTAGACTTGCACCATAAGAAAGAGTGCAATCTCAAAACCAACTTGTGTTTCTCAAGTGAAAATAGGTGGAAAGATGGGTATTTTAGGTGAGTTATCAATGTGAATAAGGTAATATAATTAGTATATGTTAGTATTTGAATATAATAAGGGATATTTTTGCTTAAAAAATGACTAGGGAAAAGGAAGGATCTAAAAGTACATGGAAATATAATTCAAATCATAGAAATGGAAATGATAAGAAGGGAAGGGTTATGAAATGTGGTAATCATATCACTAGAGGAATTAAAATAACATTCAAAGGGTTTAACATAAACACTAATAATATAAATCATCCTAAAAGAGGAGGGAATGCAAACATATACCAAAGAATCACAAGGGGACTAGCGCCAATTGAAAAACATGAAAAATGTGATGAATAAACCCAAAGGTGCTACTAAATATTTGAAATGGAAACTAAAGTTAATTTTAAAGTGATTTAAATGATATAAATAAAAGACACATACTAAAAACTAAAGTGTTGAAAAGTAAATATTATGGTACAAATAAGATATGTACAACAATCATAACATACACTCACAAATGCCATGAAAGATATCTACACTCATCATAAATAATATATGTCAAGTCTCATTGTAACTAATTTATAACTCAAACCATAGTCTATTATAACCATTTTTGAGAGTCATGTCAATATTTATTGGTAGATGAGCTCCAATTGGGCATGATAGGAGGAGGTCATGGGGCCTCCTAATGAGAATAACATAACAAACAAAGAGAGGGTGCCATTCAATAATCAATAGGATGCACATAATTAAACTAAAGAGATGATTCTAGTCATAAAAGAGGCTACTCCTCAACCTAGGTAGACCATGTGAATGTTATTGGAAAAATTTAGATAGGATCCTAAAAAATATTTGAAGTTTTGCTGGATGGGTATACGCTTATCCATAAAATGTGTAGATTATTTATGCTAAAGATAATACACCTCCCCATTTTTTGGGATATAAACAAGTGTAATATTTGGAGGCATCATGTGTAGGTGAAGAAGAAAATTTAATGTCTTAAGAAAAATTACAGCAAGATAATGCTAGAGAGATTGAAAGTTAGTTGAAAAGAGTGTACTATTCCCATGGAAGTAATAGGTTCACCTATGATTAGCATATCAAGGTGATTGACTATCTTTGGTGGGATCTATTTGGATTTTAATATCTAAAAAATCATTGGTAAGTTCTACACTTCATGATATAAATGACCATATAACTTATGAAACTTGTAATATATATTTCCTTCTATGATGGGTGGGCATGATGCCATATCTGACCTATGTGGATGAACATATTAGGGTCTACCTATAGTCTCAATAAATAAATAATCACTATTAGGGTATAGATTGGTTGAGTCAGGAATTTGATTCAATTTCTTTATATATCTATGATATGCTTAATACTAGTGTTTTAAGTGAGAATATACTCTATGAAATGAACAATATGGTGTTATTGTTTATTTAAGAGACATCCTAGGTTCAGGTTGTATAAATGTAGCCAATATCTCTAGAGGAAGTGAAATCAATGGATCAAAATATTTAAAAAACCAATAAGTTTTATTCATAGATTGATAATTAAACATTATTTGAATAGGATAAAAAATAATAAGAACTAAAAATGAGGTAGAATTCATAATGCACTCTATCTTAGACTGATCACAATTAATCGAAGGATGAAAAATGTTGGGCAAGTCAAGAAAAGGATTGTTATGTTGAATGATATATAATAAATTAATGTTAAAAGGATATGAGGATTGATCATAAGAGAACATAAGAGAAGAATGGTAATGGAGGATTTATAAATTCTTGGTTTTAACATATCTAAACAAGTATGTGTTTACTAAGGTATAACTATCACCATAATAAGGAACAGTGAGATCTGTGTTAAGGGTTTCAATCACCATGTCATTAGGAGATGTATGGAAAGTAAGCTTATTAAAAATGAACCCAAAAGGAAAAAACATATCCTTTAGATTCTTAAAGGAATAGGATTGAAAGGTAGGCAAAAACTGAGTAATGATGCTAGAGGGAAGGTTTGATATTTTGATTTTCAAACTAATCTCATTGGGCCTATCATCGTAAAAATTCAGGCTATTGGGTGGAATGTTTCCCACAAGCTCTGGGTGACCATTTTAACCTTAGCTTTAGTTAAATGGATAATTAAAAATTTGATAATCATAGAATGGTATGCTAGGTGAAGATTCAATAGTCATGATATTAAAAACACCATGTTATTGGAATTGTTAGAATTTTGAAGGTTTAATATCACATTGTATTTTTTTTAATATAACCCATGTAATAAAAATTCACACATTTGAATGTAGAAAATGCCATGACCCTCATATGATGAGTGTAAGGGTGACCTAACAACAATTATAAGATATAGGGAAATAATATTTTATGACCTTAACTCTAAACATAATAGGAGATATGATTATGAGAAGCCAAAAACATCTAAATGGAGGATTTATTATTTGGTCATATTATTGGAATGTGCTTTGGGTAGACTTAAGGTCACATTAAAAATATATAAAGTATTAATGAATCCCAAAAAAGATACACAAGTTCTAAATCCTTTTTCCATCAAGGCTCAATTGACCTAAATGTTACTAACTTGGATGATAATAAACAAAGGAAGGTCATTCACATAGAGTAAGATTTCATCATAGATCATATATGTGATATGAAATTTTTAATAAAAATATTCATTTGTAGTGCAATAAACTTATATGGACATATCTTTACATTATTCCAAAATGATTTCCTCAAACTCAAGAAAGTTATCTTCTTGCCCCATAGGTGGTGGTCCAGAAATGTTCATATCGATAATAAATTTCATAATATAGTCTTGATGACATGGAGAAGTCCTCATGAGCTCAATAAAAAATATATTATATGGGAATATAGAAATTTATTATTTAGGATGCCACTCACTAAATATAATGTGAGATAGAGAGGACCATAAAATGGATATTAAATTTTGAAAAAAATCAATTGTAGAAGAAAATGAACCTAAATGAAGCTAATTTAGTGTCAAAATGTGTTTTATTAACACTACCAATATAGTTGAGGTAGTTTGAACCAATTTTATTGGTGTGGATAATGTATTTGGTGACACAAAAACATTAGAAATAGATTATATCAACCTGGTCAATGTAGTAGAATCAGAGTTTGGTAAATAAATAAGTTGTACTATGTTGGATGATATAATAGAGGTGAATTTAGGTAAAAGTGAGAGTATCAAGAAATCTGATACAATTTAAATATATTTGATAAAGGCTAATAAAATTATACCTAAACTAGAAAACAAATACTATATTGAGTTGGTTGATACAATATGAATCTAGGTTGTTGAAGGAAAAAATTGTCTTGGGCTAGCTTATATATTTGTGAAGATGTGGAAGTATACCAACTTTTTTGATACAATTATGAAAGAATATAACTACATCAGGTTGTTTTATGTATTTTTGAATGAAAGTAATTACACCAAGTTGGCTGAAATAGTTGGGATATCAAAAAACATATAAGTGATGATCTCTTCATATCCAATAGCCACAACAATATGTGGATGATTATCTTGGATTAATATATAAGTTGTATAAGGAATAATAAAATTAAGAGGATAAGTATAAATTTAGGAAATAAAATTATTCATATTCACAACATTTTCTTGATCATTAAATAAAATAAGGCTAACTATGCTTTCATTAACATTAGCAGTTAGTTGGGAAGGGGATTAATTTCTATTTTGGTTTTTATTGTTAGATCTTTGATTTTGAGTGTGACTTGGAAGAGGATTGGAATAGATGGTAAGGTGAGCATTGGTTTGGTTAAGTAATTCAGGTTTGAACTTGGAGTCATGAGCCTTAGCTACCTTATCATAGGCTTGGTTATGTTATCCAATAATGACTGCATGGTCAAAGTTTGAACTAAGAAATCAAAATATAGATGTTTTAGTTGCTTACAAGTTTCACTATAATTATCCCAATTTTCAAGAGTCCAATTTTTTTAAGGATCATACTAATGAGCATTAGGATAATAAGGATAAAAATATTTAGATGAAGATCTAGGAAGTCATATCTTAATCTTATATACAGAAAGAGCTTGATGGATTTCATAATTATTAGCTTGTGAAGGAGGAGGATGATGGAAAGGAATTACATTGATAGGTGGGGAGAGAATCACTTCATTGGATCATCTTGTATAATAAAATTAATAGTTCTAATTGAATCATAGGTATTAAAGACACCATCATCTATAACATTATTTTTTAATATATCATAATCATTCAAGTGTTAATCTTAGTCTAGGAATATTCAAAATTTATTATAAGGTAATATTGATGTTTGTCTTGAGATGATAGACAACTATATGGTCCTTACCCTAATGGTTATGATGATATTGGAGATATATTTTCATCTCATCTATATAATCTATGCCACATTCATCTTTAACCTCATGGTCTTGGAGTAGGTGTCCTTGTCATGCTTTAGGGTTTTTATATGGATCATAGCATTTGGATCTAGAAGAATCCATATTAGAGTCATTGTAAACTTGATCTTGATCATGGAAAAATGATAAGGGATGAATGTATTTTTCAAATATGTATCAGTATTGGTTATCTCAATAACATTATAATTGTTATCAAATCCTTGAAAATCATGATAGAGTTTTTCTTTAGATTAGTTCAAGATATGTTCTATAGTGAAAGAGAAAGATCAATTTTATTCAGTTGGTTGATGTAGTTGATTACATAGGAATTCCATAAATAAATTATATTGGGTTGGATGAAACAATAGGGAATTAAAATATGGGATAGAAAATTGTATCAAGTTGGTTGATGTAGTTGGATGAAAACTTAGAATTATATCTAGATGGTTGATGAAAATTTTAAGAACATAATTGTATCAAACTAGATGGCACAATTGGAGACAAATGGAAAAAAATGAATTGTATTTGGATGGTTGATATAGTTAGAAAAAACTTAGAAGTATATCAGACTAGTTGATGTAGTTTTCAAACAAAACATAGAATAGTATTGAGATGGTAGGTACAGTCTAAAAAGAAAACAAATATATGAGCTAAGTAGTAAAAAAATGTACAAAGTATGATGTTATTACTAACTTAGGTTTGTTTTATTTTTAGGGTCTAACTTATAATGATTCCAAACATAAGTAGTGAAAAAATCCAAAAGGGCACTAAGTGTAGAGATTCAACCATATCATAGATACATTATCTCATCTCTAAGGTAAATTGAGAGTAAATTACCTAGGCTTACCACATACTAGTGTAATAAAAAATCAAATAGATAAAAGAATTCTTATTGGATAAAAACTAAACCTTAGGTGATTCTAATAATTCATAAGGTATGTGGAATCTAAATTTTGTAGATAATACTATTTAATGGTTTAAGTGTTGGGGTAATACTCATCACACCATGACTCGATTAAAAATAATGACTATTTTTCCCATAACAATATCTCATATGAGTTTTACAAATATTAGAACATAGTTATAGGAAGACAAAAAATAAAAAGTAGAAATGATTAAAAATGAAATTAAAATATACAACATACTATGAAATAAACAAATACTCAACATAATATTGGGTTGGGTGATGCATTTAGAAGCAAAAAATGATAAAATAAAAATGTATCAGGCTAATTGATGTAGTGTTTAGAATACACTAAACTGTATTGTGTTAGATAATGCAGTTGGAAGAAGACATAACTATATCAGGCTAACTAATACAATTATGGATAAATAGGGAAATATATCTGGCTAACTAATATAACTATTAAGACTAAGAATAATGTATCATGTTGGTTGATACAATTGGACTAAAAGATATGTGATTATTTTGAAGATATTTCTAAGAATTTAAAATGAGAAACATGAAAATAATCCAACTAGAGGTGGGATATAATTCATTTTGGGTTCACCAAAATGTATGCACAGACTAGGATGACCTACAACTATCCTCTTTCTCTCAATATACTAGGAATAAAATAAGTTCAATCAATAGAGCCTACATATACTTAGAAAAGTGGGTAAGGACATATAATATATGTAAACCTAGCAGAGAGTAATCCACACTTAAATTTAAAGAGGAAATGGTTCTAAACCCTAAGCCTATGACATGGGTTATAGCTCTCACTAAGGCATAACGTAGATAAATTATTTTAACAATGATTACAATGATGCAAGTAAATTAAATTATTGGTAAGAGTTATAAGTAAATTAAATGATGGGTAAGTGTTTGTAAATAAGTTTAGTTGTAATGGTCAACCAAATATAGGTCTATGTAACATATGGTGATAAATGGAAAGTATAATGAACCCTATATGTATACCATATTATTCAATATAAGGAAGAGCCTAAGAAAAGATACACACATACCTCCAAAAATAAATAAATAATATCCAATAAATTTAGTAAAGCAAAGAGTGTAGGGATATAATAAATTACCTTTGGGTGGACCCATAGATACTTAATTCTCCCCCTTTAGGTCAAGTGGCCCTTTACTAGAGATATTTTAGGTTGAAGAAATCAAATGGTAAGATGAAGACACATATATCCTTAGTTATGAAATCCAAGCATCTCTCCTATTGTGTTTTAATGATACCATAATGAAAAAACATCCAAAATAAGATTATAAACACTATAACTCTCCAAAATACTATTTAAGGGATTTTTTTGGTGTAAAATCAAAGTTTATGAATGTGATATATATTTTAAGAATGATATATGAAACCTATATATATATATATATATATATATATATATATATATATATATATATATGGCTCTAATACCTATAAATAACCTTAAACTCTAGTCCAATAGTATTGGCCAAGCTGATATAATTAGAAGATGCTAGCTGACACCATACAATATTAACCACAATAATATAATATAAATGATAGAATATACACTCATAAATGTATTAGGTTGGCCAATATAGCATAGTTAAGACTTAATCATGAGAGCCAATGTATTAGACATGCTAATACATTAAGATATGGGGAAGCTATAAAAACTATACAAAAAGTAAATGAAGAGGTAAGACAAAAATAGACTTAGAGGAGGTTATAATGATAGTAGTGATGGTGTGAAAAATAAACATCAAACATATCTCATAAATTACCATGATTCGATCCCAATCCATTATCAATGTTTTATTTAAGGAATGCACTTAGTTATATTGATGCATTATCATGCACTTACAAGAGAAAGCATCAGTAATGTGATAAATGTGAAAAATATCAGGAGTCTAAAAAGGTTGCTTGTGTATGAATATGTATGGATATCTATTAGAGGCATTATATTACCTCCAAAGCTTAGGTGGATATCACATATGCCATTAAGGGTGTAAACATAAGAATAATTCTAATATATTAATGAATAATTGATGTGGTAGTTTAGGCCAAATTTTTATATTCATCTTTAGTGATATATAACATTGCATAAAAATGATGTGTATTCATGTTAATATATTTAGTAAATTATTCATCATCCATGTAATTTAGTTGGTATATAGTAGATATTTCATGAGTATTATTGGTGTAAATAATCATTACAATTGCATCAATAAGGTGTATAATATATACTATATAATTTGTAGTAGGAAGAAAAATGATTTCATGCATGCCATTTTTCATCTAGTGTAACAAATGGAAAACCAAATTGGTTATTGAAGTAATGTGTAGAGAAAGGCTTGGGATTATTCACTATCAATGTTATCATTATTTGTTTTCTTAATTTAATCCATTTAATCCATTTTATTACATAATTGATCCAAATAAGATACACTATCCATGTAAAACAATTTAAAAATAGTACCTATGTGCCTTATGTTAACCATAGACATTCATTCATTATGACCATGAATAATGTGTATTATTCGAGGATAATCATAAATAATGTTTTAAAATAAAATCCTAAGAGTGAAATATGAAACCCTATAAGGATGAAACCTTGAGGAAAACCTAGGGTTTGACATAGTTCGATACGTGTAAGGGTTCAGAATTATGTTTTAACCTATTTTAATTTTGAAACCCTAATAGGATGAAAACTTATAAAGTATTTTAGATTGATAAATATGATAGTCAAGGATACATTTTAATGTAAAATACTGAAATTAATTGCAATAATTTGATAAATGGTATATGATAAATATAGTAAGTACAACAAAAGGATGAGTACTTAGATCTTTTAGTTGAATTTATGATTACAACTATATTATGGTAGTGGGAAATAGACTAAAGAAAAATTATGATTCATTCAATTAAAAAACTATTTTTCTATCTAAATAGGGTTGGTTCCATCAAATTTGGGTTAATATTGATAATTGATACTAACTTGTGAAGAAATCAAAAACTATGTCAATACGATCACCTTCACCTATCTTTGAAAACTATGTATGTGTGATGTCGAATCTTGATGATTTGAATAAATAAAAAAATCTACATCCACTTTAAAATATTAGGTGTGGTTATGAAGGTTAGAATCCTATAAAAATTATGAAATTTTATCTAATGGGTTGAGCTGACCCCAATTACCCCTATTTTATGATTGATTGTTGCCTATGTATATAATACTCTGAGGGGAATCAAGACATATGTATTAATCCAACCTAGTGTGATTATGCAATTATGATCCTTCACTATATATTTATATAATTATTTGAATTCAATACTTTAAATTGATTAATTTGACTTGGATTTGGTATTTTTCAAACTTGACTTGTGACTACTCATAGTGATCGATTCAAAATTTGAGAAGAATAAGTTATATTTTCTCAATGTGCAATAGTTTATATATTTTTACTTGATAAGTTGGAAGTCCAAAAGTATCATTTTTAGAGGTTTATATAATTTTAATAAACTCTCCAAATTCTCAAATCATAGGTTCACCTATCACTACAGTACATTTTCATAGATAGGGCTAAAAAAATACAATTCAAATGAATTCAAAAAATAAAAATTTAATCTATTCGACGCAACAAATTTTGTTTTATAAATTATAAAAATCAAAATTTACTATTAATGTAATATAAAATGATATATGTGATATATTGAGACTCATATGACCATTTTTCCTCCCATCATGTGTGTTGGAACAAATACAAGACACTATTATACATGGTAATAAGATCTCATGTTCATTCATTAATATATTGTACATAAAAAAATTACATACCTCTATCTAAAGTATACTCAACATACTTATGCTTGCCTCAATCCTATCGACTGGGATCAAATCAATGAATATATTAAAAACTAAGTAAAATTTTCTATTGCAATCCTTTCAAAATTTAGGGAAATCATAACTACAAGACTTAATCACATATCTCATTTTATTTACCTATGGGGGAAATCACTACAATCTAACTAAAATGACTATGACAATGCACATAATAGTTAAAAGTACATATATGTCAAATTCAAATAACTCAAGGAACTTATTAAACTTAACAATTGAGCAGAGGAGCCTCTAACACCAATATGTTTGGACTAAAAACTTATCTAGTACACATGTATACACTATTGCACATTGAGAAAATATACCCTATTTTATTATGCCCTTAACCTATAGTGCAAACTAAGGTAGAAAAATTAAGTATAGAAATTTGTTTTATATTGTGCAAATTAGAATTCATTGGATTCATATATATGTGATGATTGTAATGGTATATTATACTGGTATACTTTTTTGGGCCAAAAAATTTCACACTTGTACACAATAATAGTAATTGAATTTGTCTCGATGAGAGAATCATCATGGTGTATTCCATTAGTACACTTTTTTGGGGGTTGAAAGCCTCTTAGGGTTTGGTCATGGCTGGTCCAAAAAATCATGGATATGAAAAATGGTAAGAAACTTTGAAAACTCCTCATAAGGATGACATGGAGTTTAGAACTTTTGATCCATCAATTTTGGAGGTAGTTTAGCAACTTAAGTCAAAGTTTCAAGTCATGGTGAAAAAATATGATTTTGATACAATTTAAGGGGACATTATAGGGTTGAGAGGGGACATAAAAATCATTATGGATCAATTATAACTAATATCTAGGCAATTAGCCAACTTATCAGCTCAGCCACTACAAAAGAACCCTCCACCATTTTAGTTTACTTCTCCTCCTCCAAAAAATACCAACATCAATTTTAGCCCTAGGATGATGTTACCAAAAGTGGACCTATGAAAGTTTTATGGTAATGATCCACTCACCTAGATCACTCAAATTAAAAATTTATTTTATCTACATCAGACTCCATGTTCACAAAAAGTGGTTATGGCCTCTCTATATCTAAAACATGAGCCATTCATTTGGTATCATTGGTTTTATCCTCAAAATAAAAATAAGGGTGTCCCAATTTAATTATAAATATATTTTGAGGATTTTTAGATCCACTATTATAAAAATGTATCTAAAAACTACTTTAGTTAGCTAGCCAAGTTGTTTCAGAGCAAGACTATCAAGAACTACATTCATCAATTTTATAATCTCTCCTTATGTGTGGCAGACATCACTGAGGAAAATATGAATGGATTTTTTTTGGGTGGCCTCAAAGATATCATTCAATTATATTTTCACATGTTTCATCCTAGTATTTTATATAAGGGCATACCAAGTGCATGCATGGCTGAGGAAAAAGGGTTGATCATATGAAGACCTTTCACTAATGTTTGTGAATGCACCTTCCCAATACCATCAATTCATTATACTATCAAATTAACACCTAATCAAGTGGAATAAAAGTGTGAAAATGGTTTTTAGTTTGGCCATAATGGAAAATGGAGTAAAGGGCATTGATGTGTTGAAAAGAACTTATTTTACATTAACGGTGATAATGAGGAGGAAAAATATGAGGAGGATTTAGGGTCCAGTTTGGAAGAACCTGAGGATGAATCTAAATATTCTCAACCTACTATTTTCTATTATGTAATTTCAAGCATTAGTAATCCTAAAAATCTTAAGGTGGTGGGTTTCTTAAATAAAAAGAAGGTGATTATATTAATAGACTTTGAGAGTACACATAACCTCATCAATATTAAGTTGGCTACTCATTTGAATTGTTTCATTTATCTAGCTCCAAAATTTTAGGTCATGATTGTAGATAATGGTATGGTCTACCATTATATAAATTTCCATGGCATTAAGATATCTATAGGAGACTATTTTTTAGATTTCCCTATGTTCACTATTCCTATGAGAGGAGATGACATTATTTTGGGAATGTAGTGGCTCATCACTTTAGGCACTATTGAGATGAATTTATAGGAATTATTAATGAGGTTCCATCATAAACTAGGAATTTTGAACTACATGTATTATGGGATAAATCTCTATAACTGGTTAGTTCCCTCCAAATGATGAATATTCTCAGAAAAGATGTAGAAGGTTTTGTGGCACACTTGTTTTCCATAGAGGTTCAACCAACCAAGAATTCTATACATCCTAATTTGTAAAGGGTGTTGGATGACCATTTTATTATTTTTGGTGACATGCCAAAAGGACTTCCTCCAAGTCATGCATATGATCATGCCATCAAACTCATTCTAGGAAGTGCGCCACCCAATATAAGACCCTATATGTATCCCTATGCCAAGAAGAGTGAAATTGAAAATATGGTACAAGAGATGTTGGAGGAAAGAAACATATAACATAGTTAAAGTAAATATTCCTTCTTGGTGTTCATGGTGTATAATAAGGATGAAAGGTAGAGGATGTGCCCAGACTATAGAGAAATCAATAAATATACCATCAAAGATAAGTTTCATATTTTAGTAATTGATGATTTGCTAGATGAATTACATGGTGATATTTATTTTACCAAGTTAGACCTTCACTCTAGATATCATTAAATTCACACCCAACATGAGGACATACCTAAAATAGATTTCAAAACTCATGAATCCCATTATGAATTTATGGTTATGCCTTTTGTCCTCACAAATACACCATCTACATTTTAGAGTTTGATGAATACTATTTTTAGGCCATTTTTGAGAAAGTTTGTATTAGTTTTTTTGATGATATCCTTATCTATAAAAAAATTGGGAATACTATTTGAAGCATATGAAATAGGTGATATCAGTTCTAGAACAACATTACCTTTATGCCAACCTTCCAAGTATACTTTTAGTGTCAAAGAGGTGGAGTAATTGGGTCATATTATTTCACATGAAAGAGTGAAATTTGATCCTAAGAATATCCAAGTGATGATGGAGTTTCAAGTTCCCATACCCTCAAGAATCTATGAGAATTTTTGGGGATAACTAGTTACTAATGTAGATTTGTTAAAATTTATGGTAGTATTACATCCCCACTCATCTCTTTTCTTAAGAAAGACTCCTTCCAATAGATTGATTCAGCGACCAAGGCACTTGAAAAGTTGAAAATGGCTATATACAAAACTCTAGTTTTGGCTACTCTTGATTTTTCAAATAATATTATTATGGAGTGTGATGCATCAGGATATGGCATGGGGTCTATATTCATGCAAGAAGGTAGACCATTAGCATTTAAAAATAAAAAACTAAAGGGATAAATAGTCTTAACCAATAAATGATAAATATATGATCAATATTGTGCATGTAGTGAGGTAATGGAGACCTTATCTGATGGGTCATCACTTTCAAGTCAAGGCTAATCATGATAGGCTAAAATAATTTTGGGAACAACGATTTTAATCTAAATAACAATAAAAATGGGTGACTACAATGTTAGGATATTATTTTGAAATAGTTTATAAGAAAGGAAAAGAGAATGTGGTGGCATATGCCTTCTCTCATTGGGATGAATCAATTGAAGCATTTCTATGTGCCATGACCATATGGTAGGTAGATCGGCTAGAGGAAGAAAGATTAGAATGAGAGAATGACAATGCTACCAAGGAATTAATTCACAAAATTTAAAAGGGTTTTAATGAATATAAAAAATTTACATGGAATGGGAACACATTATGGTTTAAAGATAGATTATACTTTTGTAAACATTCTCTCCTAAAACATAAAAATATTCAAGAAGTTCATGCCTCTCTACTTGGAGGTCACTCTAGATTTTTGAAAACATATCATATAATCAAGCAAGATTTATTTTTGGAAGGACTCAATGGGGATGTTCATAAATATATGGTTGAATTCATGGTATACCAATAAAATAAAGGTGAAATAATTACGACCCTAAGTCTTTTATAACCTTTATCCATCCTTAGCCAATGTTGGGAAGAGGTTTCCATGGATTTAATTAAAACATTGCCATGGTCTGAGGGTAAAATTTTTATCATCATAGTTTTATATCGACCCACCAATTATGATAATTTTTTTTCCTTATCACATCTATTTATTGTCAGTATAGTAGCTTTTTCTTTTCTCAATACAATTCAAAAATTGTATGGTACTCCAAAAATCATTGTAAGTGACCAAGATACCACATTTACTAGTAATTTTTGGACTAAATTATTTACCTATATGGGTACTCAGTTGACTCATATCTCATCCTAATCGAATGTGCTATTATAAGCAAGTTTTTAGGAGCAAGACCCAATATTAATGTTTTTAGTCAGCAGGTAGAAATAAAATGGAATCTCAAGGTCCATATGGAAATTTTTTTAATGACCAATATATTATTTCTGATTTGGTTAAATAGTGTAGAGGATTGTTCCAGAATTTTGGTAGGAGGACCCTAGTTTTTAGGTCACTCTAGTCTATTCCAAAGGAAATGGCAAACTAGTTATGATCCAAAGAAAGAGGAAATAAATGTTATGCCCATATAGGTTAGACTAATAGGTCTTCATATTGAGTTTTATGATGAAGATATTTTTATAATCATTGATAATAATTTTGGATATTTGATTTCTTTTAACAGAGCTACAAAGACTAGATCAAGATTTTTTCATGTAAGATTTTATGTTAACACTTATGCAAACCAAGAGTTACCATCCTTAGTGTATATGCATACCTCAAAGGGTGAATGGAATAAAAGTATAGAGTATGAAAAAAAATCCATATTATGTACCAAACATAATAATTTAGGTAATATAAGTAAGCTTTGCCCCTCTTGGTCTAATAACAAAGTTGTCTAGATCCATAAGAAGGATAAACCCATATGGAAAAATAAGGATTTGAAAAAACCAAAAAAACCAATAAAAAGGAGGGTTATAAGAATATTAAAGTGAGAAAATATTGGTCCTACCTCATAAACTAGAACAAAACTACTAAGGTGTTCTGAGGGGAGGAAATACCTGAACTAGAACTCTTGGTAAGTGAAGAAGGAGAGATTATAGAGAAAGATAATGTAGATAAGACTAATTTGTAGAATAATATCTTAGATGATAAAATGGATTTAGTGAGCAAGGAAGTTTTCCCAAATTTTTTTCTCAAGATAGATGCTCAAAGAAACTTTCAAATGAGGGTATTGCAAAGTTAGGCTCTAGACTTGAAGCTTGTGAGTTGGTCCACACATAGATACAAGATATTCAAAACCTATAAGGGGGGACTTAAGAGGTTAAAAATAGTTGGGGGACCATGAAATTTATTTGTTCCCCTATTTATTCAAATAAATTTGAATGTTTCCATTTAATGGAGGAGGAATGTCTTACATTCCCTAAGTGTTAGGAAATATTAGTATTAGTGCTCACATTAATAGGTAAGCAACAATATTTTTATATATGTCTTAGTTTAGGTAAATAAATGAGTTGGAGGAAAATAAGAGTTATACATATAACTCATTAAAGATAGGGTTGTATGGGAGAGATTAAGTGATATATATTAGAGATAAAATAAAGGGAATAATATTTCCTCCTACTTTATAAGATAAATTATCCCTATAAATGTAATAGTCTTGAAAAATAAAATATGTATTGTTGATCAATCAAAACTTTGTGATCTACACTCTTTTGAGCCTTTGAATCTACCAAATAATGGTGTAAAATCATTATTTGGTATCAGATAAGGAACCCTATGGGACTTCTCTACACTTTTTTAGCCTTAAGCATTTTGAGACCAAGAAGTGAAGACCATGTGATAAAGTCTCATCATTTGAAAGGCCATTCATCAAATTTGACATTGTGACAATAGTATAGAGCACATGCCATTTACAATTAAATTTTTTTGGTGATAAGACATATATGTATAAGTATATGTTTATAGATTGTAGTAAGTGAAAAAATATATAGATATATGTTGCATATTGGTTTACAAGTTCATTGTGATTTAGTTTACTGTGTGTAAATATATACTATTTCAAGATATGAAATTTTTGTATGAGGGTTTGAAAAGTTTATTTTTGTAATCAGATCTAAATATATTCATATTTTCTCTATTGAATCCTTTGGATACCTTAGTCTATCCATTATTTCAAGGTTGTGCAGGGATGCACACCATATTTTGGAGACTATTATTTGTATTTGGTACATCATGAAACTAATATTTACCTGAATCTAAAAATATCAAGTTATGCAAGAATTATTCTAAAAGATCAAATTTCACCAAAATTTTTATGACCATACTCAAGAAAGGAAAGTAGTTTCTTGAGAGAAGACAATTACATAAAAAAAGTAGTTGTGGATGCTTAAAAATAAAATATCTATATATATGTTCATTTTAGCAATGAAATAATGACAAGTATTGAGGAATAATTCATAAAACTATAGCAGTTACAATAATCTAAACCCACAATGAGCTCCTCCATTCAAATATCTTGATCTTCATCATCTTCCTTCATCACTTCTACCATCTTTATGTAGCTACAAACAAGCCCTCAACTTCATCAAAACTTGTGGCAATTAAAAAAAGGAGGAAGACTCTTCTTTTTAGATTTTATCCTCTTTTTTAGGTTTCATTTTTATTCTTGTTAAGTCTCCACATTTTTTTTTATGGTTTATATATTATTTTGATTAGAGTTATGTTTTAAATAATCCTCATTTTTATTTTCAAAGAGTTTAATGGTTTCAGGGGAATGGTTCATGGTTTTTTATTTATGATTTAAAGTTATGTTTTGTTTTTATAATTAAATATTTTAATCTCATGATTTTCACTTTTTGAAAATTAGTTTTGTTTATATTCATGATTTATGTTATTTTTTTAGTTTTTATTTATTAATAGTTTTTAAATATGTAGTTATTAAAGTTTTTAATATTTAGGTTTTATTTCTTAAGGTTTGTTTTTTATATACATTTTATTTTATTTTAATATATATTTTATTTAATTTTTAATAGATTCTTATATTTTGTTTTTTTTTATTAGTTTTTATTAATTTTTTTAATAATTATTGGAATAAAAGTCTTTTTAGTCAATTTTATTTGTGTCATTTTAAAAAAAAGTAAGTGTTGAGTTATTTAAGAGAGTCATTTTTTTGGTGTCTTTGGTCTAAAGTTTGAAATAAATATTTGAAAGGCATTTTTCAATAAAGACATGGATGAAATAATCTCTCCAATACATTGGAATAAAATCCTTCAATGTTGTAATCAGACGTGAACCTAATGTCTACATTTTGGGGGTAGTATAGTTTTTGTGTGATTCCTCTCCTTATGTGAGTACTAAGGGGGAGGGAGGGGAATGCTAGGAAAAATTAAAATTAGTGCTCACATTAATAGGTGATCAATGATATTTTTATGCATGTGTGAGATTAGGTAAATAAATGAGTTAGAGGAAAATAAGAATTCTACGTACAACTCATTAAAGATAGTGTCGTATGAGAGTTATTAGGGGATAGAGATTATAGAGAAAATAAAGGGATTAATATTTCCTCATACTTTATAAAATATATTATCCCTATATATGTAATAGTCTTTTTCAAAATAAACTATGTATTTTTTATTGACCAAAACTTTGTGCTTTGCACTTTTTTGAGCCTTCAGCTCTACCAAATAATGGTGTAAAATCATTATAGAGTTTATAGGGAATGAATTGGATCTAGTTAAAAATACATTTGAGAGTCAGGGGGATATAGGAAAATCTGAGAAAAGAGAAATGGATATAAATAAAATGGAAGTAAAATATTTGTTGTAGGCATCAAAAGTGAAAGGAGATGACACCCCTTAAATGACTACCAGAAGAGGAGGTAAAGTATCAACCATTGGTTCCCCCCAAATGTGGTAAGAAATCCAAAGAAGGAAATATTCAAAATGGTTATTCATGGTGAAATAGTAGATGGGATGCAAACTATGCTCCCTTTTAAAGGGGGAAAATCTCAACCCAAAAAGAAATAAATAAAAATATTGTATGTATAATTATAATAAACATAGAGTTTTTAGGGATTTCCTAAAAATTCATAATCAAGTAATGATAGCTATTCAAAAATCAAATATGGATGAGAATATTTTTCTAGATAATAGACCCATACTTTGTAAAGAAGCAAAAGGAGAATATGTAAGTTATATGGGAGCTTCAGAGGTTTAGTTA
This sequence comes from Torreya grandis, assembly GCA_037957365.1. NCBI lineage: Eukaryota > Viridiplantae > Streptophyta > Pinopsida > Cupressales > Taxaceae > Torreya > Torreya grandis. The sequence goes on from JARHVA010010028.1 coordinate 92,304, forward strand.
CATTTTAGAATAAAAAGTTTTTGGATGTGGAATCACTATGTAAGAATAAGAACCATTTAATAATTATTTTAACTAACAAATAGAATGATATTATCTAGATTTTATCAAATATTTATGTTCCAAACTCTCTAATGGAACATATAATATTATGAGAAGAATTGAGGTATTTTAGAAGAAATTATAAGTATATACATTGAGTAATAGCTAGTGATTTCAATACATTATTATTCCCAATGCATAAGAAAGGTGGAAAACAAATTTAATTGAAAAGTGTGGAAGATTTGGATTTATTAATTTTTTATTATGGTTTTCTTGATGTGGATTTGAGATGCTCCCCATTCACTTGGTCATATATGAAAATGGGAAAAAATTTAATTTAGGTAAGATTAGATAGAGTTCTAATTTATATGGAATGGATTTCTTAGAAGGATCTCTTTTTGTCATCCCTCCCAAGGATAGGCTTTGATCATAATTCCTCAGAGATGAGTATTGATGATAAATCCAAAAAAGAAATAATTCCCTTTTATATGGAACACATGTGGTTCAAACATTTTAAGATTGAAGATATAATCTCAGAATAATGGTCTATCAATGTGCATTGTTTTGATTGTTGTTAAAAATGAAGAATGCCAAGAAAAATATAAGTTTATCGAATAAAGAAGTTTTTAGAAATATGATCCTAAAAAAGAGTTTTTTAAGAGAATAACTATCAAACTTATAGTCATTGGTTGGGATTAATGGATATGATCCTCAAATTCTCTTAATGGAAAACCAATTAATTTATGATTACCATATGGTGATATCTAGGGAAGAAATTTTATGGAGACAAAAGTCTAGAGCTATATGGTTAAAGGAAGAATGGGATAAGAATACCAATTTTTTTCAATTAATAACATTAAAACACATAGCACATAATAAAATTAGGGAAATGAGATGTCTATATAGGGAAGTAAACTTGGATACAAATTTTATTAAGGAATAAAGTATCAATTTCTTCAAGAATCTTTGTGAGGAGAATTCTAGAGTAAATTTTAAGATGGAAAAAAAATTGATACATGAGATCCTAAAGATTATTAACCAAGAGAATAATATTATCATTATAGCTCTGATATCTAAATATGAAGTCCAATATGTTGTGTTTTTATTGAATAAAGATAAGGTGCCTAGGTCTGAAGGTTTTTTGACAAATTTCTTTTAGGTTTTTTGGGAAATCATTGAGGATTATGTGTTTGAGGCTTCAAATGAATTTCTCTCCTATAGACAAATTTTGATGGATTTGAATAATAATTTTATCATTCTTATTCCCAAAAAGGAAGGAGATAGTATTTTTTTATATTTTCATTGTATTAGTCTTTGTAGTGTTGTTTACAAGATTTCACAAAAATTCTATCTATTGAGATGTAGCCTATTATGGAAAAGATCATTAGCATTCAGTAGGGGTATTTTTTATATGAAGATAAATCTAGGATGGCATCATATTTTGTTCATGAGACCATTCATTCTATGGATAGAATCAACCAAATAGGTATGGTTGTTAAATTATATATGAATAAGGCTTATGATAAGCTGACTAGAATTTATTTTATAAGGTGATGTTAAACTTTGGATTTCAGGATAAGTTCATATAAATTAGAATTAATTACATGTCAAATATTATATTTTTTATGACTATTAATTGGGTTCTAGAAGGCTTCTTTAAGAGTAAAATAATAATTAAATAAGGGGACCCATTATCTCCTTTCCTCTTTATAATTATGGTCAAGTCTCTTAGTAGAGATTTAAAAACTACTATTAGAGATAGAGAGTTAAAGGTGTTCAAACTATCCCATAATATTTATCTAGCTTTGCACCAATAATTTTTAGATGATATTATCATTCTATAAGAATCCTCGGTCAGAGAAGCTAGAGAGTTGACAATGATAATTTTGAATTAGGAAGCATCTTCAAAATATAAAATCATTTTATCAATAAACCCAGTCTTCTTTTTTAGTACCCCTCTAATGAGGAAAAAATATTATAGCCATTTTGGGTTATAAGATTAAAGAGATACCCTTATCTTGGTATGCTTATCTATAGCAGGAAATTACCTCTTAGGTGTGGAATCCATTACTATTAGAGATAGAGAGTTAAAGGTGTTCAAACTAGCCCATAATATTTATCTAGCTTTGCACCAATAATTTTTAGATGATATTATCATTCTGTAAGAATCCTCGGTTAGAGAAGCTAGAGAGTTGACAATGATAATTTTGAATTAGGAAGCATCTTCAAAATATAAAATCATTTTATCAATAAACCCAGTCTTCTTTTTTAGTACCCCTCTAATGAGGAAAAAATATTATAGCCATTTTGGGTTATAAGATTAAAGAGATACCCTTATCTTGGTATGCTTATCTATAGTAGGAAATTACCTCTTAGGTGTGGAATCCATTACCAAAAAGATTTTAGATAAAGATGGATAGCTATAAAGGTAAGATATTATCCAAAGTAAGGAAAATTATTCTCATCAAGATCACCCTCTAAAGTCTTCCAGTGTATTTGATGTCCATGTTCAAGATGCATAATATAATAGTGGAAAAATTAGAAAAAAATTAGACAATATTTTTATGGGCTAGCACAAAGGAAAAATATAAGATTTACTTAGTTGTTTGGGAGAGATTTTGTACCCCAAAGAGTAATGGAGGATTTGGATTAACGAGAGTAAAGTGGATCAATAAATAACTTATTACCAAATTGGATTGGCACTTTATCACAAACTCCACTTTTTGGTCTAGAATATTACAGGCTAACTAGTTAGACTCAAGAGATGTTCTAATCTTGTTGAAAGAAGAGCAGCTTGTTAATGGCTCTTATTTTTGGATTTTTTGGGTTTTTAGTAGAAATTATATTATAAGTGGGTGTAAGTATATAACTTTAAATAGGAAAAAGGTAACATTTTGGGAGGATACATGGTTAATGGATCAACCTCTTATGAACATAGATCCATGGAATCAAATTGGTATTATTGTTCAACAAGAATTTGGTAATAAAGTGTAAGAGTATATTAAATGAAATGAAGGAATAATACCTTGGAGATAGTTGAGGGGAAAATCTTTAGGAAAAGAGGGTAATATTATTTTGAAATATTTGATTATTATGATTAATTACTATCATATATCCAACATCATGAAATAAAATGAATCGGTTTGGAGGGATTATTTTTATGGAAAATATAGTGTGAAATATAGATATAAATTGATCTAAAGTATTCCTAGAGTATACATTATTTGGGGTAAGTTATGGGATAATAATCTCATCCTCAAGATAAATATTTTTTTATGGTTATCTTTCCAGAATAACATTTTGGCAATAAACAACCTTAGAATAAGGGGTATGGTTCCTGTAAATAAATACCCTTTATGTGATAATGATAATGAGAATGAAATGGTTATGCATTTGATGATTATATTTTCTTATACTAATGTGATATGGAGTGTGTAATTGGATAAATTTCAAATCAGTTAGGTGCATCCTTTTAGAGTGTTAAATCTATGGCTAGCCTAATATCCTCTATTATAAAATAAGAATATAATTAATATTTATGAATTATCACTACCTAATATACTATGGGGTATATGGAGGGAGAAAAATAATAGGATTTTTAGAAGTAAGATACTTATTGGTTTAGTGGTAGCCAACAAGATTTGTGAAAGAGTCATGGAAAAATTCAAAACCATTCCTAATAGTAAACCCAAAATCATGAATGAGGAGATAATAATTAATATTAATTTATAGATTGAAGTTAAAAATATAAGAGTAAGTGACCCAAAATTTAAAGCTAGAAAATCATTCAAATGGATGGTCCCATGTCTTGGTTGGTTAAAACTAAATTTTGACAAGACATTTAAGGGGAACCCATGGGATTCAAGAGGATGAAGAATTATAATAGATGATAAAGATAATTTTTTGGTAGGATATGTGGGAGGAATGGGAAATCATACTAATCACTAGGCCAAAACACTTGTAGATTTATGGGGATTAAGGACAACAAATGATCTAGGGGTTAGAATAATAGTGATTGAGGGTGACTTGATTAATATTATCAATTGTTTGTCCAAGAAGAGTTAGTTTAGTTTAAGAATAAGAAATATAATATAGTAATATCTCATGATAATTTATTAATTAAAAAAAATCATCATACAACATGTATATAAATAATGGAATTATACGATTGACTAGATTGTCAATGAAGGGGTGGCCTCTATGAGATTAAGAAAATGGTTTAGTAAGGAAGGATTTTTTAGACTATTACATCAAAGGATTGAATCTAAATACTCAAATAGAAGATAAGGAGTCTTTTAATCATGATTAGGGATAACTTATTATTTATTATTTTGTCATAATTTTGATGTGTAGAATTGATGAGAATTTAACTATTAGGTGGCATACTAAGATGGAAAATACTAAAATCATGGAGGATATGATTAAAAAGGGGAATAATTATTTTAAACCATGTAAATTTATTAAGTTTTATGTTGAGCTACATGTGAAGTTTGTATGTAATCTTACACATAAAGAAAGAGTCGACTAGAGTTGCTCGATATTTGATAATTAATTCAAAGTTAGTAGGATGGGAGGAGATCTAATAATAATTGAGTCAATTAATTTATATTATTTGAAGGATGATAATGAAGTGTGAAAAAATCTTCAAGTAGGAGGTATAGCTTACTTTATGTTCAAGAAAGAATGAAATATATTCTCAGAAATGCCATGAAGGATATCTACACACATCATAAATAACATATGTCAAGTCTCATTATAACTGATGTATAACTCAAACCATAGTCTATTCTACCCTTATTTGAGAGTCATGTTAGGATTTCTTTGTATATAGTATCCAATAAAAAATTAGGCATGCTAGGAGGAGCTCATGGGGCCTCCTAATCAGAATGACATAATCAAGGAAGAGAGGGTGCCATTCAGTAATTAATGGGACACATATCCTTGGATCAAAGAGATGATTTTAGTCATAATGGAGGTTACTCCTTTGTCCTTGGTGGACCATGTGAATGTTTCTAGAAAACTTAGGAAGGAGACTAAAAAATATTTTAAATGTTGCTAAATGAGTATACACTTATAAATTAAATATGTAGAACATTTGTACCAAAGATAATACACCTCCCCATTTTTTAGGATATAAACAAGTGTAATATATGGAGGAAACATGTTTTGATGAAGAATAATATTTGATGCTTTGATATGAAGTACATTAACATACTACTAAAGATCTTGAAATTTAGTTTAAAAGTGTGTAATATTCCCATGGAATCAATAAGATCACCTAAAATTAGCAGATCAAGGTGGTCTATTATCTCTAGTAGGATCCTTTTGGATTATGTTATGTTAAAAATCATTGGTAATATCTATACTTCATGAGATGAATGAGAAAATATTTTATGAACTCACAATATGGCTCTCCTCTATTGTGGGTAAGCATGATGCCAAATCTAATTTGTGTGGATGATCATATTAGGGTCTACCTATAATCTCATAAAATGAATCATCACTATTAGGGAATAGATTAAATGAGTTAGGAATTTTGTTTAGGATTTATATATCTCTAATATGTTCAACATTGGTGTTATAAGTGACCATATACTCAATGAAATGTGCAATATGTTGTTATTGTTTATTTAGGAGACATCCTTATTTTGGGTTATATAAGTGTAACCAACATATTTAGAGGAAGTGAGATTGATGGATCAAAATATTTAGTGAACTGATAGGATATGGTTATATCTTGATAATTAAGCATGATTTGAATAGGATTGAAAATAATAAGAACTAAACATGATGTAGAATTTAGAATACACTCCATCTCAGACCTATCAAAATTAATTAAAGGATGAAAAATGTCAGGGAATTCAAGAAAAATATTGTTATAGTGAATGAAATATAATAAATTAGTGCTAAAATGAGATGATTATTTATCATAAAATCATTAAAGAGAATAATGATAATGGAGGATTTTTACATTTTTGGCTTTGAAATAGCCAAACAAGTATGGGTCTACTGAGGTATAACTATCATCATAATTAAGAGCAATGAGTTCTATGTTAAGGGTTTCAATCACTATAGCACTAGAAGATGTATGGAAAGTAAGCTTCATAAGAATGACCATAAAACCAAATGAATTATTATTTATATTTTTTACAAGAATAGGGTTGTAAGGTGGGAAACAACTGAGTAATGATGTTACAGGGAAGGTTTGATATTTTTATTTTCAAACTAATATCATTGGGATTATCATAATAAGAAGTGAGGCTATTGGGAAGAATTTTTCACACAATATTTGGGTGACCATTTTAACCTTAGTTTTAGATAATGGATAATTAAATGGCTGATATTCATAGAATGGTATACTAGGTAAAGATTCAATGGCTAGGATATAAAAGACACCATGTTCTTGGAATTGTTAAAAATTTGAAGTGTTAGTATCACATTGTATTTTTTAAATATCACTCATGTAATAAAACTTCATACATTGGAATGTAGAGGAGGCCATAACCCTTATACGATGAGTCTAGGGGTGACCTAACAAAAAATTATAAGATATAGGTAAATTATATATGATGACCTTAACTATAACCATAATAAGAGATATAGTGATGGGAAGCCAAAAATATATTAATGGAGTAATTATTATTTGGTCATATCCTTGGAATGTTATTTGGGTAAAATTAAGGTCACATTCAAAATATTCTAATTTTTTAATGAATTCCATAAAAGTGACACAATTTCTAGAGCCTTTTTCCATCAAGGCTCACTTGAACTAAATGTCACCAACTTGGATGCTAATAAATAGAGGGTCATATGAATGGAGTAATATTTTATCATAGAGATTAAATTAAATATGAATTTTTAAGGAAAAATATTCATTTGTAGTGTGATCAACTTGGATGGACATATCTTTGCATTATTCCAAAATGCTTTCCTTAGACTTGGGAAAGGTAGATTCCCTATAAGCGGTGGTTGAAGAATTTTCATATAAAAAAAATTTATAAGATGGTTTTTATGACATGGAGAAGTCCTCATGAGTTCAATAAATAATATTTGATATGGGGAATATATAAATTTATTATATGGGTTCTCACTCATTAAATATACTGTGAGATAGATAGGACTATAAAATGGCCATTAATTTCTAAATAAAATTTATTGTAAAAGAAAATGAGACTAAATGAATCTGATTTAGAGTTAAACTATGTAATTTTGGGACTAAATTATAGTTGATGCTGGTTTAACCAATTTTATTGGTGTCGCTAATGTAGTTAGTGACATAAATATAGTAAAAATAGAATGTATCAACTTGGTCACTCTATTAGAATTAGGGTTTGGAAAAGAAATAAGTTGAATTATGATGGAAAATATAATAAATGTGAATTTAGGTAAAATTTATTGTAATAATAAAGCTAATATAGTTTAAATATATTAGATAAAGGTTGATAAAATTAGACCTAAACTTGAAACAAAATACTATATTGAGTTGGTTGATACAATATAAACCCAAGCAGTTAAAGGAACAAACTATAATAAGATAACCTATATGGTTGTGAAAATATGTAATTATACTAGGTTTTTCAATATAATTACAAAATAATATAATTTTACCATGTTGGTTGATGTAGTTTCAAATGAAGGGAACTATACTAGGTTGGTTGATATCAAAAAACATAGAAGATATAATTTATTTAAATCCAATAGCCATAAAAATATGTGGAAGATTATCTTATCCTAATATATAATTTGGATAATGAATAATAATCCTAAGATGATAATTATATATGTAGGACTCAACATAATTCATGTTCACAACATTTTCTTCATCATTAAAGAAATAGGGTTAACCATGGTTTCTATAACATTAGTAGCTTGTTGGGAAGGGTATTTATTTTTATTTTGGTTTTTATTTAGATATTTTATTTTGAGTGTGAATTTTAAGAGGATTGGAATATATGGTGAGGTGAACATTGGTTTGGATAATTTCTTCAAATTTGACCTTGGAGTCATGAGCCTTGGCTACTTTATCATAGGCTTGGTTCTATTATCCAATAATGACTATGGTCAAAGTTTCAATTAAGAAATAACTCAAAATATATATTTTTAAGTTGCTTACATGTTTCATGATTATGTTATCAATTTTAATGAATCCAAAAAAATTAGGATCATACTAATGAGTATTTGGACAATACGGATAAAAGCATCTAGATGAATATCTAAGAAGGCATATCTTAATCTCATATATGTAAAAAGGTTGATAGATTTAATAATTATTAACTTTTGAAGGAGGAGGATGCTATAAAGGACTTCCCTTATATGTGGGGAGAGATTCACTTCATTATGGATTGATTTAAATTCATTGAACTTATTAACAGGTTGATAAATCATCTTAGTTTGACCATTTCTAGAATGAGAAGATGATTGAAGTTTAAAACAATGATCAATCTAATGTCCACTCATATTGTAATGAGTGCATAAAACCTTCTTAGGTGAGGTATCCCTTTTAACTCTTCTCATTTTTCCATGATGAGAATGGTCTTGAACACCTACAATCTGCTTAAGCAAAGCATGTCTCTTCCATCAAAATGCAACATTGTAGTTATGCATCCCACAAAAAGTACATAGAATTGATTGCATCATCTTTTAAATGTTAAATCCAAATTTCTTAAACATAAAAAGTGGATCAAAATATTTATTGATAACTCTAGTGTAGAAACTAGGAGGTGGAATCTCAATACCTCTTCTACATGTCCTCTTACACTGCAAATGCTCTACTAGTGGCTTCAAACCTTTGCTATCAGAAGCTTGTCTTCCTTTAGCCATGGAGGAAGTTTCTCCAATTTTATCATGCTCACTAGTGTAACCCAACCTGCATGAAGAGATCTATGCTCTACTTGTATTGGGTTAGTAATTCTTTGGCCATCTCAACCAAGACCTCTTCCATTAAAGCCCATTTTTTTCAATAATTTGGATCCTATACCCTTAGTGTGTTGTTCAAAAATACAAAAAGCATCATTACTTGAATCTAAATCTAAATGGAAAGAAGAAGATGAATTACTTGGTGAATAACTTATAGTGCACTCAATCATAGTCTCTGCATCTGAAGTAGAAGGTATGGCCTTCTATGGTTTACCACACTATAATTTGATCAAGAGCTCATCCTTAGATTCAAGCTCTGATTTCAAACTTGAAATCTCCTCATCCAAGGAGTATATTTGAGCTCTCATAAAAGCATTCTCTTCTTGGATCTATTGGTTATATACTTCAAGATCTTCCATATTAGCTTTATGTGACAACTTGCCCATGGTTTCTTGTAAACACATTGATTCAACAACTACACACTGCAATCTAATCAAGTGATATTAAAAATGAATAAATTGAAAATACTGTCAAATCACAATCAAAAGCTATCCCTGCTTTCTAACTACTTTGATACCAAAATTTAATTCATAAACTACACTAATAAACTCAAAGTGAAGTTTATAAACTATAGATTATAAATTTCTCAAACTTAACAAATTCTTAAAATGCTCAAAAGAACTTGTAAATTGTTTGGCAAAAGTGTTCTCTGTTATCGAATTGGATTAGAACCGTCACTAGACTTTTCACTTCTATTCACCAATTAGACTAGTTTTTGTTTTAAAATCAAATGTCATAAATTGTCAATTTTTTAAAACTTGCATTTGTTCATGATTATTTAAAAATTAGAAAACTAAATTTAAAACATGCAATAAATGACAAATTACCACATGAAATTGATAACAGAGTTCGATATCTCTTGCCTACATCTCTAGGTCCACCCAATAGTGAGGACCATTTCTATTAAATTTACACAAAAAATGGCTTAAAAAATCTTAGAAACACTACAAAACTTCCCTCAGGTCTGATCTCTATCCAAGAATTCCACCTACACTGATAAACTCAAGCTCAGTCACACAAAATCCTTCCTCAGTCTTCAATCCCCTTTCAAAATTGCTTTGGTCCCTTCACTCAAACTATTGGTCTATCCAAATAATAATAATAATAATATTCTTTTTTCAATTAAAAAACATAACTGAAAGGCTTACCCTGTGTATAGAGGTCATAAATTGGATTAATATTCACTTGCTAAAGCTATCTCCAAGCTTAAAACTAGCTCTTGGCCTCTTAAAAAAAACACAGCCCCTACAAAGGTTAAATTCAAATACAAGTTCATGCCTTTTATACCACTTAGAAACCCATGGAATAATAGATCAAGGCTTATCACTTTTACATGGGAGGTCACGAGTTCAATTCATCAGCCTACCTTTTTGGGTGCTTTAACTATCTATTAGTCCAACATTGATAAGTTTAAATGGTTGTCAAGTCTTTTAAAAAAAGGCTGGTGGCTTCCTTCAATACTACCAATGCCCCATTTTGTTGGGATTGTGGTGCCAAACTAAGCATTGGTTTATTGGTTGGTTACCAACTTAGCTTATCCATTAGTTGTTGATTGAAATATGGCTTGCTCTTCATGGAATGACATAAGGCTTAGTCTCATCCCCAATCTTGAGGCATATGTACGGATTGACTTGGCATAATATGTGGTATGTAATCTCAAGCCAATCTTGGAGACCATACATAATACTTAGATGTGGCATGGCAAGTGTTGGGTTCTCCCATGTGGCGTATGGGTAATGGTATGTAAAATTATTACCAAGGAAATAATTACAAAGCTTAAAAACATGTAATTAAATTGTCCTACATGCATCTAGTGGGCACAAAATGATAGTTTATAACAAAATTCAAATACATAGAATTTTGAGATGGAGGCCAAGGCACCCCTCCTTAACCAAGTGTGTGGACCCTTGCTGAGGGCCCCCAATGAGCCACTAGTGGGGCCCACGGTTCTCCATATGACTATTGTCAAAGACTGGAGGCTAAAACTAAAACAAACACCAACCAAATTTTTTGCACGAAGGTAAAAAATTGACTTCCATGTTTCACCACCTAATTGGACCACTTGGCGTGATCACATTATGCCACGTCATCTTGTGACACCACATTTTTCCCTGTCAAATCAGAACTTCAACAACCTATAACATGGGCATTCAGACTCCATTTTACAAACCGTGAAAAGCACCAGAAAGCTCTTGATAAGCTTTACATTGTGAAATTGGTTGCATCACAACTTGAAAACCTTTTTTGAATTAAACTCTGGATCAGTTTGGATAAGTGCTTCAAATTTGACCTTGGAGTCATGAGCCTTAGCTACCTTATCATAGGCTTGATTCTATTATCCAATAATGACTATATGGTCAAAGTTTCAATTAATAAATAACTCAAAATATATATGTTTAAGTTTCTTACATGTTTCATGATTATGATATCAATTTTAATGAATCTAAAAAAAATAGGATAATTCCAATGAGTATTTGGACAATAAGGATAAAAGTATCTAGATGAATATCTAGGAAGGCATATCCTAATCTCATATATGGAAAAAGGTTGATAGATTTAATAATTGTTGACTTGTGAAGGAGGAAGATGCTATAAAGGACTTCCCTTATAGGTGGGGAGAGAGTCACTTCATTACTGATTCATGGTATAATAAAATTGATGGTTCTCCTTGAATCATAGGTATTGGAGACTCCATAATCTTTTTTTTTTTTAAAAAATTTCATAAGAATTCAAGTGACAAGCTTAGTTTGGGGATGAATAAAATTTATTATAAGGTAATATTGATGTTTGGATTACTCCAATAATTTTATATAAATAATCCTTAAAATTTATTGCTATTTACATTTAATGGACTAGTAAAAAGGTGAAAGAGTTTATCCTTGATCATATTGTGCACGACTTTGTTGGCTAAATATTTCCCACATTTGATAAAAATTTAGCTAGTATAATTGTATGATTTTTTATATTTGTTAAAATGAGCTAGGTTATTTTCGAAAAAATCATTGGATTAAAACTCTTGGACCAATGAATGAACTAGGTTTTTCAAGCTAGAAGTGGATTTAGACCTTAGTTGATTATACTATTATAAAACATCACCATAAAATGTTTTGAGAAGTAGTTTGGTAGTTGAAAAGGTGTTAAGTTTAATCTAATATTTATAAATATTACCAAACTCATTCAAATGCAAATAAGGATCAATGGATCCATTATAGGATATCATATAAGTGATACCACCTATGTAAATGTCTAAAATTTGAGGGACCAATGGTTTATTTTTAAGGTGTGATGACTTTGTTGTGAAACAAGGGTTAGAGAATGATATTTTGAAGTGCATATCTAAGGGAGTGTGGAAGGGGGTCATTTTTATTTAGCACTCCATAATGAATCTATTGAAGTCTATTTTACAAATGAATTTTTTTTGCATTTGCATCATTTGATAATTTTTATTAGCTAGAATGTTAGACATTTCATTCATTTCTTGTAAGATAATTTAGTTAGTATCATGAATATTTAGGTTTGAGGTAGAGGCTTGAGTGGAATATTGAGATGTAATATATACAGTATTAATGTAATAAATTTAATTAGGTTCACTAAAATAGAGATCTACCCTATTAGTAGCTATGGTGGATGAAGAGGGAAATAGGGAAGTCACAAATTGATTTTCCCACAACCTTATAGAAATATATGAGAAGAAGAAGGGGCATATTCCATGTGGGATGACATTGTGAGATGATATAAAACTACATGGTATTTTCCCTGATGATCAGGATGTTCTTGGAGATAAATATTCATCTCATCTATATGCTCTATGTCACATTCATTTTTAACCTTACAATCTTAGAGTAGGTGGCCTTGTGATGTTTTTAGGGTTTGTATATTGCTCATAGCATTTAGATCTAGTGGAATCCATATTAAAATAACTGGAAACTTGATCTTGAGTCATGGAATAATGAGAAGGGATGTAAGTAATTTAAAAATATATATTAGGATTGGTTAGATCAATAACATTATAATTTTTATCAAATATTTGAAAATCATGGAAGAGTTTTTCTTCATATTGGTACAAGATATGTTCCATAGTGAAAGATTAATATCAATTTTATCGAGTTGGTTGGTGTAGTTTATTACATAAGAATGACACAAATAAATTGTATTGGGTTAGATGATATAATAGGGAATTGAAATAGGGGCTAGAAAATTATATCAAGTTGAATGATGTAGTTGGATAGATACTTGTAACTATATTTAGTTGGTTGATGAAAATTTTAGGAAGAACATAACTGTATCAGGTTGGTTGGTAAAATTAGAGATAAAATGAAAAAAATAATTGTATTGGGATGGATGATATAGTCATTAAAAAATTAGAACTATATAAGACTAGCTATATAGTTCTCAAACAAAAGATATAATAGTATCGGGATGGATGGTATAGTCTAAAAATCAAGTAAATATATGAGCTAAGTAGTAAAAAATGTACAAAGTAGGTTGGTATTACTAACCTAGGTTTGTTTTATTTTTAGGTTCTAACATATACTAATCCCAAACATAAATAGTGAAAAAATACCAAAGGGAATTAAGTGTAGATATTCCACCATATCATAGCTATATTATCCCATCTCTGAGGTAAATTGAGAGTAAATTACCTAGGCTAACTACATACTAGTGTAATAAAAAATCAAATAGATAAAAGCATTACTATTGGATAAAAACTAAACCCTAGGTGTTTTCTATATATCATAAGCTATGTGGAATCTAAATTTTATATATAATATTATTTAGTGGTTTTATTATTGGGGTAATATCCATCACACCACAACTTGATTAAAAGTGATGACTACCTTTCCCATAATGATATATCTTATGAGTTTTAAAAATACTAAAACATAGATATGGGAATAAAAAAATAAAAAATAGTAATATATAAAATTGAAACAAAAAGATATAACATAATATGAAATAAATAAACACTCAAAATAGTATTGGGATGGATGATACATTTATAAGCAAAAAATGATAAAACACATTTTTATCAGGCTAGCTAATTTAGTTTTTAAAAGACATAAAAATGTATTATGTTGGATAATACAATTGGAAGAAGACACATAACTATATCAGGATGGCTAATAAAATTATGGATAAATAGGGAAATATATTTGGCTAGCTGATATGACTATTAAGACTGAGAAAACTATATCAGGCTAGCTGATACAATTGGATTGAAAGATATGTGATGGTTTTTAATATTTTTATAAGAATATAAAATGAAAAAAATGAAAATGAGAAACTAGAGGTGGGATAAAATTCATGTTGGGTTCACTAGAATGTATGCATAGGCTAGGATGACCTACAACTATCCTCTTTCTCTCAATATACTAGGAATTCAATAAGGTCAATCAATAGAGCCTACATATTCTTGGAAAAATTGGTAAGGACCTATAATATATGTAGACATATCAGAGAGTAATCCACACTCAAATTTCAAGAGGAAATGGTTCCAAACCCTAAGATTATGACATATGGTAGAACTCTCACTAGGGATTAATATAAATAAATAATTGTAATAATGATCAAATTGATACAAGTAAAGTAAGTGATGGGTAAGAGGTACAAGTAAAGTAAATGATGGGTAATAGTTTTTAAAGAAGGTTAGTTACAATGGTCAACCAAAAGCAGGTATGTGTAACCTAATGTGATAAATGGAAAGTTTAAGAAACCCTATATGTATACCATATTATCTAGTATAATGAAGATCCTAAGAAAATATACACACATACTCCCACAAAGAAATAAATAATATCTAATATATTAAGTAAGTAAATGAAAGAGTGTAGGGATTTAAGTAATTACCTTTGGGTCGACCTTTAGATACTTAAATCTCCCCCTTTAGCTCAGTGGCCTTTTATAAGAGATATTTTAGTTTGAAGACATCAAATGGTAAGATGAAGATCTATATATCCTAGTTATAAATTCCAAAGACCTCTCATATTGAGCTTTAAAGATACCATAAGATAAAACATCCAAAATAAGATTATAAAGCCTATAACTCTCCAAAATACTATTTATAGGAATTTTTTGGCATACAATCAAAGTTTATTAATATGATATATATTTTAGGAATGATATATGACCCCTACATATATGGATCTAATACCTACAACTAAACATGGACTTTAGACCAATGGTATCAACCAAGTTGGTACAATTAGAAGATGTTAGTTGACACCATACAATATCAACCATAATGATATAATATAGAATCATAAATGTATTAAGATGGCCAATATAGTAGAGTGAAGAATTAAACATGAGAAACACTGTATTGGCCATGTTGATACATTAAGATATGGGAAGGCTAGAAAATCAAGACAAAAAGTAAATGAAGAGGTAAGACAAAAAGAGACTCAAAGGAGGTTATATTGATAGTATTTATGTTGTGAAAAATAATCATGCAAAAATATCTCATAAAGTACCATGAGTCGATCACACTCCATTATCAATGCTTTTTTAAGGTGTGCACTTAGGGAGATTGATGTGTCAATATGCCATTGTAAGAGAAAGCATAAATAATTTGATAAATATGAAAAATAGCAAGGAGTCTAAAATGTATGTTTGTGTATGAATAGGTATGGATACATATTGGAGATCCATTATTACCTCTAAATCTTGGGTGGATATCACATATGTCACTATGGGTGTTGACATAAGAATAATACCAATGTAGGCATGAACATTTGATGTGGTAGCTTGGGCCAAATTTTTATATTCATCTCTAATGATATATAACATTACATAAATATGATGTGGAGTCATGTTAATATATTTAGTGAATTATCCATCATCCATCAAATTTATTTGATCTACAATACTTATTTCATGATATTATCAGTCTCAACATTCATGACAAGTCCATCAAGAGGGAGTATAATATATACTATATAATCTGTAGTAGGAAGAAAAATGATTTCATGCATGCCATTTTTCATCTAGTCGTAAAAAAAGAAAACTCAAATTGGATGTTGAAATAATATGTGTAGAAGAAGGTTGGGATTATTCATTGTCAATGCTAGCATTATTTGTATTCTTATATTTGTTTTATTTAATATATTTAATTACACAATTGATCCAAATAAGATACAATATCCATGTAAAATAATTTAAAAAGAGTAATTCCATGCCTTATGTTAACCATAGACATTCATTCATTATGTCCATGAATAATGTGTAATATTAGGGGATAATCAAAAATCATGTATCAATATAAAACCCTAAGGATAAAATATGAAACCCTAAGGGAAACCTAGGATTTGATATAATTTGATAATGTATGAACTCAAAAATATGTTCTAACCTTTTTTTTTTTTTGAAACCCTAATAAGATAAAACTTGTAAAATAATTTAGGTTGATAAATATGGCATTAAAACATACATTTAAATGTAAAATAATAAAATTTATTGTAATAATTTGACAAATGGCATATGATAAAATAATAAGTACAAAAAAAATAGATGAGTACTTATATGTTTTGGTTGAATTTATGACTATGACTATATTATGGTAGTGGGAAATAGACTAAAGAAGAATTATGACTCACCCTGTTCAAAAATTATGATTCTATCTACATAGGGTTGGTTCCATTAGATCTAGGTCAATATTGGTAGTTGATACCAACCTATTTAGAAATGATTAATTGTGACATTACGATAACCTTCACCTATATTTTAAAGCTATGTATGTGTTATGTCAAACATTGATGATGTGTAGAAATATAAAAATATACCTCCACTTTAAAATCTTAGATGTGCTTGTGAGGGATAGAAGCTAATAAAAATTAAGAAAATGTAATTGGTTGAGATGACCCCAATCACCCCCAGTTGATGATTGATTGTTTCCTATGTATCTAATAATTCAAAGAGGGGAATCAAGACATATGTAGTTATGCAACATAGTGTGATTATGCAACTATGCTCCTTCACTATATATGCAGATAATGATTTTAATTTGATACTTGAAAATGATAGCTTTGACTTGGATTTGGTATGATTTAGACTTGACTTGTGATTACTCATAGTGATAGATTCAAAATTTGGGAAGAATTTGGTATATTTTCTCAATGTGGGATAGTGTATATATTTGTACTAGATAAGTTATCAGTCCAAAAGTATCAGTGTTATAGGTTCCTCACCTTGTAATAAACTCTCTAAATTCTCAAATCATGCCAGGTTCACCTCTCGCTACAATTCATTTTCACAACTAGAGCTCAAAATAAATATAAAATACAATTCAAATGAATTAAATAAAGATATAATCTATTTAGATGTAATGAATTTTGTTTTATAAAGAATAAAAATAAAAATTTACTATTAATGCACTATAACATGGTATGTGTGATATCTTGAGACTCGTATGCCCTTTTTTCCTCTCATCAAGTGTGTCAGAGAAAATGTGAGACACTATTATACATGGTAATTCTATCATTTTCATTCATTTATATATTATAGATAACATATTTACATACCTTTATCTAATCTATACTCAACATACTTACACTTTCCTCAATCTTATTGATTGTGGTAAAATCAATGAATGAATATATTACAAACTAAGGAACATTTTCTATTGTAATCCTTTCAAAATTTTAAGAAATAATAACTAAAAGTATTAATAACCTATCTCATTTTATTACCCTTTGGGTGAAATCACTATAATCCAACTAAAATTACTATGATATACATAATGATTACAAATACATATATGTCAAATTCAAAGAACTCAAGGAAATTATTGAACTTAACAATTTAATATAGGAGCCTCTAACAACGATATTTTTGGACTGGGAACTTATCTAATACATATGTATACACTATTTCACATTGAGAAAATATACCTATTCTTCACAAATTTTGAATTTATCACTATGATTAGTCATAAACAAAGTTAGACGCATACCAAATCTATGTCAAATCAATAATTTTCAAGTATTAAATTCAAATCATTATCTACATATATAGATAAAGAGAATAATTTCATAATCACACTATGGAGGATCGATGGAAATAGAAGTAAGAAGTGATCAAAAAAAAAATTAAACAAGGAAATCAAAAAGGATAATGGGAAATGGTGATATATTTGGTTAGTAGAGGGTGGAAGGAATTCATGTGGGACCATTAGTCAGAAAATGTTATGATTGAGATCGATTAGGTAGCATACCTTTTGGTCCTATCAAGGATGAAGGGGAAAACAAATTTAAAACCAAAGATTCAAATGGATATTTCCAAGGTAAGTTCTCTTTTGCATCCAAAATTAAATGAATATCTTTTTAGTAATAAGAAATCCAACCAAAGGAAGAACTTATGATAGAAAAATATACTAAAGGATTTCATAATAAATTTAACAATTCATTAATTCAAATAAACTCATCATGTCGGATTGGAATAAAAATCACCAAGATGGAGGGGGTGAATTGGTGTATTAAAAATTTATTTCAATTCCTCATACATGAACCATCACATAAACATATAGATCAAACAATGCATAAGTAAACAACTATACAAGCATGAAACAAGATTACAAAAGACAACACATAATATATGTGGAAAACCATCAAGGGGAATAAAAATCACTAATAATTATAAATGTAATACATTAATATAAGTTAAAATATCAAAAATTTAGTGAAGCACCAAATCCACATGGAACACCAACCCTAACTAGTTAAGCACCAACTGAGCTAGGCTTTAACAAGCACCAAATTATAAGGAGACACCAACCCCCTAGATGACTCAAAAATAACTCAACCAATTAAAAATTTTTATCACCTTGAGAACACCTTAATACTCATAAAATATATTATTATCACCTTATTGAAACCTTCTATCTCTTATAGCCCACTCACATTGTCTTCTAGGCTTCTTCACTCAACAAGCCCTCTTCTTGACTTAATTAGGTCATATAAACTTGATTTTCATACATTTAACCTATTTAAAATATTAATAAAAAATTATATACACCCTTAAAATGGTATAAAATACCTCCTTATACTTACTAATATGTTATTTCATTTGCTTGCACTCTTCTTTCACAAATAGGCCTAAAATTGCCTTGTATATATACCATTCCTTGTTCAAATGTCGTTAGTCAGCTACTCAACCTTAAAATATTAGATCATCCATGGAATAATTATTAATAAATATCATAAAAATTATTAAAATATATTTTTAATCCCTTTTGGTTTATCATAACTCTATTAGACCTCATTCCACTTTAAGTCTCATGAAGACCTAATTCCATTAGGTCTACTTTAGGACACATTACACTTTGCCTTTCTTGGAACACTTTAAATTCATTGATGAATAGTATAATTTAATAAATAAATAAAATATAACCCAATAAACATATTATAATGTACATAACACTTCTTAGCACCAACCCCTTCATGAACACTCCTTGTAGCATTGTTCACAATTAGGCCTGTGAACCTACATAAAGTCTTCCTGACAAATATGAAGCATGTACATAATTTAATAAAAAAAAATGAAAATAAATCACATTAAAATAAAATCCATGAATTTAAAAACATCACCATGCTATTTATACTTCACAACTCAAGGCAAAAGGACTCAAACATTTCTCTCTAAATAGCCCACTTAGAACTGCCAGAAGACTCCAAAAACCAATTATGAAAAACTTGATCTTCAACACCTAAAAGAAAATTTACAATGAAAATTGAAACTTTAAAAATATCCTTTTACATATATATACAAATATAAAATAAAAACCTTACAAGGTATAATGTCAAATATTGATCTTGTAGACCAATATTTTGACCTCACTACACACAATCAAACTAGAACCAGACAAGCTATTTTGGTTTCAACATTTTAACCTCTTACACTAACTTTCAAGATTTATAAAATCATGATCAACACTTTTACATAAAAAAAAAATACCATATATATTATATGCTTCAACTCAGAGTATAGAGTCTCAAACTCATCATTGCAATTTGCTTACCCAAAACTGTCAATTTACCTTAAAACATAGTCATGGTGACATTGACCTTTAACACCTGTATGAACACTTTAAAAGACTTATTATGAATTTTTATTAACTTATGATATATAAAAACCATACTAAAATATAAACATCATATTTTATAGTGGAGACTATTTGTCTTACAAACTAATTTATTGACCTCACTATGCACAGATCTCACTGAGTTAGACAAGCCATTTTGGATTCTTCATTTTCACCATTATACCTAAATTAAAATACCTATATAAACAATTAATATGAAATAAAAATTCACAAAAAAATATCCATGCCCTTGGTTTCATCACTCTATCATGATAACACATTACTAATCATCTTCTCATGTTGCCTAGGTTTTACACTATTTCCACCATTAGGCCTGTTAGCAACTGGATAACTTGGATGACTAGTTCAGCACACTTGAGGGATATAACATATAAATAAACCTTCATTTACTTTAAAAATTATTCTCAATATTCATCCTCCATCTATTGTCACATTATAACTTGGTCAAATCTGATTGCTACAACAAATCTCCAAGGAATTAGCACTTTTTTGTAGGGTCTACTCACACACCTAACAATTCAATCACACTTGGAAGTGATTGAGAGATTATAATACAACCTATAGTAGCTTAATTTAGTATACCAATCCATTATAGGAACTTTTGATCAACATCTTCAATATCAAGTCCTTATTAGGGTTCTAAGAGGGTTTAAACCTATTTCCATTTTTAATAATCGCTCATAAAGCATAGACCCTCAATCTAAAAAAAAATGCCTATAATTTTTAGATAGGACCCTTATACATATACCATTAATATATTATTATCCCATGAAAAGGTTTGATGATCTAATGAGCATAATAAAATCCTTCTCAGGTTGAGAACCCTTCATTTTGGGTACTCGAGAGGCATAAAAACTAATTTTCATGCCTTTTATTACAAAAATTGACCTCAAAGTATATGAATAAACTTGAAACAACATGCCTCATTTTTTAAAATTATTAAATGAGCTTAAACACCTTGAAATCTAATCATGACGCCTCATTAGTCTACTCTCTCTCTCTCTTTTCTCTCTAAACCTTGACCTACAAACCACATTAGGTCTTAAAACTGACCTTCATACCTCTTTCCATGCACTCTCAACCACTATCACATAATCAAGAAACCTAATAAATTCTTATACATTTTCATGCATCCTTCATATTTCTTGACAACATATAATGATACCTCATTATGCTAGGTAGGGTTTGGAAGTGGTCTAGATGTAGACTTGGTCTAAAGGTCCTACCCCTATAGGCTCACCTTGAGAATATAATGAGTGATAAAATGCCTTAAATACATGTTAAAATAACCTCATACAACCTTTCATGCCTCTGTGTATCCATCTTACTAGGTCACCATACTCATACATTCTAATAAGGACTTTACATGCCATGACTATTACCATATCTAGGCTTCTCAAGTACTTGAAACTTAAAAATTGACCTTGAAATACTTATGAAAGTATCTAAATTTAATTATATGATCATAAAATGTCAAATAACCTCTCACAAGATTGTGCTTACTTCATTCATGAAACTTCACTAGGCACACATTCTCACAAGGTTTAAACTAGGCTTCTCAAGGCACCTTGTACTCAAGAACTAGTACTAAAACATGCTTACCTCAATGATATCAAATAATAACACTATTTATACATAAATCTCACACTTATGTAATAATATATTTCTAATAAAAATTCTCTCATGTCCTCATGCAAATCTAGAGTTTCATAACCATGATTCAATGCTTACTTGACCATCATACCTCTTTGTGACAACACTAACAACTTAAAACTGACCTAAACCTTGACATCAACTTTGAAATCAACCAATAGAAGAGACATTAGGTTGAATTCAAATTCTCTCTTGTCATATGTCTTCCTTATCACATCATTGACATCAACCTTGACATCAATGATAACACTTCTCAACAAACTGCCCCTTTGTCATTGATGGCAAAACATTCTTCAATTTGATCACTCTCATCTCCCCCATTCTAATCTTTCTCCCTTATTAAAATTTCTCACCCTTTTAAATTAATGACAAAGGGTCATACACATTGAATATCTCCCCCTAAAATCAAGAATCCACCATGTTTATTCTAACTAAAGAGTGTCTCCATGAAACCTAATGGAGTCACCCCTTTCACAGGGAACTAAAACAACACAAACTTAGGAGATTTAAAAATCTCCAAGCTTGCACAAGATTGAATATATTTCAAGACCCTATTAGGATTGATTAACACCTTAGGCTTGACCTTTTCATCAACCATTTGATAAAGAATATGAGCTGATATCAAACTTTCCTAACTTGATTTCACATTTGAAGTATGCTCTACCAAAGCAAACAATCCACTTGGGATTGTAGACTAATCATGGATCATATTTACTATCTTTGGTTTACACACATTCATTTACCTTATCTCTTGCACTTGATGCACTTAAAACATCTTGTTTTTACTTGATGGCCTTCTAAATCTATTAGGGTAGAATCTTGCAATGTGTCCCACATTATGACAATTATAAAAAACAAATTTATTTATTCCTCTTGATTGATGATTCCTTTTATATTCCCATGCATAATTATATTTAGAGGGTCTTCTACACTCTCTTACTCTATGTCCAAATTGATTTCATGAAAAATAGTAACAATTGAATGAATTAGCATACCTCATAGCATTAAACTATTTAATTGGTCTTTACATATTGACCTTGTCTTCATTGCCCTTCTCATTGACTTGAGATACCTCCTTTTGGTCTTATTTGAAACCAAGACCTATCTTATCACTTGCATACTTTTGACTACTCAAGATATTATCTAGAGCATCAATACTCTTTTTAAAATTCATAAATGTCTTTAAATTGATAGATGCTAATTCAACTCAGATTTTAAGGATTCAATTTCAATTTTGTACTTGGTGCATTATTCATCTTTAGCTTTTAAGCTAGTAATGACTATCTCCATCGATGCTTCAATTTTATTGATGATCTCATCATAGTCCTTGGATGTGTTACTAAGTATTTCCTAAAAAAACTAATATACTCTTCATATTCCTTAACTAATGACTTCAATTTATGATTCTTCCTTTTTTAAAACTTTAAATCCTCTAAATCACTCACCAATTCTACCTTAAGGTTCAATTTAGCCTCTTCTTTATCTGACTACTCGTCATCCATAATGTCTTTCCCTTTAAACAATCCTCATGGTCTATTTATATAGCAATGAATAAGGTTTCATTATTGTCATCATCACTATCAGATGTAATTGTGTCACATTAGATGATTTATTATCTTTTTTGGTATATAAACTTCTCTTGTTCTTGAATGACCCTTTCCTACCTTCATACTTCCTAAAATATTTCTTGCTTTTATTAGGCTTATAGACATTTTGTGAGTCTTCAATTTAGGCATCTTCACCTTGGTGTCACCTTCATAGATAGTCTTCAACTTGTCCCATATTACCTTAGATGATTACAAGTGCATCACCTTCACAAACTCTACTATGATAGGCCACATATAATGGCATTCATTGCATTGGAATTGATCTCACTTTCCTTCTTGCTTGCTGAATTAGTTGATGGTGTAGGAGGTGGAGTGCATCCATCCATAATTGACTACCATATATCATGGAACATTGACATTAGATATGTCCTCATTATGATGTTACAAAAATCATAATTATTTCCTTTTAATAATGGATCCTTAATGGTAGAGAAACCACCTTCATATTGCTAACTAGACATCCTAGCTTCTAAGATCTCCTTTTGGTTATTAGGCCTAATTCAAAGGACCTAATCTAATATCAAATATTGGAATACAAATAAATTATATGGGGGGTGAATCAATGTATTATAAATTTCTTTAAATTTCTCTTTATACATGAACCATCACATCAACATATAGATCAAACAATGCATAAGCAATCAACTATACACGCATGAAACAAGATTACACAAGAGAAAACATCATATATGTGGGAAAAACTCAAGGGGAATAAAAACCACTAATACCTAAAAATGGACTATATTAATATAATTCATAATATCACAAATTTAATGAAGCTCCAACTTCACATGTAGCACCAACGCCAACTAGATAAGCACTAACCTAGCTAGGCTTTAACAAGCATCCACTTGCAAGGAGGAACTAACCCCCTAGATGACTTAGAAAAAAACTATAACTTGAAATATTTAATAAAATTTATAACACCTTATTTCTCATGCAATATATGATGATCACCTTATTTATCTCTTCTCTCTCCTCTACCCCTCTCAAACTATCTTCTAGGCTTCTTCGATCAACTAACCCTCTTTTTCACTTGATTAGGTCATATGACCTTGATTTTAATACATAAAACTTATATAAAATATTCATAATATTTTATATACACTCTTTATATGTTATAAAATACCTCCTTTTGCTTACTAATGTGCTACTTCAATCACTTGCACTCTTCTTTCATAAATATGCCTAAAACTACCTTGTATATATATCATTTCTTGTTCAAATGCAATTACTTAGCTAATCAGCCTTAACCTATTATGTAAAACAAGTAATAAATATTATGACATATCATAAAGATTATTAAAATATATATTGAGTCCCTTTTGGTCTATCATAACTCTATTAGACCTCATTCCAACTGTAGGTCTCATGGAGACCTAATTCCATTAGGTTTACCTTAGGACACGTCACACTTTGAATTTATTGGAACACTTTAAATTTATTTGAGAATAATATAATTTCATAAATTTATCAAAAATACCCTAATAAACGCAGTATAATTTCCATAACATTTTTTATCACCAAACCCTTCATAAACACTCCTTGTAGTATTGTTCACAATTAGGCTTGTGAACATACAAAAAGTCTACCAAACAAAAATAAAGTATTTACACAATTTAGTCACACACTATAAAAATATATCACATGAAAATAAAATCCATGAATTTTAAAACTTCACAATGTTATTTATACTTCAAAACTCAAGGCAAAATGACTAAAACACTTCTTTGTAAATAACCCACTCAGAACTACTAGAACACTCCAAAAACTAGTTATGAATAACTTGATCTTCACAACCTAAAATAACACTTAAAATTAACATTGAGACTTTAAATATATATTTTAAAATATATATAAAAATATAAAATATAAAAATTATAAGGTATAATGTCAAATATTGGTCTTGTAGACTAATCTTTTGACCTCACTACACACAGTCAAACTAGAACCAGACAAGCCATTTTGGTTTCAACATTTAAACCTCTTACAATAAATAAAATATTTAAAAAATAATTATAAGGAATATAAATTCACAAAAAACAAAACCAAATATATTATATACTTTAACTCATGTCATAGAGTCTCAAACTCATCACTGTAACTTGCTTACCCAGAACTACCAGTTTACCTTAAAGCATAGTCATGGTGACATTGACCTTAAACAACATGACCACTTTAAAATAATTATTATCCATTTTTATTAAAATATTATATATAAAAAAAATATTAAAATATAAACATCATATGGTCTAGTGGAAACTATTGGTCTTACAAACCAATTTGATGACCTCACTACACATTGATCTCACTAAGTCGGACAAGCCATTTTGGCTTCTTCATTTTCACCACTATACCTAACATAAAATATTTATATAAAGAATTAATAGGAAATAATAGTTCCAAATAACATATACATTCACTTTTTTTCATCACTCTATCATGATAACACAATCCTAATCATCTTCTCACTACTACCTAGGTTTTTCACTGTTTCCACCATTAAGCCTGTTAGCAATTGGCTAACTTGGATGACTGGTTTAGCAAAATTGAGGGACAAAAATTTTAAATAAAAATTAATATAAATGATACATTAGTAAAAATATTCATCCTTCTTCTATTTTCATACTTTTATTTGGTCAACTCTAACTACTACAAGAATTCTCAGAGGAATTAACACTTTCCTTTAGGGTCTACTCACACACTTGATAACTCAATCACACCTAAAGGTTCCTAGGAGAGTTTAATACAATATAATATATCTTACCTAGTCATACCAATCCATTCTATGTACTTTTTATCAACATATTCAACATTGGGTCCTTATTAAGGTTTTAAGAGGGTTTAAACATGTTTCCATTGTTACAAATCATTCATAAAACATAAACCCTCAATCTAAAAACAAATGTCTATAATTTTGAGATAGGAACCTTACCCATTTATCATAAATATATTAGGTTCCCATGAAAATTTTAGATGAGTTAATGAGAATAATAAAATCCTTCTTGGGTTGAGAACCCTTCATTTTATGCACTTGAGAGACATAAAAACCACTTTTCTGTCAAAACTTGACCTCAAATTAGATGAAAAAACATGAATAACCTATGAAAATGATCAAATTAGCTTAAAAACCTTGAGATCTGATCATGAGTCCTCAATAGGCCACACTCTCTCTCTCTTTGCTCTCTAGACCTTGACCCATAAACCACATTAGGTCTTAAAAATAACCTTCATGCCTCTTTCTATGCACTCTCAACAAATATCACATAATCAATAAACCTCATAAATTCTTAAACACTATCATGCATCATTTATATACATTGACAACATATCATGATACCTCATTATGATAGGTTGGGTTTGGAAGTGGTATATATGCAAACATGGTCTAAAGGTCCTACCCATGTAGGCTCACCTTGAGACTCACATGAGTGATAAAATTACTAAAATACATGTTTAAGAAACATAATAAAACCTCTCATGCCTCTATGTATCCATATTACCAAGTCACCATACTCATATCTTCTCACAAAGACTTTACATGCCATGACTAGTGTCATGCCTAGGCTTCTCAAGCACTTAAAACTAGACAAATGACCTTGAGACACTTATAAAAGTATATATAATTTACTTATATGATCATATAATTCCAAACAACCTCAAATTAACTATGTACACCTTTTCATAGGTTCTAAATTAGGTTTCTCAAGACACCTTATACTCAATAACTAATACTTAATCATGCTTACCTCAATGATATCAAACAAGAAAACTATTCAAAAATCACTCTCACACCACTATAACAATATATTTTTGATCAAAATTATCTCATGTCCTCATTTGAACCTAGAGCCTCATAACCATGCTTCAATGCTCACTTCACCATCATACCTCTTTGTGACAACACTGATAAATTCAAGCTGAATTAAACCTTGACATAAACATTGACATCAACCAATAAAAGAGACATTAGTTTTCGTTAACATTCTCTCTTGTCACATATATTCCTTGTCACATCATTGACATCAATGACAACACTTCTCAACACATCAAGAGTGGAAAGTAATCTTATAGGCATGTTTTTAGGAGCAAGACCCAATATCAATGTTTTTAGGTAGTCAGTGGAAATAAAATAGAATTGAAAGGGCCAAATTTATATTTATACAATAAAAAATGTATTATTTTTTATTTTATTAAATATTTTAGAGGATTGTGCCAAAATTTTGGTAGGAGGACCCTAGTTTTTAGGTCACTTTGGTATATTCTAAAAAAAAGGGCAAACTAGTTTTGATCAAAAAGAGGACATAAATGTTATTCCCGTATGGGTTATACTACTATGTATTACTATTGAGTTTTTGTATGAATATTTGTCTATAATCATGGTTAATACTTTTGTATATTTTATTTCTTTTGATGGAGATACAAAAGTTAGATCGATATTTTTTCATTCAATATTTTGTGTTAACACTTATGTGAATCGTGAGTTACCATCCTTAGTGTATCTGAATACCTCAAAGGGGGAGTGGAAATCAAATAATAGAGTATGAAAAATTATCCATATTATATACCAAATCTAAGGATTTGGTTAATATAACTAAGCTTTTCCCCTCTTTGTCTAAGAACTAAGGTGTCCAGATGCACAAGAAGGATAAACCCATATGGAAAAATAAGGATTTTAAAAAAATGTAAACTCCAACAAAGAAGGAGGTTCTATAAATATTAATATGGGAGAAGATGGTTCATACATCATAAATTAGTACACAACTACTAAAGTGTCATGAGGGGAGGAAAAACCTGAATTAGAACTACTAGTAAGTGAATAAGGACAAATTATAGGGAATGATAATGTAGAGAGGAGTTATTTATAGAATAATATATTGGATGATCAGATGGATTTAGTGATCAAGGAGGTTTTTAAAAATCTTCTTTCTCAATATAGATGCTCAGATAAACTAAACTTAAATCTTGTGTATTCCTACACACACATATATAAGATATTTGAGGCTTAGAAGGGGGGTCCTTGGAAGTTAACAATATTTGGGGGACCACTCAATATATTTATTCCCCTAGTTATTCTAATAAATTTGAATTTCTCCATTTAATTTAAGAGGAACATCTTATGGTATCAAATTATGTATAGAATGAATTAGATCTAGTTCAACATACATTTAAGAGTTAGGGATCTATAGGCCAATTGGACATGTCTTGACCAAAGGAAACAAAATATGAGATAAGAGAGATAGACAAAAATAAAATGGAAGTAAAATATCTACTGCAAGCATAAAAAGTGAAATGAGTTGGTAAGCTTTAAATGACTATCATAAGAGGAGGTAAATGAGTGGCTATTAGTTTCCCCTACCCCCCACCCCATAAATAAATAAATAAATAAATTTGGGAAGAAATCTAAATAATGAAATATTCACAAGGGTTATTTATGGTGGAGTATAAAATGGGATGTAAACTATGCTCCATTTCAAAGGGAAAAAAACTCAGCCCAAAAATAAGTAAATGAAAATATCATCTTGGAATATTAAGGGTATGAATAATTCCAATAAACATATAATTTTTAGGGATTTCATAAAAAGTCATAATCTAGTAGTGATAGTTATTCCGAAATAAAATATGGATGAGTATATGTTTTTGGAGAATAGACCCATACTTTATAAATAAGTAAAAAGAGAACGTATAAGTTTTTTGGGGGATTTTATAGGTTTAATTACGTTCTAGAATAGAATTTTTTTGGATGTGTAATCACTATGTAAGAATAACCACCATTTAGCAGTTATGTTAACTAGCAAAGAGGATGGTATTCTCTGGATTTTATCAAATATCTATGTTCCCAACTCTCTAGTGGCATAAATAATATTAAGATAAGAGCTAAGGTATTTTAAAATAAATTTTAAGGATATACATTGGGTGATAGATGGTGATTTCAATACATTATTATTCTCATTAGATAAGAAAGGTGGAAACCAAATTCATTTAGAAAGTATATAAGATTTGGATTCATTCATTTCTAATTATGATCTACTTGATGTGGATTTGAGAGGCCCCCCATTCACTTGGTCAAATAGGATAATGGGGGTAATTTTAATTTCGGTAAGGCTAGATAGAGTTATGAATTATATGGAATGGATTTATCAAAAGGATTTCTCTTTAACATCCTTCCCAAGGATAGGATTTGATCATAATACCTTAGAGATAATTATTGATGATAAATCAAAAAAGGGAAGAACACCATTTTGTATGGAACACATGTGGTTCAAACATCCAAATATTAAAGATAGAATCTCAAAATGGTGGGCTATTAATAATGAATCTGGTTTAGATTAGCATATAGAAAAGGAGCCAAACACTAATAATTCTTCACTCAATAATATATATCTGCTATTGTTTCATATATAAAACCATACAAAATCTTGCATATATATAGGAAAGTTATTTCATATATTTGGGGAGATGAAATATCCAAATATAACTCAAACAAATTTTGACTAACAACTCACTAAAAATGAATATCTTAGTATGAACAATATATTCAACCAACTAATAAATCTAACTATAAGATATTAACATATTATTGTTTTACCAAAAAAAAATTATGTTATACATTAATAATTTGAACATGTTTTACTCTAACATTCATCCCCTTGTGAACATTATTATTCCTAGTTGCACATCCCCTTAATCTGAACTTAGGGAGAATATCATCTTGTACTACATCTAAATATGACTATGTGATTTTTCCAAGGATCACAAACCTAAAATATGGTTTTTCCATGGCTGAAAAAAAACTATTGAAGGTTTATCCCATGGCTAACCTAAAACCAATGATGGTTTACCCCATGGTTTACCATCAACCAAGTGGTTTTGTCAGTTTACCATAAACCATGTCATGTATGCAAGTACATATTTAATTCCCATTATTTTATAATTGAGAGTAATTAAAAAAGGTAAAATATAAATATAAATTACTCAAACAATAATTTTAATTATATTCTTATTTAAGCACACACAACAAAAAAATATAAAAACACACCATACTATATATGCCATCAAAAAATATGGGGCCCTGTCACTGATGACTTGTGAGAGGCTTGCATAGCCTCCATCCTCCATGTATCCTCCATCCTCTAGTTCAAGATACTACTTACTCAATTGGTAAATTTTTATTATTTAGGTACTAAATGTATTGATTTTCCATCAAAAATGAATGTTTGGTTATTCAAGCATTCTCTGGTTTGGTGTCTATTTCGTATCCTACTTTAAAATTCTTTCAAATTTTGATGTCTTGTTTTTTTATATTGTGGATGTTGGTTTCCACCGATAATACATCCAAAAGGTATTTTTTTTTAAATTTTTTAATATTTTGACAATGAATCATTTTTAAAATTAACCTAATTCACCTAAATGACCAATTTTGACAACACTAAAATTTAATGACCAAAGACAACTTTTTGATATACAAGAATTTAAATTGATTAAAATATAAAATAAAATTTTAATATAACTTAAAAATAGATAAGGACCCATATCAATTATTGGACACTCTTCATAAATACATACATATTTATAAAACCACTAGTTTAAATCAACTATAAAAAACTTAAAGAACATTTAAAACCACTATTGATTTCCTTATTTAGATGCATACACACTAACATAATATTGATTGACTTAATATAAAAGCTATATTAAAATTGACACACTTATCGAATAAGGTAATTAAATTATATCATAAAAAGACCTTCTAAATTTGAAACAAAGAATTAGATTCATATTCTAAATAAAAAATCCTACAAAAAGAAAGACTCAACTTTTATACATTTTATTCCTGCATGCACTGATCTAGTCAATTGAATACCTTGGATCTGATTACTCACTTAACATATGAATGCTCCACATAGTTTCATTTTCCATGAATAAAAATTAAATTCATAATGTCAATTATATTTTTCATTGATCTAGTACTTGGAATGAGGAAAATGTTTTGGATATGTTACTTGCATGAGTGCAGTCAACAAATTTGCATACTTCTTTAATTTTGAATAGTGATCCACAATTTGGTGGAGAGAACAAATGCTGAATGAAAGTTAATTTCAATGGAGGAAGGATTTTATATCCTCTACTTTATTTCATTTTGATCTGTTACATGTCCAAATTGAGTGATACATGCAGTGTTAATAGAAAACTAAATAAATAGAATCTATGTACTTAGCTAATAAGGTACACGGCTTGAAAATCTACAAAGATCTAATAAATATTATAGAACCAAAATTTAGGTCATTCAAAATAGAGATACAAACAAATAATATAAATACCTAAATTTATCTTAAAATTCATAACACTATCATTGTAATAGACAATGAATAATGGCTCTGATACTAGATAATGAATCTAGTTTAGATTAACATATAGAAAAGGCATCAAACACTAATAATTATTCACTCAATAATATATCTCTGCTATTGTTTCATATATAAAACCATATGAAATATTACATATATATAAGAAAGTTATTTCTTATATATGGGGAGATGAAATATCCACCGAAATCTCCAAATATAACTAAAACAAATTTTGACTAACAACTCACTAAAAATGAATATATTGTTATGAAAAATATATTTGACCAACTAATAAATATAACTATAATATATTAACTTATTATTATTTTACCAAATAATAATTACATTATACATTAATAATGTGAACACATTTTACTCTAAAAATTAATGTACATGTTTTAGCTATGTTTTGATTGTTGTCAAAAATGAAGAATGTCAAGAAAAATAAAAGATTATGTAACAAAGAAACTTTTATAAATGTTATCCTATAAAATAATGTTTTAAGAGAATAATAATCCAACTTAGATGCATTGATTTTAGTGAATGGTTGTGATCATAAAACTCTCTTAAGGGAAAAGCAATTACTTTATGATTACCGTATAGTGGCAACTAGGGAAGAAGGTTTGTGGAGACAAAATTTTAGATCTATATGGTTAAAGGGATGGGATAATAATACCATTTTTTTCACTTGATAAAATTAAAACACATCACATAATCAAATCAAGGAAATTAGAGGTCTATATAGGGAAAAAAAACTTGGATAAGGAATTTATTAAGGAGGCAAGTGTCAATTTGTTCAAGAAGCTCTTTGAGGAGAATTCTAGAGCAAAAATTAGGATGGAAAAATAATTTATAGATGAGATCTTAAGGATTATCAACCAATAGGATAATATTATCCTTATATCTTTGACATCTAAATATGAAGTCAAATATGTTATGTTTTTACTGAATAAAGATAAGCC
This sequence comes from Torreya grandis, assembly GCA_037957365.1. Classification (NCBI taxonomy): domain Eukaryota; kingdom Viridiplantae; phylum Streptophyta; class Pinopsida; order Cupressales; family Taxaceae; genus Torreya; species Torreya grandis. Next base: position 124,924 of record JARHVA010010028.1, read on the forward strand.
ACTTGGTCCTGATGATTTTCCCATAGTTTTCTTGTAGATTTTTTAAGAAATCATTGAGGATGATGTGGTTGAAGATGAAAATTAATTTCTCTCTTCTAGATAAATTTTTAGGGAGTCAAATAATACTTTTATTTTTATTATTCCAAAAAAGGAAGGAACTATTATTTTTTATGATTTTCCCCATACTTGTCTTTGTAATGTTATTTATAATATTTTCACAAAAAATCTATCTATTAAGATGAAACCTATTATGTAAAATAAAAATTAGAACTCAATAGGGTGATTTTTTCAAGGAAGACAAATACAAAATGGCATCATAGTTTATTCACGAGACCTTTCATTCTATGGATAAAAGCAACCAAGTAAGTACAATTGTTAAATTAGATATGGATAAGGATTATTACAGGATAGACTATAATTTATTGGATAAGGTAATGTTATAATTTGGATTTCAAAATAAGTTTAAAAAAATTGTAAGAAATTAAATTTCAACTATTATGTTCTTTCTACTTATTAATGGGGTGCCAAAAGGATTATTTAAGAGTAAAAGTATAATCTAACAAGGGGGGTTGTTATCTCCTTTCCTTTTTATAATTATGGCTGAATTTATTTATAGATATTTAATGGCTACTATTAGAGATGAAGAGTTAAAGAGGTTCAAACCAACCTGTAATATTGGTCTAGTTTTGCACCAATAGTTTGTAAATTATTTTATCATTCTAGTAGTATTCTCAGTCAAAGAAGCTAGAGAGTTGATAAGGATCATTATTAATTATGAAGTATCTTCAAAACAAAAAATTTAATTTTGAGAAAATTTCATCCTTATTTTTTATTACTCCTTTGATTAGGCAGAAGAAGATTACAACCATTTTGGGTTGTCAAATACTTCTTTCCAGTAGGAAATTACATCCTATGGTATGGAATCAATCATTGGAAATAGTTTAGAGAAAGATGGTTGGATAGAAAGGTAAGATATTATCACAAGAATGGAAAATTATTATTATTAATATCACCCTCTAAATTTTTCCAATGTATTTGATGTCCATGTTCAACATGCCTAAGGTAATAGTGGAAAGGTCAGAAAAAATTCAGAGAAATTTTTATGGGTTGGCATAGAGGAGAAAGATAATATTTCTTTGACTGCTTTGGAAAGTAGTTGTAACCAAAATATAATTTAGGATTAATATTAAGGAGATTAAATTTTATGAATAAATCCCTTATTACCAAATTGGCTTGGAACTATATCACAAACTCCACTTTTTGGTCCAAAATATTGTGGGATAAATAGCTAGACTCAAGAGAGGCTCTAAGCTTGTTGGAAGAGGAGTAGTTTATTAATGGATCTTATTTATATATATTTTTTGTTTCTATTAGAGATTATATTATAAATGGGTGTAAGTGTAAAGTAGGCAATGGGAAAAAGGTAAGGTTTTAAGAGGATACATGATTAATGGATCAACCTCTTATGAACATAGAGCCATGGAATCAAATTGGTATTATCATTCAATAATAATATGGTAATAAAGTGCAATAGTATATTGAATTAAATGAATGAATAAGATCTTGGATATAGTTGAGGAGTGAATATTTAGGAGTGAAGGGTAATGTTAGTTTTACATATTCAATTTTTATGATCAATTCTTATCATATCCCCAACATCATGAAATATAATGAATTGGTTTTGAGGGATTATTTTGATGGGAAAATCTAGGTATAAATTGATCTAAAATATTCCTAGAGTAAACATTCCTTGGGATAATTTGTGGGATAATAATCTCATCCCTGAGATAAATATTTTATTGTGTTTATCTATCCAAAATAAGATTTTGGAAATAGACAACCTTAGCATGGTTATTGTAAACATATACCCTTTATGTGAGAATGAGAATGAAATGGTTTCTCATTTGATGATTGGATGTTCTTATACTAATGTGATATGGAGTGTGTTATTGGATAAATTTCAAATCAATTGTGTGCATCCTATCACAATGTTAGATATATGGCTGGCCTAGTATCCTCCATTCCAAAATAAGAATATGAGTAATATTTGTCAATTATCAATACCTCATATCCTATGGAGCATATGGAGGGAGAAATAATATAATTTTAAGAGGCAAAAAGCTTTCAAATTTAATGGTGGCTAATATGATTTGTGAAAGAGTCATTGAAAACTTAAAAACCATTCCTAATAGTAAACCCAAACTAATGAATGAGGAGGAGTTAAGGATTACTATTAATTGATAGATTGAAGTTCAAAATAGAAGAGTAAGTGACCCAAGATATGAATCTTAAAAATTAGTCAAGTGGATGGTCTCATCTCTTGGGTGGGTCAAACTCAATTTTTATGGGGAATCTAAGAGGAAACTATGGGATTGAAGAGGAGGTGGAATTATAAGGGATGATAAAGGTAATTTGGTTTCAACCTATGTGGGAGGAATGGGTAATCAAACTAATTACTTAGTCAAAGAACTTATAGATGTATGTGGACTAAGGATAGAAAAAGATATGGGGGTTATAAGAATGATGATCAAGGGTGTCTCTCTTAATATTATCAATTATTTGTCTAACAAGAGTTCATTTATTTAGAGCATAATAAATATAATAGAAGAAGACCTCATGATAATTCAATCATTTAAGAAGTAATCGTATAACATGTATACAAATAATGGAATTATGCAATTTATTTGTTACAAATGAAGGGGTGACCTCCACAAGATTAAGAAAATGGTTTAGAAAACCTAGACCATTACGTTAGAGGATTGAATTGGAAGCCTCAAATAGAAACTAAGGAGTCTTTTAATCATGATTAGAGATAACTTAATTATTTATTATTTTTTCATAGTTTTGGTGTGTATAAATGACAAGTGTGCAACTATTAGGTGGCACACTAAGATGGAAAATATTGAAATAATGGAAGTCATGATTAAAAATGGGAATAATTATTTTAAACTATGTAAATTTATTAAGTATTGTGTTTATCCTCATGTGAATATTATATCTAAGCTTGCACATGAATAACGAGATGACCATAGTTACTCCATATCTACTAATTACATCAAGGTTATCAAGATATGAGGGTATATAGCAAGAATTAAGTTGATTATATTAGATTATTTGAAGGAGTATAATGAAATGTGGAAAGCTCTTCAAGTAGAAGGAATGGCCAACTTTATTAAGAGAGTGGAGGGGCACAACAAGCACATTTAAGATGCTTTTGTGAAGGTGTGAAATAATAATGATGGTTTTTAATAGTGTGTCGAAGGAAATTATAAAAGAGATTATTGTCTAAGTCAATGGGATCAAAGGTCACCAAGATTTTTAAAACATGTAGGGACTTCAAGGATGAAAAGAACAATTTTTTTATGGATGGGGAAGAGTTTATACCTCTGCTTAATGGTTTCTCCTAGGAAGAGTTTCCTCGACCTTTTGATTAAATTTCCAAATAGGTCATGCTATATATCATGATTGGAGGTAGGTAGAATGTGGTTCATATGTCTCACTTTATTTTTATTAACTATTTTTGGCATCATATTTCTATAAATCTACCCTTTTACATTCTACATTCTCTTGAGAGATTGGTCATGAATGTAAAGAGGGGGAAGATAAAACAACTCCATAAATTTGTTATTTTCATGATTCATAAGTATTTGAAGGGTATGAATAAGAGTCTAAAGTATTTCCCCATGTCAAGAGAGTAAGACATTTTCATGGGGGATATAAATGTAAATAAAGAATTGATTTAAAATTCAAGAGGCATGATATAGGTGGAGTAAATCTAGATTGTGAATGAAATTCAAAGAATGGTCCATTGGATATTAAAGAGGATAATGAGGAGAAGGTAATAAAGGGTTTACATTTTCTCAAGACTATAGTTACCTTACCAATTATAGAGGTAAAATTGCATGGGGAACGTAAATTTAAGGAGGGAGAAATTAAAAATGAAAATGTTATTTTCCCTAAGGTATGTAATTCTAATGGAAAAAATAACCTCAATGTTAAGTTTGATATAATTGTTTAAAACTTTAAAATCCAAAGAAAGGAATCCAAAGTAGAGGAAGGATAGAGCTTCAAAAATCAATTTTTAGATAGTTCATGTGAGATCACTTATCCTTAAAGGAATAGGTCAAAATATTTTTTAGGAGAACAACCATCAACTAAGTGTGATTGATCACAAGGATTTGAAAAATTAGGTAAACATACTTAGAGATAGAGTCTCAATATTGGAGTAGGAAAATAATGATTTGAAGGACAATATTAAAATTCTTATGGCTATTATAAAAATGTCCATGAAAGATAGTTTAGATGCAATTGAGTCTCTTAGGATACTATTGGGAGACATGAATAAAAAATGTGAGACCAACAAGAAGGTTAAATTTAGTGTGTGACAAGGAAATTGGTTATACCTCTTAAGCATATTAGGAGATGGACTTGGAACTGAAAACAATGATCAATAACTACGAAGAGACCTTTAGAAGCCAAAAAATAGTCATTATCTCATTGTTTTTATGTTATTTTTATATTGTATTACTTATTTGATTTAATATATTTGTTTTTAATAGAATTTACTATTTTTATAGCCTTTGGTTTCCTTGTCTCTTGTATAGGGTCAAGTCCATAGTTCAAAAAAAACTTACTTTTACCCATAATAAAAAAATAATTGGAAATAAACATTCCATAAGTAACATCTCTACTCCTATAATATGGTGATTACAAATAAAATCATGATTTGGTCACTTCCCATAGATTATATAATGTCACATTTGCTTAAAAAATATAAACTTTTTTATGATAACAAATATTTTCATGTGGGTGTATATACTTCACATGATCATTTATTCTGTACAACATATGACATGTACATCTAGGTATTTTGACATGAATAATTAATATGCTTAATCCTTCATACCAAAAGGGTGCATACATTGGGATTCTTCCAACATATTCAAACCATACCAGATGAGCATTGGTATTATGGGGCATATTACATGGTTCATATGATACATATGATACATATTTATAGCACATACCACATATGTATAGGGAATATTATAGGATTATGGCAAACACCTAAGGTATTTTATGACATTATGAGATAAATTATACAATAATATTATCATATTTATTATTTTACATGGATCAGATGAGTTAAAATTATTAGATTGGGTCAGATTGTCGATTTGGGATAGATTTTGATTCAAATTGGATAAATTATAATTTAGATTTGGACATATAATGATTAATTTTGGGATATATTTTTTTTAAAATTGGAATATGTGGATATGTTCACACACATGTAGGGCATGTGTGATGCATTTTAAAAGATCATGAAAATAAGTGTAGTTTATATGCCATATTTAGACATTACATGGATCAATATATATGTTTGTGTGTGTGTGTGTGTGTGTGTGTACACACACACACACACACACACACTCATGTATGTATGTATGTATGTATATGTGTGTGTGTGTATTCATATACATATACATATACATAAATACATATATAATAAAAATAAGTGGTAGATTCTATGTCATATTGAGACATTACATGGATCAATACACACACACACACACACACACACATGCATATGTATGTATGTATGTATGTATCAGATTATAGGAATTAAATTGTTTAGGTTATCATATTTAGAATCTACCACTTATTTTTATTATATATGTATGTGTGTATATGTATATGTATATGTATATGAATACACACACACACACACACACACACACACACACACACACACACACACACACACACACACACACACACACACACACACACACACACACACACACACACACACACACACACACACACACATACATGTGTGTGTGTGTGTGTGTGTGTGTGTGTGTGTGTGTGTGTGTGTGTGTGTGTATTCATATACATACATACATATATAATAAAAAAAAGTGGTAGATTTTATGTCATATTGAGAAATTACGTGGATCAACACACACACACACACACACACACACACACACACACACACACACACACACACACACGTATGTATGTATCAGATTATAGGAATTAAATTGTTTAGGTTATCATATTTATCAGATTGAACATAATGACATTTAGACTATGGCATTATATATCACTTTCATGTACACATGGATTATATTTTGGGTATGGACATTATTCTTGAAAATATTTTTATGGTTGTAAAAATGGTTATGAAAGTAACTATAAAATCATTTTAAATATAAAATCCATTTGTAGAAATTGATTCAATTTTTTTATATTTGCATATGAATGTAATACATTGTTCCACAACTAAATACAAAGCTCAAAAACTTATTCAATTCTTTTTCCAAGAAGATAAATATACTAATGGAACCTTTTAAATATGGGTTGAATTATTTTAGACCCATGGAACATTCACTTTAAATGGCATGAGCATACTTTATGAGTGATAATAGACCACATTCCCACATGTGTAGTTATTTGATTATCATTGATTTTTTTATTATGAATATATTACCTTTTACTGGGAAAATAATCTATTTAATTACACACATAGTTTATCATAGGTACACATGGAAATTATAAAGGAATGGTGTATAGACACTCCAATTTTATCACTTTTGTGTCAAATTACACAACGGAACAACTTCCCATAATTTCACATAATCTGGTCTAAAATCATCTGTTCATCTAATATACGTATTTGGATTCACCTTAGGGAATCTATAGGTGAGCTAATTCACCATATCAAATATGTTCAACTATCATTATTTGATTAAATTCTATGTTCAATTATCATTCTCTGATCAAATTCTCTATTCTTATTAATTCAATAACTCCCCTTTCTATGACCATTTAATTTAATTATTTTCCCCTCTCTAAATGATTCTTTTAATTATAGTTATATTGCAAATAAAATTATAATTACATTCAAATTAATAAATTATTATTTTTTCCTCTAAGTGGGCATCATCATGTAAATGAAAGGATCTTGAGATTCTATGGAATATTCTTTTATGATCCAATTAAATTGATAAGTGAATTGATGTATAATATTATTCTCCACTCTTCATCTTGGAAACAAAATGGATGGCCCAAAATGCATCTTATGAGATATTTTAGGAGCATTCTCAACCCTTCATCTTGGAAACAAGATTAAGATATAACATGGTTGATCCATGTTCTTTCTTGGGAATTATTCTCCTCACTTCATCTTTGAAATAAGATTAAGGGTTTAAATACACTCTCACAAATATATTTTGAGGAGAGTCCTCCATCCTCATCTTGGAAACAAGATAAAGTTATTGAATTCATTCTCATTTGATATTTTAAAAATATCATCCTCCACCCTTCATCTCAACTAAGATTAAGGCTCACATCGTTGATCCATGTGTACTTTTAAGGACTCTTTTTCAACCATTCATCTTGATTTTAAGATGAAGGGTACTCCTTGATCTGAATTTGTTATAAATATGCCCCTTTGCATTGTAATTCAACATTTTCAAGTGATATAGTGAAGCCATGGAATTTTATAAAGATAAATTTTTCATCAATTTTATACTTTTGATTAATTCAATAAGATTAATAGTTTTAAATGGATACATTTTCAAATAATTGGCATTGACAAAGACCACTTGAATCTACATTTGAGCCACATCCAATACAAAGAAGTCTTTAATATAGGTTTTCATATTTCAAGTTTGAATATAATGCATTATTGACTAATATTTTGTATTGTTAACAAGGTCTTAGTCTCTAAATCTTGTTTTCATTGGTTTTTATGCTCATGATTGACTAAAAAACTAAAAATGGTGAAAATATAGCTAAGTGATTTTCCTAATGACACATATGGTTGGAAAACCTTTCTTACTATACCGTTATACAATTGATAGTGCTTTGAGGGAACTCCTTACTCAATATTATGGCCAAGGGAAAGAATGAGTTGTACATTATATGAGTATAACATTGGTTTCTTATGAATAGAATTATAGTCCAATTGAGAAAACATGTCTTGCATTATTTTTGCTTCTCATAAGTTTAGATATTACATGCTAAATAATAAGAATTGTTGATTTCTAAAGTGGATCCCTTGAAATATTTATTAATAGAATAAAATCTGAGAGGTTGAATAGAAAAATGGGTCATGTTGCTAAGTGAATTTGATATTATTTACACACATACAAAATTAATTAAAGGATAATTTATTTCTGATCAACTAGTTGAGGCACCTATACAAGATTATGTTCCTATCATTATACAATTTCTTGATGATTTTATTATGAATATAATTGAAAATGAAGAGTGGAATCTCTATTTAAATGGTTATTTCACAACACATAATTCAAGATTAGGACTATTATTTATCAAGCGACATGTAATTCTTATTCCCAAAACTTTTTGCATTGGTTTTTCATGCACAAACAATATCATTAAATATGAACATTTTCTTGTTGGACTGTGTCTTATTGTGTGTTGGCATGAAAATTTGTTGAGTAGAAAAATGAACTCTTCTAATCAATAATCAATGGATAGGTCCCATCTCTTATTAATAGGTAGATCTACCTTGATTGAAATCCAAAAAGACGAAACAAAGGAAAATATTTATATAAAAATGGTTTCCTAATGGTATTACTTTTGACTAAGACGTAAAAAAGGTTAAAAAAATGAAAATATGAAAGAGAAGATATGATGGAAAGTAAAAATAGTTATAAAAAAGTATAAATAATGGAAAATATGATATAATCTCAAGGAAGTATGATATAGTCTCTAACGGTAAACCTATATCATTTAATAGATATGAAAGACATATATACATTTATAGAAACACACAATATAAACCAAAGTAATCACATAAATGATAGAAAAAAATAATTTTAATATGTATTTATTTGCTAAAAACTAAAGAATTACTTTCTAACTCCACTAATATTTCAACAAAATTAAAGTAACAAATATATATTTGAAAAGAAATACTGTAATGAAATTCCCACAATTTTTGACTAGTTTATAAAAACTATGACAACATTTTGAAAAAAAATTGAATATGTGCAAATAGTAAATACATACATTATCTTCATAGAAATCTTGAACACAAATTTTAAAAAATCTCCTTGTATTGATCTTTGATGGATTTCAAATATAATTTCCACTTTTAAAAGTTCTCTCATAAGTTTTTAATTGTCAATATATTTACTTATGAGCCCCTAACTCATATTTATATATTGAAATGGGTGGTTATGGAGCATAAACACATTTTCACATATTTAAAGTCTTGTAAAAAAAATTTATTAAATTTTCATAACTTGAAATCTATAAAAATGTGTTGAGAAACTTTCACAGCTTGAAAATTTGCTTTGGCTTTTTTACAACTTGTAAAAGCACGTTAGTAAATTTACATGACTTGAAAAAGTGCAATGGAAAATTTATATGACTCAAAATTTGTAAAAATAACTTGATACAATTTCATGAAATACAATATGAGAATCACTAACACAAAATATGATTTGAAAATCCTAAGTTATAAACTTGGTCAAAGATTCTTGATAAATCAACCTACTTTTCCTTTGTTAAGAACAATGAGAGTTTTCTCTTTCTATTTTTTTAGCTTCTTTTTATTATTTTTATATTTATTAAATTTATATGGGATCTCAATAATATTCTCTTCATAAATACCATTTGATTATGTGAAATTTATCTCCACACCATAATGTATCTCTATCATTTTGTCAGTTATTCCATGAAGTCTCTTTAGCATCGCATTGAGATTATCTAAGTTGAGATTATATTTGATCAACCTCTAAATTTATTTTAGTATTGAATGGATATTTAAGAATTAGAATCTCCTCAATGTTATTCCTAAATTGGTTGATGATAATATTTTAATAAACTAACTTAATATCATCATCATTGATTATGTAATGTAATTTCTAAAGTCCTATTATTTCAAGAATAACATCTCCTCCCATGGATTTAAAATCACATAATTTTTTTATACCTTCCTTGATGATACAAATTCTAAATTTTATAGCTCCAAGAATTTCAATAAGCTATACAAATTCATCTTTCTGGATGACTCCTACTTGAAAAAGATCATTTGGGTTAAGATGAGATAATTATTTCAAATGAGGAAGCAATCCATTCCACTTTTTTATTTCTTTAGTACGTTTATCTTCTACCTTTATTGCCTCATCATATTATAACTAGATCTTGAAACATAGATCTATTATAGTATGGATAAAATCAAATAAACATTTTATAATTTCCTTAGACCATTCCTTTGCTCCTTTTCCCATATTCCAAATTTTTTTGGTGATGTTTAGTGTTTTGGTATCTAAAATTTGATGAATAGTTGAAGGAGAAAATTGAATTGACTTTATTAATTTTTTGACCATAGTTTTCAATTTCTCAAACATTTATTTAAGTTGATCCTTAGTTGATTTATCATGATCCTTATTTCGAAAAAAGTGCCAATAATAGTTTAAACATATTGTTTCATTCCTTTTCTCATAGCTTTTCCCAAGAGTATTTGTTATATTTGATAGTTTAAAGAACTAATGCTATGTTTATCTTTTTTTGTAGGGTAACACATACTTTTCATATCTATCTCCATTTTTATCTATGATTAGCCTTGTCATAATTTTTTTATTTTTGACTATTTGTGGAGGAAGATAAGTTATTGTAATAAAATCAATCTCTTGGGGTTACACAATTTTCTTTCTTTTCTTTACCACTTCATCAAGCCAATCAATAGTTTCAACATTAGTAAGAGATTATTATATTTGAAAAGAATCATATTTTATGGATATTTCATGAGAAAGGAAGATATTTTATGAAGCTTTGGATTCTTCTGATAAAATCTCATCTTTATCTTTCTCAACCAATTGACTTGGAGTTTTGGGTGAAGGCTCAAGGAGCAATTTAGAATTTTGTACAAGAGGTAAAGACAAAGAACTATTAATTTAAGTAGAGGAAAGTCATAATAATGAATAATAAGATGCACTAAACTACTGAGTAGTGTTTTTTACCAATGCTTGAGATTGAAAAAAAATATCAAGAGGGACATCTTCAAAAATAGAGATAATTGGAAGAAAAAAGACTTATTTCCAATCCTTTTGATTTTTAGTTTTAGTGACCTAGATCTTGAAGAAGTTGTTAAATTTTTTTTTTTATGGTTTCTCCCTCTATTTTAGGAATTTATTCACTTTCATTAGTTACTGAAGACATCCCAACATTTGATTTTTATTGTTTAAGAAAGCTCCCTAATTTAGCTTATGTTGGTGGTGGTGGGAACTTTTTTTGATCAACATTAAATCCTCTATCTCTCAACTATTGTAATGTAATTTCAAGTACACCTTGATTTCTACTCACAAGAGAAGTTTATTATTTATTTCCCCAATAAAACTCTGGAATTGATTCAAATTCAAGTTTTTCATTCTGATAATTGAGATCCAATGTATCCTCATTATCTAATATTTTCTTAGGGACTTTTTAAATCCCAAATACATTAACTTATTTTTATTATGAATTGTGAGCAATCTTTGATTATCACGTCCTTTTCATTATTAAATCTAGCCAATAGTCTTTAAAATGAGGTACATATTGATATGAAGAACCAAGGGAATTTGACATTAAACCTCTTACATCAAATTAAGCTCTACTTTTATATGGCCTTAAATTACTATGTGTCATCTCTTCTTTAACTAAATTTTCTTTAGACAATTATGATCATGTGTACCTTCCTATAGAGGTAGAAAACTTCACTCCATCTTTATGCTTATTGGCTAGGAATTTGTGAGTTTTAGTAATTTATCTTACTAGTTCCATTAAAGCTCATTTGTTATCAACATACCTAGGAAGCATATATGGTTAAAAATCAAATCCATAAACCCTTAGATAATAAAAATTGGTAAATTTAATGAACCAAGATCCTCATCTACCAATCTTTGTCCTCACCTACACATATTATAAGGAAATTACTTAGATGTTTGCACAAAAAAATTATGTATCACACATTATAAGTAAATATTAGAGATCACACAATAATAATTGATAGCAGATAGGTAGAAGTCATTTTAGCATGTCTCTAGAAATAATATAATGGACCTCAATCACTTGTTATAGATCAAGAGGTGTAGATGGTTGAGTTGGCTGGACTTAAATGGAAAATAAGAGAGCTACAAATCCTTCATCTCCCTTTTAAAGAATCGTGGTAATTTAATGGGAGCTAACAAGTTCTGGATATTTAACCTTTAATCCCATTAGCTCAAATTTCCTTTCCTTAGAATGAAAGTGCATGAATAATTCCTCAAAATTCATCTCAATAGTTCCCAAAGTGGTGAGCCAATGTTCTCTCAAAACAATGTCAGCTCCACCCATGGGAATAGAAAACATAGGAAAATCCAATAGGTAGTCTCTGATGGCCAGCTTAATACTATGGCATTTTCTTGAATATTTGATAGTACCACCATCTACAATCATGACCTAAAATTTTGGAGTGGGATAAATTAAATAGTTCAAATGAGCAGCCAACTTATTGTTGATGAAGTTATGTGTGCTCCCAGAATAAATTAATATAGTGACCTTCTATTTCTTAAAGAAACCCACCACCTTAATATTTTAGGGAATAATAATACTTGAAAGGGCATGATAAGAAATAATAGGATGAGAGTCTTTAAATTCCTCCTTCGGTCTTTCTGTATCCTCACCAATTTCCTCCTCATCATGTTCATCCTCATTATCACCTTAGATGTAAAACAAATTCTTTTCAGCATAGTGATGTCATTTTCTCTATTTGCTTTCACAACCATAACACAACCCTTTGGTTCTCTACTCCTTAATTTTCTAAGGTGTCAATCTGGTGGGTTGAGGAAATGATGGTGCTAGAAAGGTGTGATCATGACCATTAGTGAAAGTTTTCCATTTGACCATCTCTTTTTCTTCTAATATGTGTGCACCTGGGATAACTTTTGATATAGATAATGGGTTAAAAATTAAAACATCCAATTTTATGCTATCTTTGAGTCCACCCAAAAAAAGTGCAGTTAAATTTTCCTTAGTGATGTCTTCCATTCATAAAGATAGATTTTGAAATTGATGAATATGATCCTTCACAGTTCCTATTTAAAATAATTTGGATAAATAGCTAAAGTAGTTCTCAAAGACATTATTATGATAATGAGATAATGAATCATTAGTTAAAATACACCATATAACAAGAGAACCATTCTTTTTCTTTTGAGCACATAACTAATGATACCAAATGAACTGCTCATGTTTCAGATACATAGATACCACTATCACCTTCTAAGAACTAGGAGTTTGGTGTAGATCAAATAAATTCTCAATTTGTATTATCTAAGTGAGAGAATCCTTACCATAAAACCTATGCATTTTCACTTTTGGCAACATTAGTTTCACACTAGGATTGGATTTGTTAGTGTTAAGAGGAAGAGGACCTAAATGATGAAGAGGAGGGTTGTTTAGATGTAACTGAGATGAAATAGCAAACAATTGCATAGTGATTTGATGAAATTAAGTGTGTACCCCATTAATATCTCCATGCATTCTTGAAACATTATATTTAACTACAAAAAAGTCATCTTTCCATACCAAGCTCTTTATGTCAACCTAAAGTTGAGAAATTAATGGATCTAAAGTTCTAGATTCCAAGCCATCCCTAGATAGAGTCTTAGGAGTTTATTTCCCCCTTTTTCTTCCCTAAGTACCAGGACCCAACATGCACAAAACCTAGGAGGGTTTTCACCCCAAAAAAAGTGTACTAAGAGATGGTACCATTGTGATCACCTTGCCAAGATGAATCCAAAGACTAATTTTGTGAACTAGGGTGAAAATTTTTGGCACCAAAAAAATTGTACTAAAAGAATATACCATTGTGATCATCTCACTGAGATGAATCCAATGACTATAAATGTGCAAAGGGAAAAAAATTATCCATAATTTTTTTAGCTATTTATTTTTAAAAAAACATTTCAAATAATATTGTGCTAACAAAAAAATTAATTTTTTCTGGATTGCAAGTTATGTTTTTTTAATCCTTTTGCTTATAGAAGTCATGCCTCACTAAGTTTGGAAAAAAAATACCATAATAAACTTTTTCAAATAAAATATCTGATATCACTTGTAAGGAAATTATTTATATTTTCACACAAAATAATTATGTATCACATAGAATCAACAAAGATAAGAGATCACACAATAATAATTGACAACTGAGTAGAATATTAGATAATATAGTAGAGCCAATTTGAGGGGGAAACCTCCACAATAATTTAATAAGAATATAATAATTAACATGATGATAAAATATTAACCACTACCTCCTATATATAGTCTACGTAACCATGGTTATTTGAAAGGTTGACCAAACTAAGAACATAGAGAAATGTAACAAGAATATAAAAGATGTATGTAAGCCACAAGTTGGCCACACATATCCCTATACATGCCAAAGGTTAAGGGTTTAGAACATATACTATCATATTTTAGGGTTCTCTTTCAAATATTTGGATGACATATTGAATAAATGCATCATTTACTCTTTGAAAATGATGAGCACTTTATTTTAGGGTGAGTTGAGGGTATAACTCATATATTTTGAGTCTTGATGTTTCCTAATTGATTCAATCTACCATATAATCTCCTCTTGGCAACTACATAGACTAAATATGAAGTGATGTAGAATATAAAATTTATTGTGAATTTAATTAATTGATTACGGATTGAGTCACTGGTCAATTTCCCCCAATTTATGTATTTCTTATTTTTATGAATAATCCATATGTATCTATACATTTAAGTTTGGAAGTTCCTTACAAATGGGATTCCCACCAATTTATGTAAGAGTGTGATCATGTCATTAACCTCATTCATGAACTCAAACCTGGAAAGATTATTTTGGAGCCTTGTTTCCATATGATTAAGTTTTTTTAGCATTGGTTATTCATCCTTTTTGCATAAGAATTGATTTTATCATCCCATAATTATTGAGCTAAAGTGGGAGACAAGTTAACATATGATTCATGTTATGACAACTAGAGTAGATTATTAATATGTTCTCGATTCAAAGATATGACAAATTATCCTTTTGAATTTCACACCTATCTTTTCTCAAAGTCATAATGTTTAGATATGTTCAAGGCTAATTATGGTCATTGCACTGAAGTTGGAAAAGTAGCTACATTTGATAATTTTCTATCATGTATGCTTTGACCATAATCCATTTTATGCACCTCATTGATTATGTTTAAAAATTCTTCCATGTTGATATGTCCCAGATCAATATCATTTATATTTTCAATATTTAAATCCAAGCTTGATGGAGGAACAAGACCTTGGAACAAATATTTAATCTATAATCCTTCTCCCTTCAAGGCTTTATCTAAAGGAGTTTTCTTTAAAGTACCCTTGGTAGGGGTATTGGATGTTGACATATAAAAAAGTTACACCACCTATATGACAAACTCTACAGTGAATTTCACCTAGAAAGGATGATATATTTAAAAATCAATCAAAAACCTTGTTTTCTATAAAAATTGCTCAAGGGGGTACTAAAGTTTGATGAGACTGTCTATAATAATATCAAGTTACTATGGTCATATTAGCTCAACTATCAAAATATGATAGGTCTATGAGCAAGTATACTAGGGTATGATGAAGATTTAAACAAGGAGGTTAGTACCTAATTAGGGTACAAAAAATAATGTAGGGATTAAAAAAAGATAAATGAATAACTAGTGAGATGAAGTATATAATGTGTAGGATTTAACATATTTCATGCAGGGATTTGAGATTCTTTTTTTTTAAATCAATTTTTAGAAAAACCTAGAAATGGAATATATGAAATATTATAGACAACAACAACTAGGTAAAACTAATTTTATCTATAAAAGGAAAAAGGAAAGAAATGATGATGCTTACCTCTATTCAAATTTTTATCCCTAATGACTAACTTAAAAGACTTTGGACTGTTTGTTGACTATATCAAGCGAATGAAGAATGAGGTAGAGGTAAACAAAAAACATAGGAATATATCTAAGATTATGTAATGATATTAGAGAAACAATAAGTGTGAAAGGACACAACTAAGGTATATATGCCTCCACATGTGTATATGTGAGAAGACCATTAATGGGTAAAAATCTAGGGTCTATCCTATAGATTGGTAGAGTTTTGAAATTATGCACACAAAAATACTAAAGTCTAGGATAATTTTTGGCAAGGACATCCAACTCCGTGTAATTTTTTGACAATAGCATCAGATTCTACATATCGTTCTAGAAAATAGGTTCGACCTTGCTGATAATGTTGGCATGACTATTGGGTTTCGATGGATCTACCAACACACCTCTTGATATAAAATTAAAGTGTTTTCAAGGAATTCTAGACCTATAATAAATTATTATAATTATATTAGGTTCCATAGGATGTGTTTGCACTCCTATTACGATCCAAGGTGATCTTGAATTTTTTTTGAAATTTTATGAAGGAGATGGACCTAAGTAATTTTTTCCAATTCTTTTTACATAATTTGATTTATAAGAGACCAATTTCATGAAAAATAAAAATTATACCATTGACTAAATTTGACTCTTATTGACTTTCAACTATGTTAACTTTTTTACCATTATTTAAAAACTAGGATAATGATTGACTCTAACTAGGGACCTCAAACTACAAGGGATGAGAGAAGAATGTTAGACTTTGATTTTATAAACAAGTGCATTATCCAATGGATTATAGAGTCACTTTGACATTTTATAGAAAGATCAACTTAGAAAAAAAAAGGAGATGTAACGACAAAATAATAAATTGACAAGGAGAGAGACATAAAAAGACAAACACAAAACAAGCCAAAAAAAATAGAAATGGAAACATAAACAAAAAAATTATATACATACATATAGGGGACTACATGCTTTTACTTGAATTAAAACTTGATATATTTCTCACTATAGGGTAGTGATAGATGTGTGCCATCATGATAGGACAAGTAGAAATTTTTATCTCCATAGAAGTGCCTGATCATGAAGGGGCCCATCCATAAAGATTCAAATTTTACATGACTTCCTTTTGGTTATCTATGATTATCCCATAAAAGAACAAAATATCCCACTTGAAAAGTTATTTTTTTCTCAATTTTATCAAAAATTAATTTAAATTTATCTTCATTCTTGCAAATTTTGTTGATATATTGAGATATATATTCTTAAAGTTTATTCAAATAAATAATCCTTTTTTCCAAAGAACTTTGAAAATTATGATTTTCAATAGATCTGGCTAGCTTAAGTGAAGGCAATTCAAGTGTTATTAGAATTATCACATCATTCCCATTAATTAATTGGAGTACAAACATACGTATGGCCTTATTCAATCTTATGTGATTTTCCCACAATGCATCATACACTTCTTGTGCCATTTTTTTAGTTTTCATCAACTAACTTATGAATGATAGTGACTAAGTTCTTGCTTCTTGACTCATCTTGAACATTTCCTTGTGGGTGATAATTTGAAGAGTGAAAAAATGAAATGCCATAGCCATATTAGAATCCAATCATTTATGAAGAATAAAAAATTAGATCATTATCTATTACTATCTTTGGTAGGATGCCATATCTCACTAAGATGTTTTCTTTGATAAATTTATAAATTATTTATGAATTTGTTTGTTTGACAAGAATAGCCTATACCCACTTGGTGAAATATTCTATATTGATAAGAACATGTGTATGTCATCTACTCAAATGGGGATTCATAACTCCCACAAAATTTAACTCACATTATTGAAAGGTTTATTCAATCACCATTATCTTGAGATTAAAAGCCATAAGTTTAGGCCTTCTAATTAAATGTTGACATGATTCACATTTCCTTACCTAGTCATATTAGTCTTTAAATAGTATAAGATAATATTAGTGAGATTTTAATATCTTGAATGATATTATAGGAACATAAAAGTGTCTACCAAAATCTTGATCATGAAAGGCTTGTAATAGCTTCTTTTGTTTCTCAGTATCAACACATCTTAAGAAAAATCCATCAATGCTCTTTTTAAATAAAGTTCCATCCCAAATGACGTATTTTATGGCTTGTAACTTGAGTGTTTGGTATCCATATAATATGGAAATTCTCCATAAGTTATAAATTAGGTAATATTTTAAAACCATTCATTAGTATCCATAACTTTGAATGTAATATCCATAGCTCTTTGAAATGTACCTCCTACATTTATATAGCCAAAAAACATGCATTGATAGGCAAAATTTCCCCATGGAGTTGTAAAATTTGTTGTCTTGATCTTACCTATCAGATTTAATTTGATTATAACCTTAAAAACTATCTAAAATTGAAAGCATTTTAGAACCTATAATAGCTTAGAGAACCTGATCCATAATAGGCAAATGATAGTTATCTTTAAGGGATTCTTGATTCAAATTTATGAAGTTCACACAAATCCTAATTTTTCCACTCTTTCTATGAACTGACACTATGTTATCAATCCAAGTCAAATGATGGATAGGAAAAATGATTCATGCATTCAACATTTTTTTAATTTTAAAAAATATTATATGTACAATATTTAGGTTATATTTTCTTTGTTTCTATTTAAATGGCTTGACATCTAATTTTAAAGGAACCATGTGTTGCATTTATTTTGGATGAAAATACTTGAGGTCTTTGTATGAATATGCAAGAATGTTGATATATTTTTGGAGTAATCCAATGAATCTTATATATTTTTTATGAATAATACTTACTAGTCTATGTTATTCTTTATAACCAATATTTACTTTTTCATAGTCTGTTGAACCAATAGAGTATTTTTGAATCTTATTATTAATGAACATATCATGCTTATCAAAGAGTTATTCTATTGATACCAATAATTTGTGATTTTATTTCCTTTTAGTTTGATTACTCCTTTTTCACCTTATTCTTCAACTATGCACTCTTTCTAATTTTGAGAGGAAGATTCGCTATATGACGAATCATTACTTTAAAAGTATAAATTCCTAAAAATATCAGATTTTTAAAGAAAATAAATGATCTACAAATGTTTATTGAAAACCTACAAGTTATCTAAATTATCTAATATACTGGGTCGATACACCAATTCTATATATTTATTTGTGTCAATTTTTTAATATGGAATCAATAATGAAGCTAATACTGTAAGTGCACCTACTTTGGAGTTATCTTTTCTTAGAATATATTGAATGGAGAATTCCTAAAAATATTCTATGTTATCCCATACTTTATTATTGTAGTTTCTCGAATAATCATTCTTCACTTGATACTGACCTTTGATTTGTTTTACAACTAGTTCTACAATGCCTAAGGCTTTCATTTTTTTAATTCCCATTTATTCAATAATTTGTAGTCCTAAAAATAATTCTTCATATTCTACTATATTATTAGTACATTCAAATTTTTATTTTTAAGAGAATGGAAATGCTTCTTTACTTATAAATATCAAGATAACCCCTATAATAGACCCAAGTGAAGAGCAACTACCATCTAGTTCTAATGTCCATGTTTTTTTGGGATCAATTTCTATGATTTCTAGCATATCCATATATTTTTATGACATCAAGAAATAGTTATATATACCTGAATTTTTATATAACATATTTACTCTATGATAATCCACTTTTTTCATAGTGTACTTCATTTTCAATTCCAATTTGAAGCATTGTTTGACTCCTTTGATTGGAATCATTGCATGTGATAGATTTAACTCAATCTCACCACCAAGTTCTTTATAAAAAATTCTTACCAAGAGAATACCATAGGATGTTGGGATATCAACTACTAGAATGTTGATTTTTATCCTTTTTTGAGGGAAAGATGTGAGGTAAACTTGGGAATCTTTGATTTGGTCGAATAGTGGAACATTTTAAATTTCCATTGAGTAACAATGGCCAAAAGTTTTTGTATAATTCAAACCAAGAGCATGTGCAAATTTAGCAGGAATTACATTATTTGATGATCCTATGTAAATGATACAATTGCTGAATTTACATCCCTTAATGAATAAGGAGATGTAAAAAATATTAACCTTATTTGATTTGGAATTCATTACAACCATAAAGTTTATTAGATTGGAAGAAGGTGGAGTGGATACTATTCCTTTGGCATTAGTTTTATTTTGAGTAGAATTTTTTACCTTGATGAAATCTACTAGTCTATCTAGTTGATCTAGGTATGTTCTCAAGTATTCAACTTGTGACATTATATTTTAGTATTGTTGAAATGTTCAATTATGTCAAAAGTGGGTAAACTAGAAGAATAAATTTCTATATTTTGAGATACATTAGCATCATTGACAAGTGTTGTATTTTTTAGATAACCAGAAGTGACATATGGATTACTCACCTATTTTAGTTGTTGGTTGTTTCCTTTTAATCTATTCTTAAATATTTTATCTTTTTAGAAGAATTATTTTTGGATATTCTTCTTATCCATAATTTTGTTGCTTTCTCTGATTCTGAGCTCTTGTGAAAATAATAAAAGACTAAATGTTCCTGTCTCCAACATTATATTCATAATCATCTTATTCTTAATTATATTCTAGGAATATATTTATGGAGTCGTCAATAGGTTTCTCAATTTCACATTATTGAAGATCTAGATTTTTTTATTTATTTTCTTCTTCTACTTATTCATATCTAAATATTTCTTCTATTTCTAACACACCATTCATAGGTGGATTTGCATTTTGTTGAGAGGAGATTATAGTGCAAGATTTTTTTGAGGAGATTTAAATCAAGGATAAGTCCCTTGAAAAGGTACATAATTTTTTCTAGGAATATCTTGATAAGGAGTAGTGATATTTTTCTATGGCAATTTCTTTTTCAAAGTTATTAAGTCATTGGCCAGTTTTTGTAAAAGTTGTTCCATAGAAGATTGAAATATATTATATATTTTTCCTTTTGATAATTCATTTTAAAATTTTCCAAGAATTATCCTATCATCTTTGATGTTAACCACAAATGTTTGGGTTGTAGTCAAATTAGCTAACCTGGACCTTCTCAGTTAATAACTCACCTCTAGAAATTATGAATTGATGAAAAAACATTTATAATTTTCATTTATATGTTTGGTTTTTTTAATATTTTATGTATTAACTTGTTGAATTTATCTATGAAGTATCTCATTGGCTCATAAGCTAATTTCCTCATTTGAGTGAGTTGAGCTAATAATGCATGTACATCTTCCACTAGATTGAATCAGTTTTCAAATTTTGTTTTCATATCATTCTAATTTGTTACTAATCTTGTAAGAAGATGATAATTTTTTTTTTATCTCCATTATGGAGAGTTTAAATAAATAATCTCATTACAATATCTTCATACTCAACTCATATAACTCTACAAGCTACAAAAAATGCAATAATGTGTTTAGTTGGATATTGTTTTCGATCACTTGAGAATTTTGGAAAGTTTTTTCATACAACTATTGGGAGTTTGTGTATTTTTCCCCAAATAATTGAATAATTAAATTACCCCATGGTTTTTCCATTATTGGAAAGATTTATTTTAATGGGATAATAGTTCCTTATAGAATGAGTGCTTGATTTGTAATTATTTCTCCTTGAGGTTTTATATTTTTAGGAGTTAAATGGATGTTGAATGATATATTAAGTTTACCCTTTTGTTATAGATTTAATTTGAAACTTGAGGCTTCTTACAATTGATAAATATGATCAATTAAACCTATAGACTTACTATCTCTAGTGAATCTTTTAACTACAAACTTTAAAAGACATATTGTTGACAAGAAGCTTGATCAAATTGAAAAATATTTTGTGTTAGTATTATTTGTTTATTTCTTAGTGTAGATAGTGATTTATCTCTTTGTGCCAAAATTACATGATCATCTTATTATTCTATAACTTCAATGACTCTATGAAAATATGTTAAACTAGTTTTATTATACCAAGCAAAGAATCTCAAAAATGAAAAAATGTCTTCTTGAGTTTGATTCAAAAAATTAAAATTAGGCTAAAGAATTTGATCTCAATGTGCTTGGATGGTCATGATAAGAAATTTTAACTATATAAATTCTCTAGGTAACTATATAGACATATATTTTTTCTTTTCTTCCTTATTGTCTTCTGGAAGTAATTTCAGTGTTTCTTTGAGCAATGGTAGCATGATCTTATTCAGTGTTTATTACTATATTGACAATGTTGAACTAAGCATAACTTTTTTTATTAACATAGGATAATTATTAGAGACTTGAATTAATATCTTCTTCTACCAATTTTATCTAATTTAATTTATGCTGGAAATAAATATTTTGAAGAGATGAAATGGTCATGAATGAAACTTACTAATTTTTAGTTTCCTGTCTAGTTCTACGGGATTATATATGTGTAAAAATTATTTCTAATCTTTCTACTCATTTTAATTATTTATTTAAGATTCTCAATATAATTTTTATTGAGCTAAAGAAACTTTGTCAAAATCTTAGGTGAGTTATCTGATATGTGATACAATATAAAACTGTGTAGACTATTCAAAATCTAGATCAAGCTCATAAATTTATCCTTGAGTTGATGGAAAAGTTATATGGAATAATATTTTTAAATTTAATTTGCATGTGGGTATAAAAATTGTGCCCCATAGTGGGCATTAAAAAAATATTGGCATGAAAATTTATCGATTAAATGAATAGACTCTTCTTATCAATAGTTAGGGGACATGGTCCCTGTCCTATTAGCAAGTAGAGCTACCTTTATTGAAATCCAAAAAGATGCAACAAAGGACAATATTTACAACAAAATAGTTTCATAATGGTATTAAATTTAACCAAAAATTATGAAAAGGTTAAATAAAGGAAAATATGAAAGAGAAGATATGATGAAAAGGAAAAAATGTTCTAAAAAAAAGTGGAAAGAATGGCAAATCCAAAAAAATTAACTCAAAAACTTATTGGAAATATCAATGAAGTAGGATATAATCTCTAATGGGAAACCTTTGTCATTTAATGGATAGGAAATAAATATATATGTTTATAGACACATAATATATACCAAAGAAATCACATAAATGATAACATAAAATAAATGACCACTTTATATATCCTTTCTAAAAAATAAATAATTACTCTATAACTCCACTGAGATTTCACCATAATGAAAATAAAAAATATAGATTCAAAAATAAATACTATAATTAAATTTTCATATTTTTTTACTAGTTTATAACAATTGTGACAACATTCTAAACACAAAGATTTGAATATGCACAAATAGTAAATACATTATCTACATATAAATATTGAATTCAAACTTTGAAAAATCTCCTTATATTTATCTTTGATGGATTGTAAGTACAATTTCCACTTTAAAAAGTTCTCTCAAAAGTTTCTAACTATTAAAATCCTTAAAAATGAACCCCTAACTCATATTTATAGGTTTAAATGGGTGGTTACAAAGCATAACCACTTTTTTTTAATATTTAAAGACTTTTAAAAACACGTTAGTGAATTTTCACAACTTGAAATATGTAAAAATCTATTGAGTAATTTGCATAACTTGCAAAATTGCTTTGGTGTTTTTACAACTTGTAAAACCAAATTAGCAAATTAACATGACTTAAAAAAATGCAACGATAATTTGCATGACTCAAAATTTGAAAAAATAACTAAGTACAATTGAATGAAATACAATGTGTGAATCACTAACATAAAATATGATTTAAAAATACTAAGTTATAAACTTGGTCAATGATTCTTGATAAATCAACCTACTTCTTTGAGAATAATGGGAGTTTTCTCTTTCTATTATTGTAGCTTATTTTTCTCATTCTGATATTTATCAAATTTATGCATGATCTCAAGAATATTCTCTTCATGAATATCATCTGAGTATGTGAAATATATCTCTTCATCACAATGTATCCATGTCATTTTATCAGTTATTCTATGAAGTCTCTTTAACATCACATTGAGATTATCTAAGCTGAGCTAATATTCAATCAAGCTATGCATTAATCTAGGATTGAATGTAGATTTAGGAGTTAGAATCTCCTCAATGTTCTTTCTAAATTAGTTTATGACAATATCTAAACAAACTACCCTACTATCAACATTAGTGATTGTGAAATGGAATTTCTAAAGTCCTCATATTATTTCAAGAATAACATCTCCTCCAATGGATTTAAAATTGTATAAGTTGTTGATACCTTCCTTGTTGATATTAATTCTAATTTTTTAATCTCCAAGAAGTTTAGTAAGGTATACAAGTTCATGTTTTTGAATGACTCCTACTTGAACAAGATCATTTGGGTTAGCATGAGATAATTATTTCAACTCAAGAAGCAATCAATTCCAC
Organism: Torreya grandis; assembly: GCA_037957365.1. Lineage (NCBI taxonomy): Eukaryota > Viridiplantae > Streptophyta > Pinopsida > Cupressales > Taxaceae > Torreya > Torreya grandis. The sequence goes on from JARHVA010010028.1 coordinate 149,261, forward strand.
ATTTACATTTCCTCAATATGTTTGTCTTCTATATTTGTTGCCTCATGATATTTTGACTAGATCTAAACACATAGATCTATTATAGTATGGATAGAACTAACTCCATTTTTTAGAATTTATTCAAACTAGTCCTTTGTTGCTTTTCCCATACACCTAATTTATTTTTCTAAGCTTAGTGTTTCAATATCTAAAATTTGATGAATAGTTGAAGAAGAAAATTGAATTGCCTTTATAAAAATTTGGACCACTATTGTCAATTCCTCAACTTTTTCTATGAGTTGATCCTTAGTTTCTTTACCATGATCCACATTTTAAAACAAAGTACCAATAGTAGTTTGAACATATTCTTTCATTCCTTATCTTATAGATTTTCCCAAATGTATTTTTAATATTTGATAATTTGAAGCACTGACACTATCTTTATATTCTTTTATAGGGGGAACAACTAATTTTACATATCTATCTCCCTTTTTATCTATGATTACCCTTGTCACATTTTGGGGATTTTTGAATTTTTTGAAGGAAGAGAATCTATTGTACTAAAATCAATATCATAGGGTTCCATAATTTTCTTTTTTTATTTACCACTTTATCAAACCAATCAGGAATTTCAACATTAGCAATAAATTTTTGTATTTGAATAGAATCAGATGTTGTGGAGATTCATGAGAAGGGAAAATATTTTATGAAGGTCAAGATTCTTTTGATATTATCTCATATTTCTCTTTATCAAAAAAATGACTTGGAGTTTGGGTGAAGGATTAGGGAGAAATTCAAAACTTTGTGGAGGAGGTAAAAACAAAGAACTATCAAGTTGAGAAGAGGATGGTGATAACACTAAAGAATCAAATGTAATAAACTACCAAGTAGTGTTTTTTACCAATGTTTTAGATTGAATAAAACTATTAAGAGGTACATCTTTAAAAAATAGAGATAATTGGAGAAAAATAATACTTATTTCCAAACCTTTTGATTTTTAGTTTGAGAGGCTTGGATATTGAAGTAATTATTGCAATAGATTATTTTTTAGTTTTTCCATTTATTTAAATAATCTCTTCACTTTCCTTGGTTACTTGAGACATACCAACATTAGCTTGTTATTATTTATGAAAGTTCCCTAATTTATCTTATATTTTTTTTGGTGGTGGGAACCATGCTTAATAAACATTGACTCCTATATCTCTTAACCATTGTAATTTACTTTCAAGTACACCCTGAGTTCTACTCATAAGAGAGGTTGATTATTTCTTACCCCAATTAACCTTGGGAATTGATTTAGATTCAAATTTCTCTTTTTGGTAATCAAGGTCCAATGTATCCTCATCATAAAATATTTTCTTAGGGACTTTTGTAATCCAAAATTCATTAACCTGATTTAATATGAACAATGAGTAATCTCTGATCCTCATGTCTTTTTCATCATTACAATCCAGCCAATAATCTTCAAAATGAGATACATGTTGATATGAATAACCAAGGGAATTTGAAATTAAACCTCTTATATCAAATTAATATCTAATTTGAAATGAAATGAAATTAATGTGTGTCATCTATTTTTCAAATGACTTTTCTTTACATAATGATGAGCATGTGTACCTACCTACAAAGATAACAAACTTCACTCCAGCTTTATGTTTAATGGTTAAAAATTTGTGATTTTCAACCAATTATCTTACAAGTTACATTAAATATAATTTTTTATCAATATACCTAGGAAGCATGTATGGTGACAACTCACATCCATAAACCATTAGATAATAAATAATTGGAAATTGAATGAATCAATCTCCCTATCTAGTAATTTATGTCATCACCTCCACAAATATTCTCATGTTTTATGTTTCTCTTTCAAACATTTGGATGAAATATTGAGGGAATGCATAATTTAATATTATAATATGATGATAAATTTATTTTAGGGTGATTTTAGGTTAAAACTCATATACCTGTGTAGTCTTTATCTTTCTTACCCAATTCAATCCACCATAAAATCTCCTCTTGAGAACTTCATACATGAGATATGAAATTGTATAGAATCTAGAAGTTGTTTTCAATTTAATTAATTTATTATGGATTGATTCATTGATCAATTTACCCCATTTGATGTATTACTTTTTTTAATGAATAATACATATGTATCTATACATCCAAGTTTGAAAGTTCTTTGCAACTGAGATTCCCACCACTCTGTGTAAGAACATGATCATGTCATTCACCTCAACCATGGACTCAAAATTGCATAGATTATTTTGGAGACCTATTATTGTATATTTAGGTTTAGTTATCCATTGATTATTCATCCATTTTTCACAATAATTGATGTTATCATCCCAAAATTGTTGAGCTAAAGCAGGAGACAAGTCAACATATGATTACCATTTTGGAAACTATAATATCTTATCAATATGCTCTAGAGATAAAAATATGACATTCTCATTTGGAATTAAACAAATATAATTTCTAAGATTCATAATTTTCATCTATTTTCAATATTAATTTTTGGCATTGCGTTAAATTCAAAAAACTAGTTTTATTTGCTAATCTGCTATCATGTATACTTTGACCATAATATATTTTTATGCACTCCATTGATTTTATTCTAAAATTATTTCATGTTTATATGTCCTATATTAGTACCAATTATATTTTTAACATTTTAAATTTAATTTTTATGGAGGAATAACACCTTGGAACAATTATTTCATCTTTGATCCTTATTCTCCCTGCAAGACTTTTTTTGGAGGATTTTTCTTTGGATTACCCATGATGGGGGTCTTAGATGTTATCACACAATAAAATTATACTACCTGAATGAAAAAATATGAATCTAATTACATGTTTCAATTATGATCTCTTGAAAAATCAATAAAAACCCTTATTTTATATAAAAATTACTTAAGGGGGTGCCAAAGTCCGATGAGACTATCTACAATAGTGTCGAGATCAAATAGTCAAGTTAGCACCACTATTAGAATTTGATAGGTCTGTGAGAAAGTGTATCAATGTATAATGGAGATGTATACAAAGAGGTTAGGAACCAATGAGGGTACAAGTAATAATGTATGGATCCGGTAGAGAGAAATGAAAAACTATCAAGATAAAGAGTAAAACGAATGGGATTTAATAAATTTCAAGTAGGGATTTGAGGTTTTTGAAAAATATTTTAATTTTTTAGAAAAACCTAGAAATGGAAAATATTAAATATTATAGACAAAAACCATGAAAAACTAAGTTTTATATCCAAAGGGAAAAAGGAAATAAATGATGTTGCTTACCTCTATTCAAAGTTCAAACCCTAGTGACCAAATGAGAAGACTCTGGACTAGTTGTTGACTGTAGAAAGTGAATAGAGAATGAGGTGGAGATGAATATAAAGCATAGGAAAATACAAAATATTCTCTAGTGAGATAAGAGAAAAAATAAGTGTGAGAGGCCATGACCAAGGTATATATGCCTCCACATGTGTATCTGAGAAAAGACCATTAATGGCCATAAAGCTAGGGTATATCATATAAACTAGTAAAGTTTTTAATTTATGCATGCAAACATGCTAGATCCTAGGAGAATTATTGGCAAGGGCATCATACTCTAGGTAATTTGTTGACAATAGCATTAGATTTTCCATATTATGTTAGTAAATAGGTCAGACCCTACCAATAGTATTGGCATGCTTATCAAGTTTTGATGAGTCTACTAACACACCTCTCAAGATATGATGTAAGTGTTTTCAAAGCATTTATGTCTTTTAAGGAATGATCATAAGGCTCTCAAGTCCTATAGGATGTGTTTTCACTCTTATTAGGATCCAAGGTGATCTTGAGTAATTTTTTAAATTTTGCAAAGGAGATAGACCTAACTAAAATTTTCTAGTCATTTCTACATAATTTGATTTAGGAGAGACCAGTTTCTTAAGAAAAATAAATTATACCATTTACCAACTTTAAATTTTATTAAATTTGAGCTATTTTGACTTTTTAACCATCATTCAAAAAATAATATAATATTGTGTAATTAGATATTCAACATTTATAGGTGATGGTTATTCTCAACTTATTATCAATTAGGTTACTGATCAATATCAAAAAAATGATGAAAATTTGGTGCCTTATAAAACTATGGTGGATTCTCTCAAAGTCAAATTTTAAATCATTCATTTTGATTAGATCTCGAGAGCCAACTATAAATCAACTAATGTTGTGGCTTATATTGTATCAATGATTGCACTTTCTTCTCATATGCTTATTCCATCTTAAAAATTTTCACATTCAAATATGATGTGTCTTTTCTAGTCCCAATTCCCCTTGGTACAATGACATATTCTCTTATCTCCATGATCACATCCTTCTACCTAATCTATCCCAAAACCAATCAAAATCATTTATCCAAAATACTTTCGGATACACTATAATTAGTAGCTCACTATATCATAGAGGCTATGATGGAACTCTAATTCACTATTTAAATATAGGATAATCCATATTATCACTTAGGGAAGTTCATGAAGGTATTCATAGGGCTCACACTAGAGATATGGTCCTAGCAAAGAAGTTAATTTGTACTAGTTACTATTGGCCTACCATTGAATCAAATGCATGTGTGTATGCCAATAAATGTATACCATGTCAAAAACATGGTGATTTAATTCACGATTCAACACATTCACTACAAATAATTACAATTCCTTGGCCATTTTCAACATGGGGGCTAAATCTCATTAGAAATATTAACCCTACTTCTTTAGATGGTCATAAACATATCCTTATTATCACTAAGTATTTTATCAAATGGGTAGAGGAAATTCCTCTTAACTATATAACAGGTATAATAATTCAAATTTCACTCTAAACCATTTCATTTATTATTATGACATCCCTTCCACCATAATTTATGATAATGGTACATCCTTTAAAAATAAAATATCACCATCCTCTGTTTTAAGTTTCACATCAAACATAAGTTTTCCACCCCATATTAACCTCAAAAGAATGGTCAGGTAGAACCTTCCCATAAAATTTTGATCAAAATCCTTAAAACTACTATCATAACCTTTGGCCATGATCAACATATGAAAATATTCCCAACCTTATGGGCATATCATACCAATGTTCACACTCCTATTGGTAAAACTCCTTATTCCATGGTTTATGGCTTTGAATCCATATTTACTATTAGGATAAATCTATGCTCACTACATATTTCACTAAAAGGTGTCCTTGATTTAAAAGATTACCTTATGGCCATACTAGCAGAGTTGGAACTTCTAGATGAGAAAATCCTATCGACCCTCAATCACCTTAAGTATTATCAAAATAAGATATGATGGGGTTATAATAAGATAATAATTTCCTAAGATTTTGATATTTGGGACCTTGTTCTCAATAATAATAAAAAATACTAATGATAAATAGGAAAATAAAGGTAATTTTGAACCAAATTGATTAGGTCCCTTTGTTATTATCACTATTTAGGGGTCTAGTGTATACATATTAGCTATTGAATAAGGTGATGAATTAGATGATCCAATGAATATTTTACATATTAAGTGATTTCATGCTTAAATCTCTCACACTTTTATCTATTAATTTTCCCACTTGGGTTCATCTCTATTATGTTTTATTTTTTTCCTAATCTAATCAACCCTAATTTGGGGCATCCACTTATTATTCCTCCTTTCCCTATCCTATTACCAACTTGGTTTAATTATGATTTTATAGGTACCATAGGTGAATTAGATCAACATTTATCAAGAGTAAAATAATAATTAGGAAATTTTTTGTGTCATAATATCTTAAAAAAAGAAATGTCACACTATGGAACATCATTGATCATTCAAATTGTATGACTTATACTATTCCCTTGAGTTATTATCAATTCCTGAACACATTACTTCATTTTATGTAGTCCTGTTATATCTAAATTCATTTCTGTAAAAGAGGAAATTGTATCCTATTCCATATAGCCATTAAATGGTCCTAGCTAATTTGTTGATGTCCAAAAAAACATCTTATTGTTACCTAGTCACCACCAAGTTCATGCATCCATGAACCTCCAATACTTGATAGGTGTTTCTAGAGTTTTCTTTTCCTATTCCTATAAATTATTTGGTCAAAATACTCTTATCTATACCCTATACCAAAAATCCAAAACAATTCAAATTTTACAAAAATCCCCAAAAAGTTCAAATGTCCTAAAAAACCTTATAAATCCAAATATTCATTTTTGTAAAAAAACCAAAAAAATTGCATGACTCATTATCCTAAAGTTGTCTTGGTTTGTACCCATGTCTAACGTCATACACATAATTATTTGTTACCTTGTTAATCATCTTAGGTTCTAGTTAATTCTATTTTGGTGGCACATATTGAAGTACCTCATTGGTTAATTAACACTCTTACCATTTTACAAGTTCATATTCCACACTCCTACCATTTTTCAAGTTCATATTTCATGCTTTCACCATTTTTCAAGCTCAACCCTCATATCTCAAATTTTTCATGTTCTTATCCTTGATCATACTTATCATTTTATATACTCAATTTCTAGTTAAACTACAATGGCTTCAGGTCCAATTAGATTATGTGGGTAGCACTCAATTTTATAAGGTCAAATATATTTTGAGGTCTTTTAACATGCCAAATTAGGTATGGTTTATTAATCCCTTCCTATCCTAAAATGAGGCTTATCTGAACAAGTATCCCCAAGGTCTTGGTTACCAAGTCTTATTATGTAGGGTAACTATTTGGCTCATTATGACCATACCATATCAAGGGTTTTTGATTTGTATTTTAGATAGATTAATATGGATTAAATGAGAAGATATTATGCCTAAGATACCAACAAAATGATTTAACTATGAATAAAAATTGATTTAAAGAGACACTTCTATTGCATATAAGTTCAATAATGCATAAATGAGAGATAGATAAGAGCATGAATCAAGATAAACATTAAAATCAAACTATAGCTCAAAAATGAAACTAATATAGGCTAATATACTGATAAAAAATAAAAAGAGAGAGAGGTAGGGAAAAAGATTAAAAATCCTGTTATCTAATGTTTGTCATCCTAGTTCTATTGAGAAGATGAATCTTTGTGTAGACTAGTCCTTAGTTGAGCCAGACCTAGCACAAATCCAACTAAGGATGATGCAAGATTATGTGGAATGAAGTAATAGAGCCAAAAAAAAAAGTAGGGTCACCATATACATGCATAAACCAATCTATTAAATGTCAAATATTTTAGATAAATTTTTTCTATTAAGTATCATTTGATATTCATAAAATACTCAATGAGCTACAGACTCAACTTCCAAACTACTTTGACTCAAAAAACTAATCTAGAAAGTAAGTAAATTCATGAAATAAATGACTAGTCCACTACTCTAATTTTTAATCTAAAAATAGCTAGCCATTCATAGTCTTCTCTAATCTAAAAAGAATAGCCTAAGTATAATTCTCTTAGTCTTGAAAAAGACTAGCCCTTATTACATCAAAGAGTTGATATTAAATAGACATGCAGGCCTGAGGAGTTTGAACTTAATCAAAAATTTCCATTAATAGGGTAGTTACAAACATGCATTGTTGGTTGAGGGAATTCTATTAATTAGGTAGCTCAAAATCTCTCTAATATTGAAGTTGCGCCCATAATTGGTGTAACTAAACATTGCCTTGATTTAATTATATAATTGAAAGTATATGGGATTGCATCATGATTTCCAATTGCCTATGTCTCTGTGTAATTGAGACCATGCCTCTTTAAGACTAAAATTTATCTTTTTTATTCTGTGTTTGATTCTAATGAACATGACACACTTATTTTTCCCATTTCATTCATGATTTGGGTTACCTTCTCAACCACTTTTCCATCTGGGACCACACTATAATTTATTCTATAAACAAAATCAAATACATAGTTAATTCTTAGCCTTTAACAGTTTTGATGGGTAGATGAGTCATAAAATTTACAATAATACTTTGTTGGTTATGTAACTAGTGGGTCATTACCTCTGATAGGTTTCCTTCCACATGATTTATCCTTAATCCATTTATCGATTAATATTTAGGTACATGTTGATTATTATTTCCACTATGAAATGATATTTTCCCATGTGTCAAAATCTTTCTTCATCTAGATTTGACAAACTATGAGGCTTTTATGGACCACCCTAGGGTTGTTGAGGAGCAAGATCTCACCATGTAACATCATATCACTCACTCACTTTCCTAGGGATATAAAATCACTGATGGACCTACATAGACTATCCCAATTATGTAGAGGAGTAGGATCTCACCATGTGGCATCATCCTACTCACTCGCTTACCAAAAGGTTATGTGTTATGTACAAATACCTCTAAGGTAATAGAGAAATAGGATCATTCCATGTGGAATCATCTCATCAACCCATTATACTAGAGGTATAAAAATAGTATGGACATCTATAGGATAATAGAGCAATATAATTATGCCATGTGGCATCATCTCAATGATCCACCAGCTCAGATTATCGCTAAAGTCATTACCCCAATGGGGAAAACTTGAATAAAATTGATTAGGTCTTAAAATAAATTTTGAATTAGCTCAAGACTATTGGGAGGTTGACACATAGCATTGGACAATCTTTTATGATAAATGGCTAAGTCTTTTGGATAAGAAAAAAAACATGCCACATGGTTTTGGGAAAATTTTATGAAATTGGCTAAATGTCAAGAGTCTTTGAAAGGATTTTGAAAGAGCTCAAGACCATTGAGAGATCAACATGGGGTGTTTAAAAAAAATTATGAAATTTACCAAGTCCTGCTAAGTGGAAATGTGACGCATGGCTTTGAGGAAAATAACAAAATTGACTAAGTGTCACAATGCTTTTTCAAATGGATTGGAGCCACTGGGAGCTACAAAAGGTTACCACATGGAATAATAAAATCATTGGGATAAATTTAAATACCTATGGGTAAACAAAAATAAGACAAATTAGCAATATAAATTTTAGAAAGCAATGACCAATAAATTCAAAATAAAAAAGGCTAATGAAAATTCTAAAGATGTCTAAGTATAAAATGAAGTAATGCTCAAACTTAACCATTTTTCTTGATTTAAAATTAAATTTAATCCATTTATATGAAAGTGAATAAGTTTAAAACTAAACCTTATAAACATTTTCCATATTTAATCAAAAGGAAGTAGAAATGGACCAAATTTATCAAAAAAAAAGCCATAAAAACTTTGAAACAATTAGATAATTTGCACAATCTTAAGGCAAAATAGTCTAAAAAGAAGTTTTAAAATGTGTTTCAAAAGACAAGAAAAAAAACTCAGACTTAGTAAAATGATGAGAATTTATATATTTAAATTAATTTATTCTTAGATGAAATATTGGACTTAACTAAATAAATGCAAAGATGTTAAAGTAAACTGATTCAATCACTCATAACTATTCATCTAGTAGATTGTCGAGAAGGCTGATTTCAACCACCAACCACAATGAACTCCTGAAGGTATAATATCATAATTCAAATAAAAAAAGTCCCCATTTTTAGATTTAAAATAGGTTGTGTTATGCAAGAAAAAATAAATGGAAATTCCTATTGGGAAATACTCCCAAGTATTTCAAGAATCCAAAATCTCTAATTTCATAATAAGAACAAGCATTGGTTGCAAGCAATTAATCTAAACAATCCAAAATTCAAAGTCACTAGATTTAATAGTAACAAGTGACATAGTAAGCTATAATTAATCCAATGATCATCCAATTGTGTGATCATGTGATTAATTCATTTTATTTTCTTTTACATGTAGTAATTCATATTTTACAATTTAGCTTATGGGAAGTAGTGTATACATTGGTCTAATACTAGCTAGGCATTTATATCCATGATAGAGATACCTTTGGTCCCTTTCAAAGGCCTTCCTATACTACCAACTAGGCTAGAAAACCTATAGTGGAGGTCACCAAGATCACCCTTTTGAGGAGAATTTTAAATTTTACATTTTAACTCATGAAAGGATATTTTTCATTTACAATCATAGAGGGTTGGGTAACAAGCCACAAGAAAAATTAAATAGTCAATTTCATGATAAATTAATACAAACCATAATTGAAACAATGCTACATTTTTCTTTATGTATTTTTATAAGTGAATTAAATGACTTATGATTTAAAAAAATAACTCCTCAAAAATTCACAAGTTCCATCATAAATAATTAAACTTTATAATTTAGGGAATGAACAAAGAAATAACAATAGTGCATAAAATATTTTTTTGAACAAAATTACAATTAGGTTCTTTGAGTGCCATCTCTGTTATCTTTATAACATCCATCCATTTCATTTATTTTATTAATAAGGGAAGCACAAGGAAAAAATAATTGGGATAAACCTAACAACAAAAATATAGAAACAAACCAAAGAAAACATGACCAAACAACAAGGGACAAGAAGGAAAGAAAAAAAGATAAAGAGATAAAAATATAAAGGTAATCACATAAAATTTTCAAGAAAATACATGCTTGAACTAGTTAGACACCTAATTTTTTAGGATTTTGTGAAGGTTATAGGTTACCCCTATTTTATTCCATGTTTCCCACTATGATGTAAAACACTATCCCATAAAGATTTATCCATGTTTAATTCATGCATTTTAAACAAATTGGGACTATATAATTCTATATCACATTTGCATCTAGATTTTATAAGGCATGAGGGATAGGGTATAGAAAATACCTCAGCCCATACATTGTATTTCCATGAGGAATAAAGATGGGTACTCATAAATAAAAAAAATTATTGGAATATCCAACCTAAAAGTGGCATGTTCTTGATGGCATCTAGTAGATGAGTCACTTATTGGCTAATTTTTGATTGAAATGTATGTTATGGAAATATATCATCCTTCATATTTATTGCCAAGGAGGTATGATAATGTTTTCTCCCATGTTAATGATCTCATATCCTTATCACTAATGGTTGAGGTATGAAAATTAATACACTAAAGATGTGCATTTTCATCTTTAATTTACATTTCATACTTCCTTCCTCCATAAATGTATACTTTAGGGTGATGTCAATTGGTTTAAATGCAATGTTGTTTAGAAGTGAAATCTCTTACATTTCAAGTCCCTATAATCCACTTGTTTCATGTGGACAAATTTCTTCATCTGAAAATTTTTATTCAAGCTCACTCTTCTCAAATGATGGACTTGGAGAGATATTATTACCATCGAGTTATTTACAATCTTGAATCAATTTTTTAATTGGAGAGGGAGAAACATATGGCAAGAATGATTTAGATGCATAGCCTACATATTCCTCATCTAGTGGATCCAACTCATTGAGTATATCTTTAGGTTGATTGTAAGAGAGTTATAATTCACCCTCCTAAGTAGTTATCTCATCTCTAATTTGACTAAGTGTTACGATGTCACTCAATATAGTGCCAATTTTCTCATCATCATTGCTATTAGGGGTTATCCGATTAATTATTTTTTGTTATCTCCCTAAAATTAATGTCACATAATTAATAGAAGTATCAAAATACACCTGACTACTAAAATCAATAAAACATTCTACTGATTACATATTGAACTAATAGAATCATATGCATTAATGGAAAAAATAAGGTCTTCATTAAATATAGGGGAGTTTACTTGATAGCACATATGGGGTAATTCTAGGGGTAATTTCTCATTATAAGGCACAAATTTATTTATGGGATGACTCATATGCCATTAGATTAAATTATTTTTTGGATGAATATTTTATTGTCTCAATGGGTAGGAAAAATCAATACTCTGATTGTGAGACATGACTTACTCTTTAATAGTGCAAGTTGTTTGATAAGTCAATAAAAAGGATGTGAGAGATAAATAAATCCTTAAAACAAGCATAAAATTAAGAGGCCTAAGGTATAATTCTATGGCTATTACTTTAGTCTACAAGAAAGGGTCCTTCAACCCCATAAATAGTTGATGAAAGTGTTGGTTGAAAGAACTCAGAGATTTATTGGGTTCCCTAAGGGATGTAACAAACTTGTGGTATAATGTATAAGGATTAATGGGCCCTCTAAAATGTGGTTATACACCCATATATTATTCCAATGTAATATTCATATGCATCTTTATCCAAATAATAAGGGAATAAGTTACAAGCCACATCTTCATATTGGATGCAATCCTTAAATGGCTAAATGTGTTATTCTATTGTTAGAATCCCATCATGCATGTACTTTGGGGAAAATAAATTGAGATTATTAGGTAGATCATGGATGGTGAAAACTACACCCACCTAGCCATGCTAACACAATTAGAATACTTGAATAATTTTTTTCCAATCTAAGAACATGAAAAAAACTAGGCTAAGTTATTATAGACAAAAAAAAAATTCTAAAATAAACCATTCATCCCTCATTTTAGTGATAATATATTATGATACGTTTTAAGTTTGTATCATACTAGGAGAAGAAAAAAGGATAGGGTGACAAGTTTAAAATCAAAAGTAAGTCTCAAATATTTTGATCTAGGCCCTCCTTCTAGTGTCAATCTATTGTGAGGTATTTTGACATGACAACTTAAGTAGGGGTTGTTAATCACTTCCTCTCCTAAAATGAGGCTTACATGGAAAAGTATCCCTAAGGTCTTGGTACATAGGGTAACCTAGTCAACTCATTGTGACCATACTATATCAAGGGTCTTTGGTGTGTTTTTCAGCCAGATCAATATGCATTAAATAAAAAGTGCTTATACATAAGGAACTAGAAAAATTATTTAACTATGAATAAATAGTTAATTCAAATAGACACATATATTGAATATAATTTTAACAATGCATAAATGAGCAATAAATAAGAGTATGCAATCAAAATAAACATGAAAATTTAAATACAACTCAGAAACTAAACTCATATATGCTAATAGACTGATAAAAAAGGGAAAAAGAGAGAGAGGTAGCGAGAAAGATAAAAAAAATTGATATCTAATATTTTCTAGACTAGTTATATTGAGAAGATGAATCTTTATGTATACTAATTATTTTTTGAGCTAGACCTAACACAACTTCAACTAAGGATGGTGCAAGATTCTATAGAATAAAGCAACATAGCCAAAAAGGAAAACATGGTCACCATATACATGTGTAGACCAAGTTTATTACATGGTGAATCTTTCATATAAATATGTTTCTATTAAGGATCATTTGGAATTCATAAAATTCTTAGTGAGATAAAGACTTGACTTCTAAAAATCCTCGACTCTAAAAACTAATCTAGAAAATAAGGAAATATATGAAAGAAATGACTAGTCCACTACTCTAAATTTTAATCTAAAAAGAGCTAGCCAAGCAGTCTTCTCTAATCTAAAAAGAATAACCTAAGCATATTTATCTTAGTCTTAAAAAATACCAACCCTTGTTACATAGAAAAATTTATCTTATATAGGCATGCAAGCCTGAGGGGTTTGAAATTTTATCAAATTTTATTATTGATGGGGTAGTTACAAATATTCATTGATGGTTGATAGAATTAGATTGAGTTGGTGGATCAAAATATCTAATAGATTGAATGTGTGCCTAGAATTGGTGCAACCAAACTATGTCTTAATTTAATTCTTCAACTGAAATTAGTTGTGATTATATCATGATTATCAGTTTCCCACATCTCTAAATGATTGAGACCATGCCTCTTTAAGACTAAAATTTGTATTTTATATTATATGTTTGATTCTAATGTGTATATCATGCTCATTATTCAAATCTAATTCATGATTTGGGTTAGTTTATATAAAAAAATCCATTTGGGACCATGTTATAATTAATTCTAAAAACCAAATTGAACACGTAGTTATTTTTTGACTTTTGATAGTTTTGATGGGTAGATGGTCCATTAAATTTAAACTAATTTTTTACTGGATTGCAGAAAATAGGTTCTTAGATTTAATTTATTTATTTCCACATGGATTCTCCTTATTATTTCATTGCTTATTTAAATTTTTAAGTGCATGCTTATTTTTCTTTCTATTATGAAGCAAGATTTTGTCACATGTCATAATCTTGCTTGCCTAGGATTTCACAAATTATGAGGCTTATATGGACCACCCTAGGGATATGGAGGATACAAATATCACCACATGGTTTCATCTCATGCACTTGTTTTCTTAGGGATCTGACATCATTGTTAGGCCAGCATAGACTACCCTAAGGCTATGAAAGAATGAGATTTCACCATGTGGCATCATCCCACTCACCTACTTCCCTAGAGGCTCTACACTCTATATGAATACCTCTAGGTTATAGTAATATAAGGATGATGCCACATGGAATCATCTCACTTACCCACTATCCTAGAGGCATTATACTAATATAAAAATCTCCAAGATAATGGAGTAATGGGATTATACCACATAGCATCCTCCTACTGATCTAATAGCCTAGAACATCATTGATGTTATTATCCCACCAAGAAAACTGATTTTTTTTTGAATAACTATTAAAAATTATTTTAATTAGTATGGGTACCATTGGGATGTCAACATATGACATCGAGCAACCTTCGAAGAGAAACAAATAAGTCTTTTGGAGAAGAAGAAATGTGCCATGTGGCTCTAAGAAACTTTTGTGAAATCAAATAAGTGCTAAAAGTCTTTGAAATTATTTTTAATGATATTGAGACTATATGAAGACCAACATGTGGCACTAGGAAATTTTTTTGAAATTTACTAAGTCTCAGTAAGTAAAAATGTGACATGTGGCCATGGGCAAAAGTATGAAAGTGACAAAGTGTTGAAACACTTTTTCAAATGGGTTGGAGCCATGGGTGTTGTAAAAGGTCTGGACATGGAATAATAAGTGTTAGGATGCATTTAAATACATATAGGTAATAATAAATAATTCCAATCAATAATCTAAATTTTAAAAAGCAACAACCAATACATTCAAAATAAAAAAGGCTACTGCAAATGTTTAAAAATGAATAAGTATAAAATGAAGCAATGCACATACTTTGCCATTTTTCTCAATTAAAAAGTCAATTTAATCCATTATTTAAAATTACTAATTTAAAAATTAAACCTTATAAACATTTATCCATTTTGACCCAAAAGGAATCCTAAATGTACTAAATTGTTCAGGACAAGAAGCCATAAAAACTCTGAAACAATTAAATAATTTTTACAATCTTGAGGAAAAATAACCTGAAAGGAAGCTATAAAATATGTTTCAAAACACAATAAAATAATTATACCAATACTTAATAAAAATATGAAAATTCAAATATTTAAATTAATTCATTCCTAGATGAGAGCTTGGACTGAACTAAATAAATACAAGACGTTCAAGTAAGTTGATTTAGTCACTTTTAACTAATCATCTAGTAGATTACCAAGAAGGCTAATTTGAAACAAAAAACACAATGAAATCCTTAATGTATAAGACCAAAAATCAAGGAAAATGAGGGTCTCCATTTCTAGACAACAATATTGACCATCCCTTGTCTCATGCTCTTAACATTTCATGAGCATATTTCTTATGATTTTAACAAGCTTGTTACTTATACACTCACCATTTTGTGATTCCATATTCCTATTTTTATTCTATAAAATATTTTATTAAATTTTCATCAATTTTATTCAATTTCAAATTACTTGGGAGAACTACATTTGTCTTGAAATCCATGTTGGATCTAGTACCCATGGGACTATGTAAGTAGCATCCACTTAAGGTATTTGAGTTATCTCATCCACCCTTTCCCTTTTATTCTCTTCCCCCTTTATGTTGATCATTTTTTTGTACCCTTGGTCTTAAAGTGTAATTCCTTATTATCACACATACTAATTTTTTGAATGGAATGTTCTCTCACTTTTACTTGTATGGAATGTTTACTTGATTTCACTTGTGTGTTTCTGAATGGAATGATTACTAATTTTATCAGGTACCTTAGCCTATTAATTTATGTTTCCCAGATGACTCTTGCTTATTTAAATGAAGATGTTTGGATATGAGTGAATGTTTTCAATCTCAATTTTTATGTATTGTGTTTCGGTGTGTTATTTTGTTCATCAATTTCCTTAGTTTAGTACATTACATTTTCCACTTAAGTCTTGATTATTCATACCATGATTTTGAGTTATGAACAATTGTATCTTAATTATCATTGATTTAAGTGCATTATGTTGTATAATTAAATATTGATTATCCATATCTTGTTTTAAGTTGTATACTTTTGCATTTTGAATTCAAATTGTTATGCATTTGTACATATGAATATTATCATGATCCTTCCTAGATTATGATGCATACTATCATGTGTAATATAAAAAATCAAGTTTTGAAAAGGTTACCATATCAATTCCATCAAGAAAATTCATCTCTATCTATTTGACCAAATAATCTAAGCTAACAAACATCAAGATCATAATTCATCATATCTAAACTATGAATAAGTGACATAAGAAAATGAAATGAAGCATCACATGAGATAACACACAATATCATACATATCATATATATCAAAGTGATAAATGTCCATATAAATATAAAATGGGGAATATACATCACAAGAGAGTAGAAATTATAGCTTAGATCATTCGAGTACATCATATACAACATTACATCTCATAGATAAAAAGTACAAAGTAGTATCTCAAGTATAGTCAACACTGACTATGACTATCTCTATTAGATCTATCTGTCTTATCTCCTTGCTAAGAACTCTTTCCTATCCTATCTAATGGTGGTGGTAGTTGTGATAGATGACCCATAGTGGATGATTAAGGTGTAGGCTATGTTATAGATCTAGCTAAGGTAGAAGACCTTTGTGACTTAAATGATCTGGAAGATGAACATTGGTTTTCCCTATACTTTGAGAATGTTGGTCTCTTAGTTTCCTCTAGTACTATTGTCTCTTATAAATTCTTGAAATATTTAGCCTCATCCTTATCTTGAAGGCTCTTATCATAGATTGATATCATACCTCTCTCTCTGCATGACACTTTGGCCTCATCTCATTAAATTTGTAATATAGCCATCATTACCTATACCCCATCCCTCTTAACCCATTAAGAAATAGATGAATGTAAATTTTATGTTGTTAAAGGGATATGTATAGTAAATTAGGTTATAAATATGTAATAAATATATCCATAGATCTATTATAGAATTGACTAAATTTGACCTTTTTAAAAATAGAAATAAATAATGGAAATAATATTTTAGATTAAAAATGATTGAGACAAATGATCTATAGGATAAAAACTAAGGGATAGGCTGATTTTAGTGTCATAAATAGGATCCGAGTGTCAATACCCATCCCAAATAGTATCTCCCTAATAGTATAGTAGCATCATGTCACACTAATGTCCCTATTTTGGTGGTAGTGTCCTTTGTGTAGAATTACTTTAAACTTCTAGGTGCACCTATGTTTGGGCTTTTCAATCTTGTTCCTATGCACATAAGTTCTATAACCTTGTAGATGACCTATTTTGACTAATTTTATGTGAAAACACTAATCTTCCATACTCTAGGTTATTTAGTTGATACAAGCAGTAAACTATGTTTTTTAGTGGGGTAGGTTGGAAATCCTCAACACCCCATTGTGATGAGAGTTTCCTATATATAAATACTCCAAAGAGTGATCAAGCCCGATGTAGTTCTCCCCACCTAAGTGTTGGTGCAAGTGTAAGTAAAGATAGTATGATTATAGACCTGAATGCTTTTAATGTGATTAAGATTAGAACTTTGAGTAATTTGATCTTAGTAATTTTATAAATGGTAGTATGTATAAGTAGGGAAGAATAGGGATTGATAACCTTAATTTTTCATAGCTTGTTTTAAGTTTGTATGTGTAATTTGCATATGATTTTCATATATTGGTTAGAGGGATAAATGTCATGTATATATACTATTATAGTGCTTATGTAGGTGTTAAAATAGGTCTAAGTTAACCCTACATGGTCTAATATTTCAAAATATATCCATTTATGGAAAAAATAGGGAAAGGATAGTAGTACAAAAATTGGGACACTAGTACCATGTGGTGTTATTGTCCCTATTATGGGGCTAGTGTCTAGTTGGCATAACCTAAGGCATGAAGGGATAGGATATAAGAATGAGGTTATGGGATTTATTTATGGATGTATAGGCATGCCTTTAGCCCACATGAAGTATTTATAAGTGTGAAAATAGGCCCTAAGATAGATATAAGGCTAAGCTAGGGATATGTGGTCTCAAATAACACTCTTAGAACTCAAGTGTCATTTTTATGTGATTACATTCCCCCACCGCACCCCCCCCCCCCCCGCCCCCCTTATTATATAAATGAAAAAAAGTGAAATGATTGGGAAAAAGGAAACATAAGTGTACCTATACTTACCTTAGAGGTGAAGCTCATGAATTTATAAATGAGTATGTGAAGTATGCTCCATTACATGTCCTGAAAATGAAACATGCATAAATTAGTCCTTAAGAGATATCAAAAGTAAAGACAAAATTGAGTAAAGAAGTAAAACTAAGTAAAGAAATAAAAATAAGTAGAGGTATAAGAGAGATGAAATGAATGAATACACATCAATAGGTATGTGAACCAATGCATAAACCTAGTGACAACTTATGTGTGCATGTATATATAGAGATTAATCTATGAATAGATTAGATAGAGTTGATAGATTGGATTGATGGTTTGTTCAACCCTCTTAATTTGGTGGCTCAAGAACTCAAGTATAATATTAATCCATCATTACTTACCCATGTGTAGTAGATGCATCTAAAACTTAACTTATGTAATGTAACTAAAAATGTCTAATTGGAGATGTCGGCTATGTGGTCACTCAAGTATATTAGGTGTCTCTAGGCCACATGAGAATACCAACCACTACATGTAGATCAAGGAAATAAATTTAATGTGTAACTTGGAACATGGTTCTTAATGTATATGATGTAGATAATGACATGGAGTTTGTCATTCCATCTAAACAACTGGTGTGTATGTGAGCATACAAAACTAATGTCATGCACACATGCCCCTAAATTTTATATTTGAGCATATGGATTCTATATTGAGTTTTAATAATTTATACCTAAGTATCTAAACTAAAAATGGGAATGACCATACTACACATGATGCCCCTAATCTAATAAAATTGAGCTAAACTAAACCAAAACTAGTAAGTATTTAACTGAATATATGGAAACTTTGACTATACCTATTATACTTTTCTAGCCAATCTATATTTTTCTAAAACTAAGGCTAATAGATAGTAGCACCATATCTTAGAGAATAACACCATGTGCTGCTAGTGTCCCAATTTATCCACTAATGTCTTACTATTCTAATTTATATGCAACTATAACTAATCTTCATGTCATTATTTCTCACTATGTTTACCTAAATTTGATTTCTATAATCTGAGCTTGTGTGATGAAAATTGTACTTTGAGTGCATATGGATAGATTTATCTCTATGATAAAACCTTATGAATACCCCTTATTTTGAGGGTAGTTTTTCAACCTATGCAAGAACTATCTTCAAAAGAAAAAGATCTGCAAGATGCATGTTAGTGAGAGCATATATGATATCTACATAATAATCCAATAGAATATGCATACATAAATAATCCAATAGAATGTGCATACATAACATCATAATATAAGATAATATGAACATAAATTTATAATGTGTGATGTATTTTATGTCTATCACTCATAATGCTATCAAGATAGATATAAAAAAGTTTATAATAGTAAATCTAAGTAATAGTTGAGTAGCTACCTAGGGGGATGGGGAATGATGTCCATCATGATGCTCAAGTAGGAATGGGAGATGCATGAGGTATCTCATGGCATATAAAACTGGAGTGTGTGATAAGCAAGAGACAAGTATCACATCCTGGATGCAATCAATAAAACATACATATAACACACATGAGGCACACAAGTAGGCCAAGGAGCCAAAATATAAGGGACATGGGCATATTTCATTAAATCTAAGAAATCAAGTCATACAAAGACATTTTCAAATGTCCACATACACAAACAATAATTAATTTGACATAGATCCACATATAAGGACATATTTAAATGTCCACATACACAATCAAGAAGGCACACACAAGGACATAGTCATACGTATAAAGCATCCATAAAATGAAAATAAGTGGCATAAATCCATATAGAAATGACATATTCAAAATCCCTCAAATATAATAAGCATAGAGATACAATCAAATTTAAACTAGGAAAGCTAAAGATGAAAGTATACATGAGAATTTAATATAAATTTGTGTAAGATCTAAGATTTAAATATACTGAGTCTAAAGTAGTAGTATCAAGAAAAAAATATGAGTAAGTATAGTATGATCAATATCAAGATATACTAATTCTAAATCTATGGTGTAGACTTTAGAAAGATGTAACCTGCTAATCAAAATTATGGATATGATGCCCCCAAATGGGTGAAAGTGTCAAATGAAGAACCCATGTATCTATATATTTCCCCTAGTGGGTAGATAGTAATAGATTTAGATCAATTTAGTAGACCTGAGTCCTATATCAATCTTCAAGCACTTGACAAGAACAAGTGAAACATGTATGTATGATAAAATTGACTATTCAGTGATAATTATCATATGTAATGCCTAAAAAATATAAGATATGTGAACATGGAAATGCATACAATCTATAATTTTATGTTTTTTGAGTAAATATTTTAGTGTTTTTGTGTTTTTGAAATATTGTATTATTTTTTTATTTTATAGATATAAGATATGTACAAGTAACATGAAAATGAAACTATATACAAGGAGTAAGAAAGAAGGAAAATATGTACAAGAGAGGAACAATATTAATTGATGGGTCTCATGGGAAACTCACTATCAATGTGGCCTATGTTAAATAAATGAAAATTAATTGTGTGAAGTGGTGCTAGGAATATGTGAAACTAATTGTGGTATCTTATGAACTATAGGCATCCTAGGGACCCATTTGGTAAAAGACTTTGTAGCTGGTATGGGTGCACTATGATGAGAAAACTTAGAGCTCATTAATGCTGATCTCAAAATAAATTGAGTAGATGGAGTCCCCCTAGAATATGTAACATATCTATGAAGTAGGGGTCTCTCCAATAATGGTATCTATAGGAGAATATGCATACATGTAAATAATTTAGGATTAGATCTTGCCTACACTAGTGGCTCTATTGAACTCTATGGTGTACTAATAAGAACTATGGTTAGAGTTGTAACTTGTAACTAAGATGTAATTGGTAATTGAGTAGTACTTAGTAACTATATTTTAACTACTTATGGGATAGGTAGATAATACTCATATGAAAGACATTTAATTATGATCACCTACTTTTCATGTATATATTTAAGCAATCCATGAATATTGGATGGTATGGATCATAATTAATGTATCCATGGTGTACCTAATAACATTTTAAATGTGCCTACACTAGGTAATAGTAATAATCTAGTGGACACATGTGTTGGTCCAACCTATAGTGGAAGTACAATCTCCCTAATATAGCTCTATATGTGGACATTGAAACCATGAATAACTATGTCTATAGGAGACATATCTTGCTCTGAATACCCCAAATGTTGTATAAATGTGATAGTGCACATGTTAATACTTGACCCATTATCAACCACAACACTCTGAATAGGATGATGATCTATATAGGTGCATACAAAGAGTGCATATAATTATGAATCATCATCAACAATATCATATTCTGAGAAGGTGATGATTGGTCTAGCTAGAACTATATTATGGTACACATAAAATATATTATGTAAGGGGTCCATATCTTCTATAGTAGTATGATATGATGTTGGTGGTAAATACACCTAATATTTATAGTGAACACCAAAATTACCCCATGCCTTATTTTTTATATGCTTTGGAAATAGATTTGAGAATATTTTCAATGCCTTAGCTTCCATTTGTTGACCTTTGGGTGCCTCTATGGGTGTGAGCACATCAATTATGTTATCTCCATCAAATATTATATCTTATGTTTCAATGTGATGCATCAGTTTGTTATATGGCCTAGTGCCCTATGATATTCACATAATACATTAGAATTATAGATTTTTGGAATAGATTGTGTCATATCAACCTCTTTGATGGGAGGGAGAGATATAACATTGCATTCTAGGAGCTAATATAAAACACATCCTGTCAATTTTGTAAGGTTGGTGAAAGCTCTCTATGGAGGAGATGATAAAACCAAGTGAGGAAATGGCTTCGAAGTAATGTTAACTATGTCCTTTAGATCACTCTTGTTTTTAGTGGTCCTTACCTTGTATGAAAGCTTACTAAAACTCTGAGTAATTTATTTTTATCCACTTGTATATTTGACTTTACCAACAGAGAGAAGCTTAACTTCTATTTATTTCACTATGTGGCATAAATCTATGAAGGTTTGAAACATCTTTAATAAGATAACTCCATGTAATGTTGGTAGTAAACTCTATTTGAATATGTCTTGGAGCTCTATATCTTCCATGTATTT
This sequence comes from Torreya grandis, assembly GCA_037957365.1. Taxonomy (NCBI): domain Eukaryota; kingdom Viridiplantae; phylum Streptophyta; class Pinopsida; order Cupressales; family Taxaceae; genus Torreya; species Torreya grandis. Next base: position 171,754 of record JARHVA010010028.1, read on the forward strand.
CCAACTATTTATTATTCTATTTATAACTTTAAAAAAAAGGAGAGAAACATTAGATGAGGGGTGTATACCTGGTTGAATGTTGCACTTGTTAATGACCAGACAAAGTGGGAGCTCCTTTTTGGTGAGGAAGGACTATCTCAAATAAGACCACACTAAACCAACTTATTTGTTAGATGAGTATGAAGGGTGGACTACCTAGCAACACACTAGATCCAAGAAGCAAAAGCTCCCTTAGATGATTGTCAATCCACTTCCTTAATGATAAAAATGTTTTGATAATAGAAATAAAAGATGATAAATTGATAAGAACATAAATGCTTATGCAAGAAATAAATAGTGTACCTATTCAAAAAATGTATAGCATAATGAGTCAATACCATGCACAAGTGGATCAAGGTTAGGTCTAGAGGATGTGAGTAGGGTCTATAAATAGGCTAGAAATAGAAACAAGGTCTAATTAGGTGTGAAAGGGGAGGAAATAAAAATCTATTATTTTCCTTGATAGTGATCATCGATGATTAAGTTGATTGGCAATGATTAACCCGATCAGTGATGATTGATGTAACTAGTGATGGTTATAATAATTGGTGATGGTTGACTACGAAAAATTGTAAGGAATTGAAATGGAGTTGGGGATGGAGTGGCAAGTGGGAAAAATGTTAAATATGGGTTATATAGGTAAAGGATAATGTTTAGGTGATCTGATTGAGACAAAAAGATTTAGTAGAGAAAGGAAATGCTAAAAATAAGAGAAAAATACATGTACGATGAAAATTAGAAGCCATTGACAAGATAAATGAAATTAGATAGAATAACAGTACTCCATCCTTCAAAATTCACATGAATAGATTTTTGGGATCTTGTATGCCTTCAAAAAGAAAACAAGAGAGCTTGGATGTAATTTTTGGATCCTTTTATCATCTAAGAGCCCTCAATTTATAGCACAAAGTTTCTAAATGAGGAGGAGGGAAGTTGCTAAGTTGGTCTGAGATAAAGATGTCAATTCAAAGAGATGGTAATCTATAAGGTTTTCATGGGAAAGTTTCTATTTTTACCTATTCATGTCTTTCCTATAGCTAGAAGTTCTTGTGGCAAGTTTAGATACCTAAAAATTGATGATCAAGCTAATCATCGATGGTTAGGCTGACTATCAATGGTCATAATCCCAAGCACAAAAGGGTAAAAATAAGTTTTAAGTTAAGGTTTAAATTTTTTTTATCTAAGGTTTCTTAGGTGTGTTAATGATTGTTAAAGTAGAAGAGCTACTTTAAGGGTGAGTTAACTAGGTGAATAGCTAACTAAAGGTCAAGAATAGGTCCAAAGTAGTTTGACATCAAAAACTATTCAATAAGATGTTTTCAAGTCTACATTTTCCCCTTTTTATTGTGTGGCTTTAGGTCAATAATCCATAGAAGAAAATGAACTATTTATTAGTCAAGGTTTGATTTCCCTGAGTATGGGAGGAGGGTAGTCCACCTCAAACTAGGAGGCAAATAGGTGAAACTAAAACTGGGTGGTGGTTTGATAGAAGGTAAAATGGAGGTTATAATGGTGGTGATGAAAAGGTGTGGGTATTTGAAATGCAAATATGTGCACAAAAATATGACTAAGTGCGAGAGTTAAAATCATGCAAAGATTAAATTTTCCAATGTTGATAATAATAATTTTGAGTTTAAGAATAAGTGATAAGGTAGTTGGTCCTTAGCATTGGTCATAGTTGATTTGGTCACACATATCAAGTCTCATAGATAAGGTCAGTGTTTACTCAAGTATCTAGGGTAGGAAGTGTTCCTGAGAAAAACACAAATGGTTGGGTCATGCACAAGGTGGTGTGTAATGCAAAATTTCAACATGGAAAAATTGGTCAAGGCAATTAGCATGACCAAAGCAAGGTAATTAAAAAAAATACAAATAGGTTGGTTTGAAAAAGGGGCCAATGTCAAGGCAGACATGAGTAAATGGGTTGGATATTTGGTTGTGTAGGGAGTGGCCAAGTTGGTTCCTAATATACTAGGCAAGAGGAGATTACCTACATAGTCCCATGGACAGTGGATCCAACATGGACTTTAAATATTAATGTAGTTCTTGATTGGTTGGGGGGACAAGGTTACTCTCAAATATGTCAAGTTGTGGCAAGAAAAGGGTTTCCATAATTTGGTGTACTATAAGGTTATATTTAGGTAGAAAAGGGTGAGAAATGTGGGGAATATGAAGCATAACCCTAGCTATCAATGGAGAGTTAATTGGTGATGGTTAGGTAACCATTGTCAGTTAGGGATAATCATCAAGGGTTATGTATCTATCGATGGTTAGGAAACCATCAATGGTTGGGAAAAAAACCCTAAAACCATGATCAAATGGAAATGGTGAAATTTTTATCCTTATTTAGAAATTGACATTTCACATTTTGTGTTACCTAAGTGTTTTGTATGAGACTTGCCTATGAGTACTATAAGTGTGATTAGGTGTTGAGAGGGTATTAGTGACTATAACTGAGAGAGTGATCTAGTAGAGCTAAGATGGATGCTAGATATGCACCTAGTTAGGTGGTTGGAGATGGATTGAGATGTCATCATCAATCACAGAATGAGGTAGGGTCCTTATGTTTAAAAATCAAAATATTTTTTAGGAATTATGTTTATTGAATTAGATAATTTGTGATTAGAAAATGGTATGGATAGAGAGATGCCCTAGGGTGTTTTTTTTTTTTTAAAGGTTTGATGAAAATGTGTGAGAAAAAAGGGAAAATAGGGGGAAGGGTAAGAAAGTGCAAGCTAGTATTTTTGTAGGAGAGGGTGAAGAAGAGGTAGAGTAGAGGAGGGTGTGATAGAGGAGGTTTGGGGTTTTAAGTTCACCATCGATGGTCACTAACAATGATTATCATTGGTTTACTTGAACTATGATGATTGACCTGAGGGAAACAAATTCCCCAAGGAGACCATTAACAATTGAGGGATTCATCGATGGTCGATAAATGGGAGGTTTTAGGTGGGAAAAAAAGAGAGGTAGAGTGTATTTAATTGTTATAGCATTTTATTAAAAGTAGATTACTTTAGTGGGGAAAGGTAATGAAAAGGGGGAAGTGTTGGTTTGGGTTTTATGAATTGAATGTTTTTTTTTAAATTATTGGTTTTATTCTTGTGCTAATGTTTTAAAATAATGCTTGGGCGTGTTGTAAATTCAAGAAATGGTAGATTGTTAACAATATTTTCCATGAAAGATAGGTCATCTTATGAAAGATGTAGAGAATAGGTATTTGTTTAGAGATGAGATGTAGGTAATTTTTTATTGATATAGTAGCCATTTGATAAAATATGCAAGGTAGGATAAGATGAAAAAAATTGATTAGGTAACAAAATGATATCAGGGTGTAGATTGGTATAAAAATGTTTGAAGGGTATTGTGAAGCTTTACATAGATAGTTAGCACTCGACTAGAGATGAGAGGTAGGTAGTGTTTAAATAAATGTGTAAGAAGAGATGAAGGGTAGGATTAAGGGGACAAGAGTAATTAATACTAATTAGGTGATAGGTGTGTGAAATATATGGAGGGTTAAAATTATTGTTTGTACTAGTGAGAGATAGGAGTAGGAAAGGGATAGATGAAATATTGGTCGGGTGTGTGCTAGTGATTGATAGTCATCATGTCTTGGGAAATGTAGATAGGAATAGGTTAAGTACCTCATGTTTTATATGATTATTTGGTAGGCCTAAGATCATATCCATTTATGGGATCAACTACCTGAGATCTTTGTGGAGGTGTGAGATGCTATGTCTATGGAGGATTGGTGACATATGGAGGCTATTGGGTTTAGAGTGAGGCACCACTACCGGTGACTTCTTAGAGATCCTGTGATGATAATTTCCCTCATTAAGAGATGGGACCTAGAAACTAACACATTCTAGTTATCAATGGTAGAGATGAACATCTTATTAGAGGATGTACACAAAATCACATGATTACCTATTTGAGGGGACCTAATTTATCACATAGAGAGCAAGGAGATTGATGAGTGTATGGATATGTTGTACAAGGTAGATAGAGTACATACACAATTCACTCTAGTGGATTTAGAATTAGGCATATATATGAGAGGGCCCAAGGAGAGATTATTGATGGTGATTCAACTAGTGGTGACATGTTATGCTTTATCAGATTTTATTAGAGGGAGGTTTCCTTGCATTTTACTGGGGTTACTTATGGATCTGGTACTTGGGAGGACTATTTTTAGATGGGCATAGGTTTTGTTAGTTTAGATATATAGAGAGTTATGGGGATTCAAATCACATAGGTATTATGGCCTTAGTGTGAGGCTCATACTCCATTTTTGGGCATTCAAGCACATACAAGTGTTGAGACCATTAGGCTTGCCTATAGAGGGTTACTTGTGGATAGAATACATAGTCACATTTTATTTATGGATGAGGGATGGTGAAATGATAGGGGTTGGTGATGGTATAAGGGATATTGATTGGTTTCAAGATGCCTAGAATGGCTTGGCACCTAGAGATATAGTTTGGAGGCCAAACATGACTTGGCCTATGTGGGTTGGGTATAGGTACCATACATATTCACTATAGAGTTAGAGATGGGTATATGGAAAATGAGATGGTGAGATGGAGCACATCCCATTTGAGAGAGTGTGGAGATATTTCAAACTCATTCAGAGTATTCTACTTGATTTTGCATAGTATAAGAGAGAGGATGTGGAGTTTTTATTACTAGAGCTACAACCATAGCAAGAGGAGTTAGATCATGAGTTACTCGATAGAATGAGAGATGATGCAGGAATCATATCTAATTATCCTACATGATTTCAAGGTAGATTATGTGGTAGTTAATTATGGCTTGTGTAATGAGGGTCAGAGACCCATGGACATTGATCCAACATAAGGACCAACATAGGGTGATCCTCAAGTAGTGATAATATTGGCTACTACCCAGGCCCAGATTATAATATTTCAAGGGTAAGTGGCCCTATTTTAGGGATAGATTACATCACTATAGGGATAGGTGGGGTCTATGATGGTGGAGAGGGACCAGGCATAGGCCCAGGTCATTACTTTATAAGGATAGGTAGCTAGTTTATAGGGCTAAATAGGCACATTATAGGGGCAGATTGGTGTGGGTGTGGTAGTAGTAGAAGTAGAAGGACCCATAGATTATATGCCATCATCATATTATTTATCCATTGTATAGGAGCTTAATTATTACAAGGTGATGGTATTTGTTTAATTTCCCCATGCCATGAGATTTACTGAGTACATATCTAGCATGGGGGTGGGGTCATGCTTGGTACCCTAGGTTAGTGGGATATGATAGTGGGTTAGATAAGGGTCCTAAGGGGTAAAATATTAGGTATAGATATAGATGAGTCTAGTGGAAGCAGTACTCCATGTGTAGGGCCATGATGAGATTGTATATTTTTGATAAGTGTAATTGTGTATTTTGATACTAGCGTATGTGCCAAAGATGTGAGATGTATATGAGTGAGAGATATGTATATGATGTATGACATGAGTTACATGTTTATATTGATTATGTTTTAATTTTTATGAGATGAATGCATAATTTTTTATGATTTGATGATTAGGATTGATGTTGGTGAATGACTTAGATGTTTTTTTAGATTTTATAGATCATGATTATTTATGAGATCATGATTATCATGATTATTTAGATTTTTATTCTTAGTATAATCATGTGATGATATATGGTTTAATGATGATGTGATTTGGATTATATGGATATATTATAATTTGTGGTTAATGATTATGATGCACATGCTTTGATATTTAAATAATGTGTGAATGTGATGTAACTTGTGAAAGAAAATGATTGGTATAATGTGTTTATTTTGATTCCATGGTTCATGAGATACTGTGCATTATGGATTACATTATGCTTTGATAATGTTATGGCGAGTATAGATAAGATTTAACTTTTTAATGAAAAAATATAAAGTGTAGGTAACAAACTAAATGGGAGAAAAAGAATGATGAGAGACAACATCCTCATGAACCAATATGCGAGAGAGTAATAAAAAGACATTTTGGGTTCATTGGCTTGAACCCTATTAAACCCAAGGTAGATTGATCTTAATTAAAATAAACCTTTCATATGATTCACATTAACATGCTTTTAGTGAAAAGGTGTCATCATAAACATAGGGTACCAAGTGAGCTCATAGTCTTGATTTATAAAGGGTATACAGGAAAAGGGGATGATAGGTAAATGGACAGAAAAGGGATGATGTAGGAACCTAATGTGGATTTACTTACCCTTTTTATAGGTGACCTAAGAACCAAAATAGACAAGTCTATGTCTTTATAAGGTGTAGATTAATCAATGTGAGAAGTCTACAAATATATTTTTTTATGAGAGAGTCGATTGGGGCCCTTTTGTGGTATAAATCTCTTTCAATGTGGGTCATTTATTGATTTCTTTTATGAAAAGGGTGAAGATGATCAATGTGGGAAGCTTTGAATGCTTTGATTGAGCTAATTTTGGATTATATTAATAGATTATTTTTGACATTTTGGCTTAACCATCCTTCAAGGGAGTGGTATAAGTATAAATATGAAGAAGTGTTTGATAGTTATCCTTCAAGGGATCAGTCTATCTATTTTTTACTTTATTTATCAGCCATCCTTTGAGGGAGTAGTCGGTATTTAAGAAAATAGACCCAAACAGTATTTTATATCACATGTAGAATATTTGAATGTTGTTTTAGACATGGACCCATCTATATAAACGTAGAGGTTAACCTTATAGCGGTAATAATTTTACCACAAAAGGCAGTTGCAAGGTAATGGAAAGTGGTTTTGAGAAATAAGTGACCATGGGATTCCATCTAGTTAGATATGGAAACTATCCATGAGAACCATGCCATGGGTAGAGCCATAGTACCCATGTTTAAGATTGGGCTAAAATTTATGATGGATAATCACATGGGCCTGTTGTAATCAAATGTCCCCAAGAGGAATAGGGTAATAGGGTAAGGGAGGTGAGAATATTCCTTAATAATAGAAATGAAATAGATGTAAAGAATTGAGAGGCTCAAGTTCTGGTTTTTCTTTAAGAGAGGACAAACAATAAGCTCCTAATCCATACTTATGGGTGATCATATAGGGTCCAAGCTAATAGAAATCAAATTTGTCTTTTTTTCTTTTCTCCATATTTGTTACATGTTGGTTTTATTTAAGGATGAGGTATATAATATTTAACTCCCATTCTTTTAGATGTTTTTTAAAATCATGAGTGATACACTCTTGGTAGACACGAAGATGGTTAAGGGCAGAAAGGTGATGCTCATCAAGAAACTCAAGGTGTGCAAGTTGTTTTTGAGAATAATCATTGTAAGAAATGAAGTCTTGAAAGGATATAAAAAGAGAGGGAATTTTGACTTTGAGAGGTAAGATAACCTCTGCTCCAAAGACTATGGAAAAAGGTGTAGCACCTATGAAGGTTTGAATGCTAGTGTGATAGGCCCACAAAGAAAATGGGATGTGCAAGTGCCAATCCTAACCTAAAGCACTTACAACTTTAGTTATCATCTTGATGAGGGGTTTTTTAGAGGATTCTACCTATCCATTTTCCCATGGATGATAAGTTGAGGAATAGCTAAGCTTGATGCCAAAAGTGTCATAGAGGGCTTGAAATTTCTTGTTTTTGAAGGATTTGCTATTATTAGTTATGATTTTATGAGGGACACCAAAATGATAAATGATGTGGTGCTTAATGAAATTGATAATTGTTTAGGATTTAATCAAGATAAGGTGAATGGATTCCACCCATTTAGTGAAATATTTATTAGTGGTGATGATAAATTCATGTCATTGAGATGAGTGAGGATTGATTTCTCCAATGAAATCAAGCCCACATTACGAGAAGGGCCAATAATATTTGGATACTTAATGTTTTTAAGCAGGTGCATGATGAAAGTTAGCATGTTATTGGAATTTAAAACACTTCTTTACATAGTCATAATAGTCCTAATTTAGGGTAAGCCAATAGTATCCAAGGTATAGGATTTTTTTAGTGACAATAAGGCCACTAAAGTGTCCCCCATAGACTTCATCATGAGTTTCCTTGATAACGTGGGAAATATCATGACTCTACAAACAATGGAGAAGAAGGCCATCAAAGCCATGTTTATAAATGATTCCTCCTAGTATATTATAATGAGAGGTACCCTAAATAAAGGTCTTCTAGGAATTCTTTGAGAGGTGTAGTGGAATGATGCCACAGTTAAGGTAGTTAACAATTTATTCATACCAGACATCTGAAGGAGACACCTCCACACTAAAAATGTTAGGAAGTTCTAAAATTATATATGAAGGCTTGATGAAATAATGAATGGTGACAAATAGTTTAGATTCAATGTGTTAAGAGGGAATTTGAGATGCAAGGGAGGCCATTGTATTTGCAAATTTGTTAGTAGATTGAGGTACTAACTAGATCTACTAACATTTGAAATATGTTAAGAGTTTTTCAATGAGAATCTTATAGTTTTACAAAATATCATTTTTAGATTGATAGGACCCATTGACTTGGTTGATCACAAGTTAGGAATCACTAAAGATAGAAATGATTTTGATTCCCAAGGTGAGAGTAGTTTGGAGATTGATGACCAAAGATTCATATTCTACCATGTTGTTAGTACATTTGAAGTCAAGTTTAAAGGAAAGTGGAAGAGGTTATCCATGAAGGGGAATGAGAATTATGCCCACACCCCACCATGTTTTCATTTATATCCATCAAAAAACATGGTCATTTGGTAATGGGTTTCTTCATGAGAAAGATTCACAATAGACTCATCTGGAATGTTCAATGGAATGGGTTGCTTATCTGGGTGGGGAGCTTTAGCCAATTAATCAATGATGACCTTCCCTTTAATGTATTTTTGTTGAATAAACTCAAGATCAAACTTAACTAGAAGCATGAGCCACTTAGCCATACATTGATTTTGGTATCACTTAGAGTGCATATACTTGATTGGGTTGGTTTTTGTAATAATGTATGCTTTATTATTGAGAAGGTAATGACAGAGTTTAGAGGTGACAAAAACAAGAGCGAGATAAAGTTTTTAAAGATGGGTATATCATGTCTCGTACTCTATAAGCATGTGGATAATATGATAGATGGCTTGATCTTATTTTTTTTTCATCTTGATGAGACAACATTACACCTAAAAAGTGATCAGTGGTGGATATGTAAAGGTAGAAAGGTCGGTCATCCCTAGGTGGGATAAGAACTGGTAGATAAAATAGGTACTCATTAAATGAATCAAAGGCTTGTTGAAAATATTTGGTCCATATAAAGGAGGTGTCTTTCTTCAGGAGATGGTGAAAGGTTTGGCATCAATCTGATATCTAGGAGATGAAGTGATAGATAGATAAGAGTTTTCCCTACAGACTATGAAGTTATTTAAGGTTTTTTTGAGGAGGCATTTCTAAGATGGCCTTGACCTTAGTAGGATCAATTTAAATTACATGGAGGGAAACAATAAATCCAAGGAGCTTCCCATAGATAACCCCAAAAATGCATTTCTTGGGATTAAACCGAACATGAAACTAGATTAGTCGATCGAAGATGATAGTAAGAACAACTAGATGATCCTTGTGGTGTTTCAATTTACTTAAGAGATCATCCACATAATCTTCTACAATATTATGGATAAAATCATAGAATATATATGTCATGGATCATTATTAAGTCACTCTTACATTTCTTAAACTAAAAGGCATGCCCTGATAATAGAAGGTTCTTGTGATCTAGGAATTTGACTCAAGAGAAGATGGTTAGTATGGTGTTAGTTCCAAAATGAAAACAAAATGAAATAAAAATACTAATAGAATAAAATATCTAGGCCTAGACACTAGGGAGAGCTTAGTTAAGAATCATGAATGAAACACACAACTAAAATGAAAAAGAAAACTCGTTTACCTTCCTCAGATGCTCCAAAATGCTTGTTGTGGTGGCTTACTCAGCTTGTGCTCATGATGTCCTTGGAAATGAAAGCTTGAAAACCTCCATCTCTCCTTGATAGCTTTGGCTTATGGCTTGGCTTGGCTTGGAATCAATTTTGCATTATAACACTAGTTTATTGAAACTTTTTGGAACCAATCCTGCATTATAACTTTGCACTAATTAGGCTTATAAATGATGTTATGAGGCCTCCTATTTATAGATTTTTGGATTTGATCAAAATAAACCTCAACCATCCATCTCATTATTGAGATGTGTGGTTGAGGATTAATTCAATTTAAAAATTAAAATTTGTAATTATCCTCATCATGACATTGGAAGAAGGGGAAATTAAGAACCATGGAGGGCATCATGGAAGGCATTGATGAGGCATGGAGGGCATGAATCCAAATATTTGTGGCATTTATGGCCTAGGAATGTCTTCCCAAGAAATGAGGTCACTTTACGATGCAGATATTCAATATTCATTTCCAAAAATAAGTATTCAAAAATTTTCCATGGAATTATTAATTAGGCCTTGATTTGGGTTAATTATCTCTTAAGCATGATTAAGCACTTTATGCACAAATTACTCAAATTGATCATAATGCCTTGTTATTGGTCCTAAATTTGACTAGATTGGAATCATAAGTCCACATTAGATGAATTGGATGTGTATTCCCATTTAGAATGTTTCCAAAAACAAATAAAAAAGGCACAAGTCTTGTGCAAAAGATTTGATAGGAAAGAGTAGTCCAAAGCATGCAGGTCCAAATTTGCCATTTTGAATTGAAATGGACAGATCAAAGTTAGCTAGCCCATAAATTACATTGCCTTATTTAGGGATACCTTGGCCAAAATCAGAATTTGAATATGTCATTTTCACAGCATTTAACATGTTTTAGTGTTTTTAGGCCAAATTGTGCATTTTAGATGGAAACTAGCCAAAACCCTGATTGGAGGTTATCAGTGGCTAGTTTTAGGTGTCTATAGTTTGCTCCTATTTAGGAAGGCATTACAAGATATAAGCATAGTAACATATTCTTAAAGAATGAAAAGGTCCTATATGCCTAAAATCTCAATGATGATAAACTAACTATTTGATCCCCCCTCGAGGGAATGGTTAGCACAAGTGGATCAACAAGTAGTCCCTTGAAAAGAAAGAATCCAAATGAGGGGACCAAAAAAAGGAAAGATGATGGGGTGAAAAAATAATGATAGTGAAAAATTTGTCAAAATCATTTATAATGAAAGTGGGATGGTGCTCAATGGTTTACCCAAAGGTGGTTATAAGCTTGTACCCTACTAGTAGCAATGTGGTATGATAACACAATGATTTGCCTAAAGGTGGTTATAATCATTGAGAAGATTGAGCTACCCTAGTTAGGATAGATAAAAAATATAATAACATGTCCCTATATATGCAAAAAATTAAAGTGGTGACAACATAATGATTTGCCCAAAGGTGGTTATAATCATAGAGAAATGTATGTGGGATGGTGTGCAATTATTTTCCCATAGGTGGTTATAATTATTAGACCCAAATTATGGAAACCATGATAAACTTTGCCAAGGATGATGATAACTTAAGATAGATGGTAATGATGAATTAGAACAAATAGTAGGGAGATGCTCATCTAAACTAATAAAGGCTGAAATTATTTCATGACTAATTACTCTATTTGGGATATGATTGGGATTGGAATCAGGATGTCAGTGTTGAAGATATGCTACCATTATTGAATAGAATTCTTGAAGTTGAGGTTTATTATAGCATATGATGGTAGGATTTATGATAGAACACCATAAAGAATTGGTCAAAATATGCATAAGGACTGACTCCCATATTCTAATACTTAATAGAAAACCATGCACCAATGATAAAAACCATGATGAAAATGTAAACATATGAATAGGGATGGATTCATGTGTAAGTGTGGATAAGGAATCACCCAATGAACACATAAACTAAATTAAGGCAATAGTGTAGAAAGCAAGCAAATAAATAGAAATAAACAAATAGTGTAATAAAAACCCTATGAACATTTCCCCTAGAAAATATGCAACAACTTAACAAATAAACTAAATGGGGGAATAGAATAAAAGGAAGGGGGTGGATGAGCTATCTCCATATGCACTAGGAAAGTGGCCACTACCTACATAGTTCCATAAATGTAATATCCAATAAAAAAACTTCAAGCCAAATGTAGTTCTCCTAAGGAATGGGAATAATGTGATAACTAATGAAAACAAATAGAATGGATGTGATAGAAGAAGAGGAATGGTCTTGAAAAATGGTAAGTGCATAAAATAAAAAGGCCAAGAAGTATGGGGAAATGAAATGATAAGTGATTTGCTTGTAACTTAATAAGGGTTTGCACAATCATTAAGGTAAATAAGTGGTCAATGTTTTTGTTCTTTTATAATTATTTTTAAATGTTTTTGGAAGTGTTTTAGAGTGTCACAACTCAATAAAGAATGATGAGACACTAGATGGTTCAATATCACAAAATGGTGAGAGTGTTCATACTTAGGTTACTCATAAAATGGTGAGAGCGTGGTTTCAGTTGCTCACAAAATAGTGAGAGCATGGCTTAGGTTGCTCACAAAATAGTGAGAGCATGGTAAAAGGGTGACTAAGCTAACATCAATAAGTATTGATCACTGCCTATATTGTCCCAGAATAGAACCTCAAGTCACTATATTTATGACCTTAAAGTGGAAGAATTTGACAAGTGTAGCAACTAATTCAAACAAAATTGGCATAGTTCGTAAAAAGACACAATATGGCATATGAAGTGGCAAGTTGGTATGTCAAGGATTAGTATTTCCCCTAGTTTACCCATAGGAGGTTATAACTAATTTTCCCAAAGGTGTTTATAATTAGCAACAAGACCGGTGGTAAGAAAGAATAACAAATAAAGGATACAACTACCAAAAATTCTATCACACTATCCCAAAATATGATCTTTGTCTAAAGTTATTGAAGTAACTGGTGAACTGATTAGATACCTTGATGCTTAAACTATGTAATGAATGACAAAAACTAAGGTCAAATGAGCTAGGCTTTAGAACATTATGGGTCGATAGGTCAGAAAGTGAATAGTGGATATGGCAAAGAGGATGAATAAGGGAGGTATGTGTACAAAGAAAAATAGTGACAAAAAATCATAACTAAAATGGTCCTTACAAACAATATGCCTTAAAATTCAAGATAGTATCACTAGAGATGAATAATATTCATTGGATCTAAAATTTCCTCTCTATTTGGTGTGGTAAGCCCATATGCTTCTGATCCATAATCTATAGTAATGATTAAAGGACCTACCTAGTTTGGTTTGAATTTCTTTTTATTTTTCTTCTTGGTCATGGTATTATTTTGGTTTTCTTTGAGAACAAGATCACCAAGTTCAAATGTTTGATACTTCACACACTAATTGTAGTGGCCTTTGATTCAATTTTGATATGCTTGAATATTATTGAGCATGGTCATGCATTTATCATCTAGTAGGTCTAGCTCTTGTAGGTGAGCTACTTGATAGTCATGATCATTTAGAACATGTTTGAAAGAGATGTATAGTGAAGGAAATTTTACCTCAATGAGAAGGATGGCTTCAATACCATAAAAAAGTGAGTATGGAGTGGCTCCTATGGGGGTAAAATGATTGGTATAGTATGCCCAAAGGGTAGAGAATATTTGGAGGTGCCAATCATGACCGACATCATTGACAATATTGAGAATGTTGACAATGGTTTTGTTAAATGCCTCAGCCTGGACATTACCTTGAGGATAATATGCTATAGAAAAATGTTGGGTGATGTTGTATTTAGTACATAACTGGTATACATCATTTTTCTTAAATGATCCTCCATTATCAGATATAATGTCAGAGGGGATACTATAGCGGTAGATGAGATGGTTGAAGATGAATTTGGAAATTTTCTTTCTAGTAACATGAGGGGTATAGCTTCAACTGACTTAGTGAAATATTATATGGTGGTAAGGATATGTTTATAGCCATTAAATGAAGTGTGGTTAATATTTCCAATGAGGTCAAGTCCCCATGTAGAAAATGGCCATAGTGTTAACATTAGTTTTAGAGTTTTTACAAGGGCATGAATCAAATTAGCATACCATTAATATTTGTCACACTTATTTACATATGCAGTGGTATCTGCATCCATTATGAGCTAATAATAACTAGTATGTAAGATATTTTTGGATAGGAATACCCCACTAGAAGGGGCTCCACATACTCCTTCACGAACTTCTCTTAATGGTAATGTATACTCTATTAGAGTTAAACAACAAAGTAGAGTTCCATCAAAACTATGATGGTAAAGAGTGGATCCAAGTAAAGTGTAACATGTGGAATGATGAATGAAGGCTTTGGTTTTATTTCAAGATAGGTTAGGTGGTATAACTTGGTCATGAAGGTAGTGGTAAATGTCTAAGTACCAAATATAATTAGGACCAACAATATCACAAATCATGGTAATAGTTGAAGGTTCATGAGCTGGTGCTGAAAAATTATTGATGAGGAAATGATACTCTTTGGCTTTATCTATTTGTCAAATTATAGAACCAATAGTAGCCATGGCATTGATAGTTCTATTACTAGCCCGTGGTATGTGCTCAAACTAAATGTTGGCAATTTGCTTTTTAAGAGTGTCAAGCATGGCTTTATATGGAACCAACTTGTTATCTTTGGTCTAAAAATGATCTATGACCTTATTGATGATTAACTGAGAATCACCATAAAATTGAAGATGAGATATATTCCAATGCACTACTTTTCAAAGTCTTACAATAAGTGCTTCATACTCAGCCATGTTATTTATACAAGGAAAGTTGATTCTAAATAATTTAGGGATTAGATTCCCTTGTGGTGTAATAAACAATAGGCCTACCCTCAATCCATGTGTAGTGAATGAACCATCAAAGTACAAATTCTAGGGCTGCTCCTTAATGGGTGTGTCCATGATGGTCATGATGGATTCATTACGAAATTAAAACTTGAGTGGTTGTGTATTGATGAGAGGTGCTTCAACAAGTTGATCTATAAGAACTTGTCCCTTGATTGCTTTCTAATTGACATACTCTATGTCAAACTCACTAAGAATCATAATCCATTTAGCCATTATACCTTGTAAATCTATTTTAGATAGTAGATACTTGAGCGAATCTACCTTTGAAATGACCACGGTTTTATTATTCAACATGTAATGACATAGTTTTTGAGTTATGAAAACCATGGCTAGGTAAGATTTTTCAACAGGTGCATAGTTATGTTCATATGTAACCAAGGTATGGCTTAGGTATTAAATAACATGCTCCTTTTCATTGTCATCATGTTGATCCAAGAGTGCCCCTAGGGCATGATCAATAGCTGATAGGTATAACAAGAATGGATTTCTTAGCATAGGTGGTAATAAAATAGGTAGATTAACAAGATAATCTTTTAATTGTTGAAAATTTATTTGGCAGTGATCATCCAATTAAAATGCAACTCCTTTCTTCAAAAGGTGCATAAATGGATGACACTTGTCTGCTAACCGAGAGATGAAGCATCAAATGGACTGGATCTTACTTTGCAAACTATGGAGTTGTTTCAAATTAGTTGGTGGTGACATCTTAGTTATAACATGGACTTTAGCTAGATCAACTTCAATACCTCTATGAGACATAATGAAGCAAAGCAATTTGATTGAAGTTATACCAAACACATATTTCTTTGGATTTATTCTAACTTTATACTCTCATAATCTTTCATATATCTTATATATCACTGCTAGATGGTTGGCCCTGGTCTTAGATTTTCCCAATATGTCATTGACATAGTCTTCAACAATATCATGCATCATATCATGGAATATGATAGTCATGGCTCTTTGACATGTAACATCACCTAATATCAAAATGTTCCCCATAGAGTGGTGAACATTATTTTATGTTGATCTTCTGGTGCTATTTTGATCTGATTATATCATGAAAAGTCATCTATGAGTGAAAGCATTTCATAACCTATCATGGAGTTGATGATAATGTCAATATTAGGCCATGGAAAATCATCTTTAAGATAAGATTTATTGATGTTTTGAAAATTAGAATAAATTATAATTCCTTTAGGCTTTTTGCTAATAGGTACTACATTAGAGATCCATTCTGAGTAGTTAATAGATTAGATACATCCTACTTCTAAGAGTTTTTCCAACTCTTTCTTTACTAATACAATAATGTGAGGATGCATCTTATAGAGATTTTATTTTACTAGTTTTGTAGAAGGTGCAAAACCAAGGCAGGGTCTAATCCTAGCATGTTAGAATAGGCCCATGCAAATATATTCACAAACTCTCTCAACAGAGCTATAAAACTATCACATTCCTCCTTAGTGAGGGATGTACCTAATTTTATCCATTTTAGTTTAGGTGAAGTCCCAATATTTACCTCTATTATATCTTTGACTAGAAGGGTTGAACCATCTTCTAGGATAGTAGGCAGTGAATTGAACTATTGGACTATGCTAAGGTACTTTGTTAGGAATTGATCTTTAACTTCTCCTAGGCATGATGAATTTGAGTCTCCTAATGGGAGATTTGGCCATATAACAAAAATAGTCAAAAATTCTTAGAGAATTTGATCAAATACTTGTTTTTTTCTCAAAACTAAACTCAGATCCACAAGCAAGTTTGTCGTTAGTGGTCTCTTGGTCTAAATTCAAAGAATAATGAACATCCCTATCTAATGACACCTAAAATAGGTTTTCACCACTAGACTAGCCTTTATCTTTACTTTTTTCCTAGTCAAAAAGCACTTTATAGAGGTTTTCACGTTAGGACCTCAATGTTTTACTTATTTCTTTTTGGCTTAGGGTGTTCACTCACTCTCTAAATAGGCTACAGGATCTAATGTGATTGAGAATCCTGATTTGTGATCTCCCCAAAAAACATTATCTCTAAGGCCTAAGAAATCATAGAATGCCTCATCATTTTGGAACTCATCAATTGACAAAATAGATTCTTGTTAGTCCTAATCTATTGGCTGGGGATAATATAATGGTAATGGATTGTGATGAATGGCTTGGGTAATGGTAAAAATGTCATTATTATCAAATAGGTTGGTTTCAGCTAGGTTATCAAAGGTAAGGCTATGATCAGACTATGCTTCACTATCGACATCATAATCACTAGTCGTTGGTGATGGAGTTTGAATAAAATATGTGGGGTCACCCCTAGGTAGTTTAAATCTAAGTCCATAAGGTCTTTCATACTTAGTCATGGAAATTGGCTTGATGGTTCCTTATTGATTTAGTCTGAGGCCTTATCCTTCATAATTGTGATGCCTCATGATCCTATTGGGAATAAAATACTTTACACTTTTATAATAATCATCTTGGTTATCATTATATAACCATGATTCATCTTCTTCAATAGGGTTAGGTTCTAGGTTAGATGCTGGTACAAATTTGATAGGTCCCTTTTCTTTATTCTTTTGTTGTCAATCCATATGTGGAATGACTTTAGGTTGCCCAAATGTTTTTGTATTATGAGGAACATTGACGATATGAAATGTATCATGGGTCACATATTCTCCCAATCCATTATTTAAAATGGTGAAATGATTATAAGCTTCAGGAGTTGGCATATGGGAAAGGGAATCCAAGGTATTAAGATCTATGCAATTATCTGGTGAAAGATCAATAGATATAGATTTTCCTTTATCTTGCTTGGAACTGAGATTCATACCATAATGATAATTATAGCTTTGAAATTTGGCCTCAAGATGCTTGTAGTGTTCATATGGGTGTAAATATCCTAGAATAATCACCTCCATCCCTGAGTGGGAAAACTTAATACATTGGTGTAGTGTTGAGGGCACTGCACAAATCTCATGTAACCAAGGCCTGCCTAGAAGCATGTTATATGATAACTCAAGATCCAACACATGGCAAAGTGTATCATGGGTCAAAGGCCCAATGATAACTAGTAAACTAATGGTGCCCTATGATTCTCTTTCTTGATTATCATAAGCTTTGGTAATTATTATTTTTGGCTAGAGATTTATCATCCTGTACCCAAAAAGCTTGACGAGCTTGAGGGACACTATGTTGAGGTCAAATCCATTATCTATAAAGACACATTTCACTTTATGCCATCTGATACAAAAATCTATGTATAATGGGTTATTATGGAGTGGCCCAAGGGAAGACATATCTCTTTAGTTGAATGTGACTTATTGGGCTAGAGCTAGGTGTCTAGCCAAAGGTTGAAAGTTATCAGGGGATATGCCACTAGAAATAGTAGATTGATTCAAAAACTCAATCAATATGTTTTTATGGATTATTGATGTCCAAAAAAAATATAAAATATAAATTTGTGCTAGTGTCTTTTGCAATTATTTCACAATATCAAACTTCTTATTTTGGTTAGTAGTGAATGGTTTATTTCAAGGTTGAATGGTTAGTTAGATGATAGGCAAAGTGGTAGATGGTTATGGGCCTAGGATAGTAATCTTCAACCTCCATGTTATGATTGCACAATCAGGATTAAATACTAGATCATTATTTATAACCAATATTGGAAATGGTGCGAGACCAAATATGACAAGTCTCGATTTTCAGTGCACTTACATGTGGTCATGTGGTAAGAATGAGTTATCACTATAAGATCCAAAAGTAGAAGTCCTAGTTTTTTTATTTACCTATATGCACTCTCAGGTCAAAGAAGGATTATCCATGTGATTTAGCTAAATAATGTTGTTTAGCAATGGTCTAGGCTAATTAGTGCTTGGTCTAGGATTAATGGAGATGGTATTAATGCTACCCCATACAATATGACCTAAAACCCTATTGTAGTCATGTGAAACTACATGATAGGTTTGTTGGTTGTTACTATTTTAACCTTGGTTTTATCCATTTTTTTATCATTATGGATTCTATTACTAATTTTGTTGATTATGTTGGTTTAGCCTTTGATTCTGATACTACTAATTTTGCTGCTACACTGGTCATTGTTGTTGTTGTTGCTAATTATTTTGATACTATTGATTGTTATGTTAGGGAAAGGGGTTTTGATAAATCTAAAGAGTTTTATTAGAATTGGAAGTACCATTATCTTATTTTATCTCCCCATTCTCCAACATATTCTCAATTAAATGCTTGATTTAGACACATCTTCATAGATTATGCTTGTTGACCTGATGATATTCACAAAATTCATTTTCATAGTACCAATCAAGGTAAGGAATGCCTTGTAGATAATGTTTTGGTATGTTCCAACTAATCAGATTAAAAACAACAAGCTTTCAAAATATAAACTTAATAGGTTCTCCTAGGTCACTAAAGACATGATGTGTAGGGATGGTTCTTCTAGGAGGAGGGGTTTGTAATGGTAAATGTTATTATATTTGTTGTGTAGGTTTTGGTTTTTGCGCTTGAAACATTGGTTGAAGAGGTTTTTGTGTAGGATTAAGTTGAAAATGTGGTGTGGATGAGGTTTACATAGTTTGCACATGATGTGATTTGATTACTCCATTTCCCACAACATTCCTATTTCAGTTGAATTGCTTTATCTTTCATGATTATTAGCCTGTGCTAGTTGTGATGCTTGCATTTGATTAGGGTGTTGGTCATTTCCTTGATTGGTATCTTGATTTTGATTATTTGAATTAAGCTTGATAACCCCTTTATTGATGAGCGCTCACTCAATCAATAAACCTTTATCAATGATCTCTTTGAACGTATGTGTACATTGCAGTTCCAAATGATAGGCTATCTCACTATGTAAATTTTTAGTAAACATAATATTTAATTGTTTATCTAGTAAACTTTGGGTGAAATGGATTCCAAGGTCTCTCCATCACTATAAATAACTTGTAAAACTCTCCCCAACTTTTTGCTTTGCTTGTGTCAGGTCCACTCCTGAAATCTCATGCTCAAGATTATAGGAAAAGTGTTGCACAAATTTATCAAAAATTTCATTAAATTTTGTTATTGATTTCTTAGGAAAATTTAAAAACCACTCCAAGTCTTGTCTAACTAGGCTCTTTGGAAATAACAATAAAAGGTATATCTCACTATATGCCATTGGTTGACATGCGATAAAGAATTTGGTCAAATGAGCCTTAGGATCACCCTTCCCTTTGTATTTATTAAATTTGGGCGGTTCATATGCTAGAGGAAATGGTATTTGTAAATAATCTATATTGAATGGATAGGAACATACGTCATCCAATTCAAACTTTTTGGCTTGCTTCCCCACCTAAATAGTAGCAATTACATCCTTCATCTGTTGTAATTCTTGGGATAGGAAAATAGAAGGGATATTGGTTTGATGGAGAATTTCAGTTTGGATAGATGGTTGGGATGTCACAAGTGGAACACTTTGGCTAGAGTATGATGGAGACACCTATTGGGGTACATTGGCTTGGTTGGAGAATGGACCAAGAATATGCATACATGGATTGGGATGTACTTGAAATTGCACATTTGGTCACATGATATTCTAGTTTGAGTTGGTGATAGAGGTTTAACCTAGTGGATTTTATGGTTGGGATGGTGGGATATAATTATATTATGCCTAATATGGTTGAAAAGGGACATGCTAATAACTAATCAAACCTTGCTATTGAGAGGGAACTTGTGAAGCAAGACCCTATCTCTAGATTTATGGCACATTTTGAACCAATGGTTGTCTAGTAGGTACTTGAGAAACATGGGGACCTCCTTATTGCATGAATCCCTATGGAAAAATGAAATCATATTATAGATTTGGCATATATTGCTGACCAATATTTCCATGTTTTTAACTATTCATTTCTTGGTTTTAGACTGACATATTATTCTATGGCTGAAGAGGTATGTTTGTCATTACCTAGTGAGGAGGAACATTAGTTTCCCATGATTGAGGTGGCAATGTATTCACCCTCTATTGCATTGATACACAAGATTATGTCTAATATTGTGGAATACTACTTGCTACCTATTGAGGAGAGTAGGATTCATCACATTCTATCATTGAGGTGTGACTTTGGTCATTGTTTGATTATCTAATCCTATAGGTTGTACACTTGAGGAAGTGACTGGTTGAGGTTGGGGTATAGAAACTCCTATTCCTTGGTATGATGATTTTATCATGGGAATAACTATAAGCACACATTATTGGCTAGTTTTTTATGCATTAATACCACTTTGATAAATATTAGATGTTGTTTGCACATTGTCTATGATATTTGGCTTGATATTTAGTGTTGAAGACAAAGAAACTTCTTCAATAACTAGCATATGTATCAAGTTATCTATCGACATGGTTTATACAAATGGGTCAAAACTCAGATTTTTTTATCTAGTTAATTCCATCAACACTCCTATTAAAGGTACTAGGTCAATGAGGGGCTTACTCACCATGTTCATATAATTGAAATCACATGTTAAATCTAGGTAGGTTTGGTATGCTATTTGCATTTGGTTAAAGTGATCTTCCATGATGTTTTTGCCTCGATTGGATATACTATGGTCTTGGTACATTGTTTGGACTAGAGCCATAAGATTTTTAGAATAATCTTATTGATCGTAAATGATATTATGGAGCACTCTTACTAGACTTGGTAAATTTTCATGAGGGAAGTCTGCTGGAAACTTAGCCTCTACCTCTATGGCCTAACTAAAATCTCATCTTTATTCTCTAAAAAATGTCATTCAAACAAAAATGGATCACACATGGAAGCTAAATTAGTAGAATATGGTTGTTGAAGTACTAGCTCATCCATCGTAGGTATTATAGCTAAGTATTACGTGGTTTGTTCTTGGTCCTATTTTGTGTAAGGTGGTGTGTTAACCAAATAGTTAGCTAATAGATATTCACTTTGTGCCCCTAATTGAGTATTATAAGAGGGATAAGAATCCATCTCATAAGCAATATTATCTGCATAGGGGTCTTTCACCATTTCTTCCTATGCAACTACATTACTAATCCTTGGATTTTACATGAGTCCACTATGAGTGTAGGAATACATGTTAGGATCCATAGTCAATGCTTGGTGATAAAAGGTCAAAGAGCTCTATAAACTCTAAAAGGATAGAATCTAAAACAAATGATGCCTTCAACTTCGTCTATATGTGTCAAAAGGATCAAAAGGTTTATGCAAAGATTTGTGAGGAAACAAGCTAGAGTGAAGTATCTAACGTTTCACTATTCACACAAAGGTAAGAAAGTAAATGGACTAAAAATTGAAATGCCAAACTCTAAGGTCAAAGTGTTTCAAATTAGTCTAATCTAGGAAATTAAATTTGCTAGGTATTTTGGCTAAATGTGGTGTCAAAAGCTAGGCTTAAAAAGGACATGTGTTAGGACTCTTGGCCAAACAAAATCAAAAGCCATATTTTGAAAATAGATGAAAGTTTTAATCTAATAGATTTGAAACACTTATAACAAACACTAGGCATTCATTTCTTGGACATCGACTTGATCAACTAGGTGTAAGGTATGAAACAAAAGGCACTTTATCAATAGTGTATTTTCTCATAAATAATGGTATAGAACTTGGTTCCTTTGACAAACAAGCTAGACAAAGGTGAACAATATAACTGTGCTTTAGACAAAGGATCAAAAGTACACTTGGATTAGTCTAAACATGTAGGAATAAATTTTAAATTCTATGTAAGAGGGTCTATGAAACAAAGTTTGAAATTATTTGGGCAATGTAATGATGTTATACTACCTAAAAGGTGTGACAAATTTTTTTTTTTAAAATGCTCTAAGGCAAAGACATTTTTCTACAATTTTTATGGCATAACACTACCCTTATTAACTCAAAATGTTGTGGTGTATAGACTTAAAGTGCAAGTGTTTATCACAAAATGGCTTAAGTCTATCAAGTGGTGATAATGATTATGAGACTTAACTGGCCTTCAACCTAAATTGTAAATTAAACCTAAGTTCCTTCAAGTTTAGTGCAAATGGTGAACCCACTTAACACATCAACCTTATGAACTTGTAAAGGTGTAATTTCAAATTTAAATTATAAGTGAAGTAATTAAACAACTTTGGTAAAGGTCTAGACTTGATTGGGTAGCGTAACTACACCAAAGTGGATGATATGACTCTCAAGCTTTTGATGACCTTTGAACAAGGAAAATTGATGATCTCACATGGGAAACATAATGCCTCTTTATTAAAAGTAAAATTTGGACTATGTGTTTGGTTTGGATTATTTGTTTACACCAAGTTTTGACTCCAAACAAGACTTTAATCTAGGATAAGACCAACTAACTAATCACCTTTAGATCCTAAACTGACAAGGTTTCTTGGTATTGTTGGAATCCATCAATATACATAATTTGAGAGGATTTTAAATGTTCATCCAAAAGTAAATGCACATTATATAGTAGGGTTTCTACACCCCCTTCTCTCAAATGATAGTACTATGACATGGACCTTGAGGTGCACCTTATACCAAAAATACTTCCATGGCAAGTGGGGATTTGTCTAAAATCTAACAAGTTTTTGAGTGATCTAGGGGAATCAATTACACAATGACTTTCATGCCAAATAATGTAAAAAAAACCATGGATTTTAGGTTAATATCACTCAGTTTATTGTAAAAAGGTCTAGTCCTTTTTGCATCCACTACATCATATTATTCACTCAGTGTAGTGCAATGTCCAAAGTGCCAATACATCCCATGTGAAACTCTAAAGATTCAAATTAAGTCAATGTTGGGAGATGAAACCCTAGGTCAAAGCTTCCCTAAAGAACTTGTGGGAGGTGATGAAGTCCCCCTCATAAGCCAAGATGCATAAATAAATAAAGCATGAAAATAGAAAGACTTTAGGTTCATTTTCAAGGTCACCCAAAATTTGATGATTATTTGAGGAATGCTTTAGGTGACTTTATTTCTAAGCCTTAGACTAGGCTACTTGAAATAGGAATGGCATTTTTGATTCCAAGGGTTCCATGTAGTGGAAAAATGGAAGAGCATACATGCAACATCCCTCTTTTTTCCAAACAAAATTAATCTAATTAGCTATTTATTAAAAAAAAATTGACAAGTGTGTTCAATTTTAAACCCAAATGAAATGTTTTGTGGTGTTCATTTGACCCCTTGGTCTTAGTTATAAACTTTGAAAAACATTCACCAAAAACATCTAAAAATTCTTTGTTAAACACCAAAACAAAGTTACTAATCAAATTTAAAGCATGCAAAAGTGATTTAAACATGTTTTGAGAAAATATCCTACTTGGTGTTATAGTAAAATTGTTAGCATGTCCCTTAGCTTTGAATCCCTTTTGATTTTGAAACAAAAAACTTTAGAAAAGTAGGTCTCAAGTATGTGCTTTTAGAAAAGTACAGTGACTGACATTGGTTATGGCCAACTGAGATTTGACCAATGTCAGTTCTATTAACTAACATTAGTTAAGCCAAGTAACTGATGTTAGTATTTTTGTCAACGTCGATTACTATATAAAAACTATGGAAACCAAAAATGGCAAAATAAAGTTAGAAATTTTATTTGCAAGAGTTTTAAGAGCTCAAATAAGTATTTTAAAGTTGCAAAAGGATGTCCTTCAGGTGTAGGATGTATCTTGTCCCACCAGGTGTGCCATTATGTGATCTAGGAATTTGACTCAAGAGAGGATGGTTAGTATGGTGTTAGTTCTTAAATGAAAACTAAATGAAATAAACACACTAATAGAATAACATCTCTAGGCCTAGACACTAGGGAGAGATTAGTTAACAATCATGAATGTAACACACAACTAAAATGCAAAATAAAACCTTTTTACCTTCCTTAGATGCTCCAAAATTCTTGTCATGGTGGCTTGTTGAGTTTGTGCTTATGAAGTCCATGGAAATGGAAGCTTGACAGCCTCTATCTCTCCTTGGTACCATTGGCTTGTGGCTTGGCTTGGCTTGGGATAAATTTAGAATTATAACACTAGTTGATTAAACTTAATTTTGTAATTAAAATTTTTAATTATCCTCATCATAGAATTGGAAGAAGAGGTTATTAAGAACCATGGAGGGCATCATGGAAGGCATTGATGAGGCATGAAGGGCATGAATCTAGATATTTGTGGCATTTATGGCCTAGGTATGTCTTCCCAAGAAATGAGGTCACTTGATGATGTAGATATTCAATATTCATTTCCAAAAATAATTATCCAACAAGTTTTCATGGAATTATTAATTAGGCCTTGATTTGGGTTAATTAGTTCTTAAGCATGATTAAGCACTTTATGCATAAATTACTCAAATTTATCACAATGCCTTGTTATTGGTCCTAAATTTGTCTGGATTGGAATTGGAAGCCCACAATGGAAGTCTTGTGAAAAATATTTGATAGGAAAGAGCAGTCTAGAGCATGCAAGTGTAAATTTGGCATATTAACTCGAAATAGACTAATCAAAGTTAGTTGGCCCATAAATTACATTACCCCATTTAGGGATACCCTAGCCAAAATTATAATTTGAATGTCATTTTCACATCATTTAACATGTTTTAGTGTTTTTAGGCTAAATTGTGTGTTTTAGATGGAAACTAGCCAAAAGCCTGATTAGAGGTTATCGATGGCCAGTTTTAGGTGTCTACAGTTCTATAAGGAGTAATGAAGGTAGTTTTATGTTGATCTAAGGTGGAGATCAAGATTTGATTATAACCTAAAAATCCATCCATGAGAGATAACATCTCATGGCCCATGGTATGTTGGTCAATGTTAGGTAAATAAAAGTCATCTTTGAGGCATGCAAGTTTAAGGTCATGGAATCCACACAAAGGTGGAGTCCCCTAATGGATTTGGTAATGGGAAAAATATTATAGATGCATTTTGGATAGTCAATTGGTTGAATAAAGTTGATGGACAAAAGATGTTAAAGTTCTTCCTTAATGAGAATAGCTATATGAGGGTGCATTTTTCAAAGATTTTGTCATACTAAATTAGCCTTAAGATTGGTAACGATGTTATGGAGAGTGATGGAGGGTTTAATCCCATGAATATCATAATAACACCATTCAAATGAGATTCTATAGTCTTGAATGAAGGTAGGATAATCATGTTGCTCATCTAAGTTTAAGGATTGGCAAAGTTTAATGATATGAGGATCCTCTTGGGTCAACAAGTTAATGTTGATAGTTGATTCATTGAGCATGGTCTAGTATTTAGGAAGAAGAGATTTATGGATAGAATTATCTCCTACAGTAAGATAGGTGAGGATGGAATCATCATCTTGATGCTAAATGGTATGAATGATGGATGAATCATGGTCGATCATCTTAGGATGGATGAGAGGAAAGGTTTCAATTTGGCCACCTTATTAATAGGTCAGTGGGCCTAAACTATTGATATTGATAAAAAAAAAATTGGATGGGATGATGTCTAAGTCTTTGGATTGGGAAGATAACTAGGTGAGGATGGAATCTCTTCCATGGGGGTAATAATAGGTTTTTGTGAGGTCCTTATTTGTAAAGGCCCATACCAAATCCTTTCCATTCATAGTGATGAAGATAGGTTTTGTTAAAGGTTGGATTGATTAGATAGGATAAATTAGAAGTGAAAGGTTGAATATATGGAGTGGTGATAGGAGCAAGGAGTGTTCAATCAAGTGCCCCATAGATAATTTTATTTTGATTTTTGGGAAATATAAAGAGGACAATAGTTCCTATGTTGGAGTCATAAGAAGGTTCATTTTGAAGGTTCCCATATTCATACAGAGTGGGAAAAACATCTAAATATAAAATTTGATATTCCCCAAGGGAGAGATGTTAGAAAATTTGTGTCAAGTAATATTCAATAGGAATCTGGGAAGAGGAGATAAATGCACTGATTGAGGCTTCATCATTGTTGACGGTAGAAGCACTGTGGGTCATGGTTAGTACTGTAGTTATGTTAATGTAATTGGTTGATTATGTGGGATATTAATGTGGAAGAAATACATCATTAGGCCTATAGGTCTTGTTGGAAGATGTAAAAGGACTTAGATCAGCCTCGATGGTTATAACTTGTCCTTCATGTTTGAATTTGACACAATAGTGTAAAGTAGAGGGGATACAACTCATAGCTTGAATCCATTAAGGGCTTCTAAGTAGAATTTTATGTTATAACTCACCCTCTCCAACATAAAATAGTTTAGGAATAATGTGAGACCCCAAACGTATTTGAAGGACAATGATCCCTAAGGTAGTAGCCATTGTGTCATTAAAGGAGTGAAGAACTATTGTGATTTCAAACATGATGTTATTTGGTAAACACATAATTGAAAGCATGGGAGGAGATTATGTTGATTCTTACATCACCATTGATCATTACCCTTTTGATGTTTGTGTGATTAATGTATGTGGTAATAAAGAGAAGGAGGTCAGATTCCTTGGAATGGGCTGAAAGTATCTTAAAATCTTGGAAGGTGATGATGGTGGAATGTTGGAGGGATCCAATAAAGGATGTAAGAGGTTTAGGGTAATCTATTTGAACATTTATGGATTATAGAGCCTTTATCAATGTCTGATGGTGATGAGCGGATGTACTGATTAACTCATAAATACTCATCTTGACTAGCATCTAGTGGAGTTGCTTCAACATGGTTCATTGAATAAATTCAAAAGTGTTAGATGGTGGGGCACCAAGGATAGACACCTTAGGCCTTAGTGATGGTGTAGGTAAATGCATTGGTGTTGGGAATTGGTTGGAAGGTTGGGAGTCTAAAGGATATGTCCATGGGATAGACACATTGGCTCTTCCTTTACCTCTTTATTAAGCTTGAGATTGGGTAATCATGTAGATGGTATGGATAATGGGCTTGATTGGACTAGGTGATTGATTTAGTTCTTCCCTCCTGATTTTAGGTGAAAGTGGGGAAGTAGGTATAGTTTGGGATGGTGGTTTAATTAGTTGGGTGGATAGTTGGGATGGTAAGGGAGGTAAAAGTGGTTCATATAATAATAGATCATCATCATATAATTAGTTAACAAGAGCTTGGAGAGCTTGGAGAGCTTTTATGTCATGTCTTGGTGTCTTATGGTATGTATAGATTTGAGTATCATCAAACCAAGAGGGTTTGGTATTAGAGGGGGTAAATGGATTAATAGGTGGAAGTTTAATGGAGGATGTTTGCAACAACCTTTATAAAATAACTAAGTAGGATTCATTTAGAGGTGTTGGGGGTTTTAAAATGCTCATGGAGTAAATAGGAACCTTCTTAGGCATTTTATTAACCTTAGAAAGGGTAGGTGGTTGAGAAACTTTGGTAGATGGTTTGGGTTGAGTCATATTAGTTATGATTGGGTTACCAGTGGATGGTTTTAAAGTAGAGGATGAGGGGTTGATAATAGGTGGGAAAGTGGAAGGGGATAAACTAGCTAAGAATGATGAAGAATTTGATGGTTTGGGTGATGGAAGGGTAGACATAGAAAATGGTGTTGATTTAATTGAAGTGGAATAGGTGACTGGGATGGTATAATGATGGGGTCCCAAAATAGATGGTAAATGAGAAAGAGGTGGCATAGGTCAAGCTTGAGGATGAGGTTTAGGAAAATACATCCTTTATTCCATCTTGATTAGTGGTTCTTTAGGTGGACTAGAGGGAGTTAGGTCTAATTTGATGAGCAAATGGGTGATTCTAGGTATGGGAAGGATACCTAGAGTTTTGGTTGGTCTAGTGAGAAAATTATGAGATGATCTGGGTGGAGGTGGGTGATATGGTTCTCTCATGTCTTGGGAGAAAGGAATGTTTGATGGTGGGGTGATAATAACTTTGAGGGTGGATACCAATGAGGTTGAGGTTTTTTTTTTTTTTTTTTTTGCTATGGGATCCCTAGATGGTGCCAAAAGGTGGCTCTATCTAGGTTAGGTTGTGAGGCAAATTATAGACTTTACATAATTGAGAAAAGGGCTTGTAAATGGGTTTATTTTCTTGATCAATAGTTTCAAATGTTAAGCCCTTAGGTGAATAAGAAGGTAGGTTTACTTCATCTTTACTTGATTTAAAAGTTTCTAAAATCCCTATTTGGGTAGATGAGGTAATGGTTTCTTATGGGGTAATTAGGGAAATAGATGGTTCTTTGGTAAGGGGCGTAGGTATGGTCTTGGTTATTCCTTCACTAGGGTATCCAAAGGAAAAGTGGAGGTTTCTACCACTCCATTTGGTAGGGTAGAAAAAGAGGTGGTTAAATTAATGGATACTTGCATGAAAGGAGAAAAAGGCATGGGTATGCTTTGATCAAGTGAAGACATGGGGGATATATATTCTTCTATTTGGGTCTTCGAAGGGGTAGGAGGTGATCTTGCTTCTTCCATAGATGAGGTTAGTGAAGGAGAAATATAAATGTGGGACTTATCTACCATGGAATTATTTATTATGATGTTGATTATGTGTGCCTCATTGGATTATGATGGTTCAAATTGGTTGTTATGGGGTTGGGCAGGTGGAGCATGGTTAGGAAAAGGTTTGTGGAAATTATTGAGGGAATGATTAGGAGGTGCATTGGGGTTGTCAAATGATAATTCACCATTGTCAATCAAGTTTTAGATAAGGTTTTAAAAAGTGTTACATTGATTTATGACATGTCTAATAACCTGATGAAAAGCACATTGGTCATTTTAATCGTACCACCCAAGCATGAGCTGAGAGGGGTCAAATTATTAAGGTGGATTGATTGGTGGAAGTTGAATAAGGTTTTCTTTGATTAGTTTTTATAATATAAAGGAATAAGATTCTTTTATAGGTGTGAATTTTTAGGGGGAACCCAATTTTTATTTTGATTTTATGGGTAAGAAGGGTTGGAAGGAGTGGTTTGATGTGATAGTTTAATGGTCAAAGGCAACACAATTTTTAAGACAACTATGTTTGTAAATGTTTTGGATTTGGTATTGGTTGGGTTTTATGTTTTAGTGGAAGAGGTATCATTGGGTTTAAAAGTGGATTTATTATTTTGTAATTTAAATTTACCCTTGTCAATGGCTCAATTCTCAAGTTTGTGTGTCATTGTGAATGCTTCATCAAAGGTTATAAATGTTTTCACCTAAAGGGTGGGAGAAATGTGTTATGTACAACCCCTAAATAATATTTTAATGAGTTCCATTTGGGTTAGTGATAAGGATAGTTGATCAATGAGACCTCACCATTGTGAAACAAAGTTAGCAATTGATTCATCATCAAACTACTTGATAGAATAGAGGTCAGTTATGGAAACCTCCTTGGATATATTCACTAAAAAATGTTCTAAGAAGATTTAGGCAAGTTGGGAGAATGAAAACATAGTCTCTAGGAAGGGCACTATACCAATCCAAGGTAGGCCCTGATAAAGACATAGGGAAAGTTTGGAGGAGGAGGTCATCATCATATGTGATAAAGTAACAAGAATTGTGGAACACCCTCAAATATTGTTGAGGAAGCTCCTTACCCTAAAACTTAAAGAATTTGGTGAGCTCCCATTGAGGAGGATAAGCATGAATTTGGACATATGGGTTGATAGGTTTATTACATATTTGGTCATAGGATAAAAGGTTATGGGACCCAAAGATAGATGACTCGAGATGGGTCATCTTATTTATGAGCATCCTTATTAGGTTGGGTGGGTGTTGGGTAGCTACATAATTAGGTGATAAGTTTTATTGAGGTTGGGTTGTAACTAGGAATTAGTATACGGTAGGAGGTATGAAAGTGAACACATATTGGTATGTGGTAACTTGAGGTTGGGAGAGTGCCCTAGAAATATTGATAGGCATTATGGGTTGAGTGTAAGGCATAATATATCCTTGTGGGTTGGGAATATATCTATAGGATGTTGTGGGGGCTTATAGAGGAATTGGTAATGGTTGGTTTAGGGGTACATTTGGGTTGGTTGATAGGGGCATAGTTTGGGTTGGTAATGATAAAGTGCTCATGGGTTATTGATTAGTAGTTACCCTATTGCTAATGGGGGGGATTCTGTGTGGTATGGATAGCACCAAGATTTGAAAGGGGGTTGAGATTGGTATATCGGTTAATCTAGAGGGAATGATAGAAATGGGTGTGGAAGACATCATGGTGGTAGAAGGGGTATAAGTGACAAGGGGTAAAGTTGAACCAATGTTAGAAGTATTATTTTTGGTAATAGGTGTTTGGGTGGTGGTGGTAGATGAACCAATAGTAGAAGAAGAAGCTTGGATAACAAAATGTTGGATTGATGTAACACCAACCATGAGGTGGTGTGGCATATCATAGGGTGGATTCATAGGAGGAACTAAAGCCATTGAAGTACAGTGGGATAAAGTATTAATATGGTGTTACAAATCCACTAGATTATTATCCAAAAAGGTGGAAAAATATATATCTCCCTTAGGAACCATGGGAGGCATGGTAGGTGGGGGACAATGGTGTGATGAAGCATGGGTTGATTTATCAACATATAAGGTGTAATCTATGGATGAAGATGAAGAGGAATATGGCGGTTGGTTGTTTTGATTTATCACTTGTTATCTAGTTAAGACCATATGAGAAATTAGAAATGGATAATGAACCTCTCACCTCAAACAATGAGCAAATAAATAAAATCCTAAAGCAAGAAAAGCACACACTAATAGTGTATTTAATCTTATGACACATTTTAAATTGATTTTGGCTTATACCTTAAAGAGTGTGAAAGGGGATATTGGATTTTAAGGTGGGTACTATAATATCCATCTAAGGATAGTTTTAGGTTAAATTTTGGTGCTCCAAGAATCTTCACTAGACCAAGTATGTGGCCCGGTGCTAGGGCTTGCTCCCTACACTTCATGAACCCAAAGCTGAGCTAGGTCGCATAGCCAATAAATACCATTTGTCTAGAGTTTATACTCCAATAGAGAATAGAGTGGGTCCTCCCTTTGGTGATGAAATCTAAGTGAGATCACTAGGTAGGGTAAGGTGATCCAAGGGGTGATGAAATCCTAATGTGCCTTGTTTCAAATAAGTTTTGATGTTTATTTTGTGTAAGTGGTTTGGTAGTGTAACATAAGTGTGATATGATTAATTCACAATGATTTCAATTAATATAGGTGAGATAAGAATTAAGTATGTAATAAAATGAATGCAATCAATTTTAACCGAAAGAAATTTTTGATATCTTTGCATGAAAATAAGCAAAAACTAAAATGCACTTAATGCAGGATGAAAATGCAACCTATCCCTAAGATGAAATTTTTTTTGTTTCTTTTTTATTCTTAGAAAAGAAAATAAATTTATTTTACAATTTAAAAATAACAAAAATGCAAGAACATGAATTTTCAGTAATGCAACTATATTCCTAAAAAGAACTATGACCCATAAGGGGTCCCACTGAGCATGCTAGAATGTTTCCTATTATTTCTTCCTCTATTTATAACTTTTAGAGAAAAGGGGAGAAACAATAGATGAGGGGTGTGTACCTAGTTAAATATTACACTCATTGATGACCAAATAAAGTGGGAGCTCCTTTTTGCTAAGGAACAACTACCTGTAATAAGATCACACTAAACCAACTTGTTTGTTAGACAAATATGAATGGTGGACTACGTAGCAACATGATAGATCCAAGAAGCAAAATATCCCTTAGATGGCTATAAATCCACTCCCCTAATGATAAAAATATTTTGACAATAGAAATGAAAGATGATAAATTGATAATAACATAAATGCTTATGCAAGAAGTAAATAACATACATGTTCATAAAAAGTATAGCACAGTGGGTCAATATCATGCATAAGTGGATCAAGGTTAGGTCTAGAGGATGTGAGTAGGGTTTGTAGATAATCCATAAATAGAGATAGAGTCAGATTAGGTGTGAAAGGGAAATAAATAACAATCTATTATTTTCTTTGACAATGACCATCGGTGGTTAGGCTGATCGATGATGGTTATCCTGACTAGTGATGGTTAGGTAATTGGTGATAGTTTCAATAACTAGTGATAGTTGACTATGGAAAGTTGTAGGGAGTTGAAATGGAGTTGGGGTTGGAGTGGAAAGTGGGAAAAAGGTTAAATATGGGTTTTATAGGTAGGGGATAATATGTAGGTGATCTGATTGAGACAAAAAGGAGAAAGGAAATGCTAAAAAAAGAGAAAAATACCCATATGATGTAAAGTGGAAGCCAATGACAAGCTGAATGTAATTAGGTAGCATAAAAGTACTTTAACCTTCAAAATTAATGTAGATAGAGTTTTGGGATATTTTATTCCCACACAAAGAAAACAAGAGAACTTGGATGCAATTTTCAGATCCTTTTCTCTTCTAAGAGCCCTCAATTTATATCATAAAGTTGTTAAGTGAGGAGGAAGGAAGTTGCTAAGTTGGTCTGGAATAAAGATGCCAATTTTAAGAGATGGTTAGATATAAGGTTTGCATGGGAAAATTTACATTTTTTCTTGTGCATGTCTTGCCTATATATGGAATTTATTGTGGCAAGTTCAAATACCTAACCCTCGATGGTCAGGCTAACCATTGATAGTTAAGCTAACCATCGATGGTCATACTCCCAAGCACAAAACGGTAAAAATAAATTCTAAGTTAAGGTTTAAAAATGTTTAGCCAAGGTGTCCTAGGTGTGTTAATGAATGTTAAATTAGAAGAGGTGTTTTAAGGGTGAGTTAACTAGGTGAATATCTAACTAAAGGTTGAGAATAGTTCAAGGTAGTTCAACATCAAAAACTAGTCAAGGAGATGTTTTCGAGTGTCTACACCATGGGTCTAGTCAAATTAGACAATATAGTCTTATATCACAAGACACATTTTGAAATAGGCTCACTATATTTTTGATTCAATTGTGTTGCTTGAGCATATGAGATCTTGTCACTAATTTTTATTGAGACATGTGATAAAAACATATTTACCAATGGATTAAATGTAGTGATAAAATGATTCAATAGATCATAAAATCATTGTATAGAATAATACCTTAGATTAAATGGGAAAAACTTAGAGAGAAGCCAATCATTAGAAAATATCTAAAAAATTTGCATGGAAAGCTCATAGATGGTGTTATAGGACACCCTTACCATCATACAATGTAATCTTAGGTGCCACAAATCTAGATGGCAAAGGAGTTGTTTCTATGTGATGTACCAAAGGTGTATGTAAACTAACATGATAATATAAGGTATGTGATGGCCTAGTACCTCCTTGCTCAAGATGTAATACCTTATCCTATAGAGAATGAACCTCATGCATAAGGTATTGTACATTTGAAGAGTAATAACTATCCACAGGAGGTATAACTTCTACTAAAGGTTGTCAAGTTAAAAATGGTTGTTGTTGTCACTTGGATTTTCACCCCTTGAGGAGATGTATGATCTCTCCTCATCCAAGTGGCATAATGGAAACATCTCACAAGTTTTGGGTAACCAATAGGTGAGATAAATCTCTAGAAGGGCTAGCTCCCTGAATGTGTTTTGAAATGATTTCATCTATACTAATTGATTATTTATGGTGGAAAAGGGTTTTATTTTGCATCAAATGAAACCTATTCTAGGGGGTGATGCACCAAGATTTTTACCACAAGAATCATACTCTATCACAAAGAGACAAGGCATACAATGCTAGTCTAAGAGTCATAGAATACACTAACATTAGTATTTAAATATAAAGGTGACATGCATGAAGACTATCTAGGGTAAGTGAAACCATAGATCAGTTGTAAATACTAAGGCTTCCTTGTAAACTTAAGAATAGATCCATAAACTTAACAACACTTCATATGACTTGCTAGGCTAGAATCACTTCCATCAAACATTCACTATACATCTCTTCACACACTTTGAAAATATGAAATATGAACTCAAAATAGATTTAATTTATTATCTAAGTCAAAGTACAATGTCAAAACCAATAGTTATTCACCCTATATGGTGTGGTATTAGATTACAAAGGCCAAAATGGTAGCTACTTATAGTATTTGAGAGAGAAGTGGGAAAAGAAGAGTCCAAAGGTCACTTAAACACTTGTCATGATGAAAGGAGGAGTTTCATGTGAATAATAATGAATTAGGAGATAGATCATGCAAGGTCTAATAGGAAAAATGGCTCTCCAAACTATGCAACTCATGAAATGTGGTATGAAACTCCTTATTCTCTATAATAAAACTATCTTCATCATTCCACCATTTTGGAACATCCCAAAACTAAATAGGAAAAAATTTAATGATTTAACTAAGAGGGAGGGGTTACATACATGCTTATTCATGAATTTTATACATTCCTAATCATTTTGATCCCATTGAAAGTGAGTCATCACTGCTTGCAGTCAAATAAGCTCCTCTTTTAGTTACCCCTTACACTTGGCCACAAAATTGGATTTATTTTTCCATGAAAATAAATTAAAGGTAGTTTTTGACACTTTTAAATACCCTCCATAGACTTATACTACTCAGGTGGACCTTAAAAAACCATCCACTTAAAGTTCTCACACTTCTCACCATCTTGCTCACTTTGTCAATTTTGACTAGATGAGATAGAGATGATTATAAGAACACTTAGGAGTTATTATAAATCATTAAATGGATATGGGGAGATATATTAAGTCTTAATATCACTCCCAAATTTTATTTATTCTCTTGAAAGTCCTAGAACTTGCACAATACACAAAATAGTCAAAGAAACCAATTCTTTACCTTGTCTGTATAGATAGGGCAACACAAAAGTTGATGGGGAGGATACCTAGAGAATATTATACAACCTCAAACCAATTTACATGTAATTATATTCCATTATATCATCTTTCCATCTTAATTTTCCTAATTGGGTCATTTCCAAGGGTTTACAAGGGTTTTAGATACTTTTGACCTTTAGTGATGTTTCATAAAGGTCTAACATTAGATATAAAATAATTCCCAAAAATGTTTTTTCATAACTTATTAAAATAATCTTATCCCATTGAGTATCCATGAAAAGTTTCAAAGTATATGTGAGCATCCCAAGTTGCTTACTCGAACATTTCCTTCCATTTACATAGGCCATGATATGGTCCTAAGCTAAAAGTGGATTTATTTATGGTTTCTTATTCCTAACAATAGATTATAAATTATTGAAATGACATCATAAAATTTTTCCATATCATTATAATTATTATCTAATGTTATAAATGGATTTGACCCTCCATTTGGCTTTAGGCTTAAACCATGCTTGATAGGACTATCTGCAACCTTGGTGATCTAGACCACCTTATTGAGTTTCATCCTTATTTTCATGATTTATAATGTTATTTTAGATGGAATTATACTTCATACACCTCTCTAAAATTCCAAATTAGATCTTGGTCCACCCTTTATCCCTTATTTTGAAGACTATATGGTTTATGCATAAAGGGAGTGCCCTCTATCTGAGATAAAATAGAGGACACTCCCCCTATCTCCTTAGACCAAATATATATATTATGGGATTATAAAAGTGATATATATACCCTAAA
The DNA here is from genome assembly GCA_037957365.1 of Torreya grandis. Lineage (NCBI taxonomy): Eukaryota > Viridiplantae > Streptophyta > Pinopsida > Cupressales > Taxaceae > Torreya > Torreya grandis. Next base: position 208,110 of record JARHVA010010028.1, read on the forward strand.
AAATATTTTGGACCTTTGTAATATCATTTGACCTTTCAACTCTCTCAAATTCCAAGACAGACTATGAAAAGGCAACCTATGTGTATGGTTTGCTCATATGTATTATGGACTAATTTGTTGGAAACCCCCTACTTATATTTTAATTATATGAGGGTATATAATTATATTTATCATCATTATATATGTTTAAAATATGCCTAAATACCCTTTAACATCCATACTTACAATTTCATCCTCCATCTTGCTCAACTAGGTCTGTATGACAGACTGAACATGCCTTCTATATCTCTCCTTCAAGGGTAACCCCTATATGTGATATTTCATAATTTTACCTTTAATATAGTGTTATGATACATTATTTTTTTATTATTTTACATCTATAATTAATTTTTTATATTCACATCATATAATTTTAATGTAAACCTCAAGAACACCAACTTTTGCTCACTATTGTACTACATTTATAACTAATTGTGTTGAGGTAGAATAGGGATTTTATGGATAAGAATTCAAATTTGAACCCTTATAACATGGAATATGATAAATTTTAGGTGATTTATAAAAAAACCTAAACTATCAAGGGTTTATATTTCCAAGTTTAGACCCACTTCATGGACTGTGTGCTCCTATAGTCAGTTGTAGGTGAGTAATTTTAGAATTAGGCACACCTGTAAGTGTATATGGGACCTAAAACATAGTATATCATAATATAAAAATGAAACTTAGATAATTAATGCTCTCTTAAACCATATAAAACCATTAAATCATGGAAATATGGTTTATTATTGCAACCTTAAGTGAATAGTCTAGTTGGAGCTCAAATTTTGTAGTTGATACTATCTGAATTTAGTGGCCAAGGGGAAAATTAGATCCTTTCAACATCTAACCTCTACTAATAATCTACACTCCAAAAATTTTATATCTCTTTTATAATGTGGATTCTAAAAGTAACAATCATTTAGTGCATAAATCCTATTGATAACCTTGTCATGTGATATCCACAAGATGGCTAGGCGTTCTATTTTTCATGTTTTAGGGATTTGATCCCTGAATATAATCATCTCACCTTTTGAAGGTAGTTTCCACTTACATTTGCAAACTTATCCCTTAAAATAGGTCTTCCATGATCTACATAAAATACTAGGTCATCAAGAAAGTTTTCAACTTGTCCAATATTCTTTGTACAAGTACCTTCTTATCTTTGCTAGTACCACATGTAGGTGGACATTTTCATGTATAGGTTTTGAGCATGAGTAAGTTGGAAGAATGCATGATTTTTGAGATTAAAATTAGTTTTATATCTATATAAAATTTTTCAAATAGAATCTTCTCATTATCAAGTACCTTTTCTTATCTCATGCACTCCCTTTCAATCATGATTGGTCTTCATGAGATACTTGTAGTTATACTTTAAGTTGCATATAGGCAATAAGCATGAAATGGTCCATGTATTAAAGGAATATACCTTAATATTAGATTTATATCCTATAAATGTATTAAAATGAATAATAATGATGATAAAAATATTGAGACAAGATATCACACCTTTTCTAATTCCTTCACTTCATGTAGGCACCTATAGCTATAATTTCATAGTGCAGGCCAAGCAATGGTGGTTGAGTGATTAGTTGTCAAAATATTTATTGTGATAATTAAAAGGGATTAAATTTATTTATTATGATATTATAATTCATTAAACCTCTCAATACCATAATTATATCCCCATGGACGTGTTAAATACCTTAACCTAGCTCTCTCAGTTGACTATGCATGACAATCATGAAGTAAACTGACTATATCTCACTTGTGACTACAACTCTATGGAAGATTTATTTGGAGGATAAGATTATAATTAAAGTAAACAAAAATTTTAAACAAACCATCACCATAATTTTACACCATTAACAAGACATGAAGATGTTGGAAGTGGTGGAAACCTACCTACAATTAAGAAAGGTGTCTTCTCTTGCAATTTGAGATGCTTGGCTTATCCAAACACCTTAAAACATGAAAATAAGAATGGGTAATATGAGGTGAAAATTTTCATGTCCTTTTGAGTTAATTATAGTATCTATATTGTAAATAATCATCTAAATAAGAACAAAACCTATAGGGTATGGGAAATAGTGAGTAAAAAAACATAATCAACTTGTTAGAGACGATTCATAAATTATAATTAACCAATATTAATAATATTTTTATGAAAATTAATATCTATAAGTTTAATATAAATACCCAATTTTTTTTGTTTTGAAACTTCTCCAACTAGCCTTACCAAGCACAAACATGTTGACTAGTTTTGTATGTCTAAAAGGGTTAAGAAGGAATAGAATGGTTTTGGACATTTTTAACACTTATAGAGAATTAAAATAACTAATATGAGTATGAGTAAGATTAATATTCATCTTAAAAACTTCTCCCACATGTCACACTCTCTTATGGGATGTACAAGTGCCAAACTCTTACTTTTTCAATTGATTTCTTGATTTTCAGTTAAACAACCTACAAGTTTCAGATGGGACTGACATTATTGATGTGGAATCTGAACTCTTTGAAATTTAAAGGAAGAATAAGACACTTTTACACCTTTAAAACCATACCACTTGCATTTATGACCCCTAAATGGCTCTTAACTGACTCAAAATGACATATCAACTAATTAGACCATAACCAAGCTAAAATGGCATTAAATTACATAAAATATAATATAACACACCATATGAAAAATATTAGACCCATATATATGTTTTTACTATAAGGGGGGTTGACCCATTTTGACCTATGGTCAAAATGGTCAACATCTTTGGTAATTTCCCAAGGGTGGCATGCTTGCTATGCCATGACTAGTTGCCTAATCCTACCCATTGGGCTATGGATTCAAATGTATATGAGGGTTGACACAAAAATTTAATTTTAAAACACATAAAACATAATAAAGCTAACAAGGAATGACACACAAGACAAGAACCTAAGCAAAAACACACTTGTGCTTCATGAACACTTATGAAACACACACCAAACTAAAAAAATAGACATAAAAACTGACTAAACTAATATGAAAACTCCTTCCTAGATCAAAGGGGAAGGTTTACACCTTCCTTGCTTCATTATATGAAGGATTTAGTGATACATGTATCCTTTTTACCATTAGCATTAATGCTTCCATCTTCTTCATGGTGTTTTCCAACTTCATTGGCATGATGTTCAATGAGAACCAAGTAGCTTCATATAGGTTGGCTATGTAAATGAACTCTTTTTTCATCCAAATATCCTGAAATTAATCATTTGTATCCTTAATTACAACCGCTAATGGTGGTTCAAGAAGGCATACCTTCTTGATTTCCATAGTGCTCTTAATAAGGTTGGGTTTCTTATCAGCTACAAGTTCTATCTCATCAGGGAGCTTTGCATATTCTACGTAATCTTGTTTATTTTCCTTCATGGAATACTCTTTCTCCACCTTGTATGTACTTGACCTTCAACTTGGAAAATATCTTCAAGATCTTGAAATAGCTTAATTTGTAGTTGATAATCATCTTTGTCCTACTTGTCATTTAGAACCACCACCTCTTCAACACTTTTCCTTGATATATGGGGTCATAAATATAGTGTTATTCATGATCCAATGTAGATGAAGGTGATTCAAAATTATATGGAGGTATTTATTTATCTCTAATAACTATTTATTCTACCTTGGTCTCATGAAACTCTTTTAGGATTTCCACTTCTTGAGGAGTGACTTGAACTTCATCCTTGATAATATACTCCACTTCATGCTTGATATGGTCATCCACAACTTCATGATCAGACATGGAGTCTTCTTAAAATACATCTCTCTTAAAGTCTTGAGCACATTCCTAATGGATAGATAAAAAATAGTCTTCAATATGGTTCTCCTCATTTAAAAAGGTAAGATTGCCCTTTTATTCACCAAGGGGAGTTCCTATTGTGATTTCTTCCTCATAGTCACTCATGACATCTTCTTAATCAGCCATGAATTGAGTTTTATCTTCTTCACTTTCTTCTCTCAAGATGGGATCTTCCTCAAGAAGGGGTTAGGTGGAAAGTTTATGGATGGACTTATGTGAAGGAGATAGAATATGAGGTGTAATGGAAGGTTAATGAGTTAGAGATAGAGTGTGAGGTGAAGGAGAAGGCTCATGAGTGGATTTAGGAAAGAGAAAAGCACTAGTAATCTCATAAGGAAGTGACTTATTGGGATGATTATAAAGACTAGGATTTACATAAGTAGGAGTTGTATCTTGAAAATAATAAATTTGTGTACAATCTATGGAATCATTTGATTCATCATGACAAGACTCATAGGATTACTCTTGAGGCTAATAGGCATCATGGTATGAATGATAGGGCTCATATTAGGACTGATAGAGAGGTGTTTCTTGATAGGTTTCTTGGTAGCCTTCTTCATATGGTTGTCCAACAACATGGTGTCCATATGGGGGGAAAATGGAAGACTAAGGAATACATGGCTCATAGGATTAATAGCCATTTTGATAGGACTATTGAGGGGTAAAAGGTGATTTATAACAAGGTTGATAAGGAGGTTCATGATAAGAGTATTGGTCATAGATATTCATGTGACCCTAATATGTTATATGAGAGATAAAAATTGATCAAAATATTCAATTAGATATACATGGGCTGATTACAACCATAATTTATCATTTGGAGTCACCATTAGTGTTAGCTTGCTTTCTTCTAAAAGCTTATTATAGGAAATACACACCAATAAGCTTCCCACTCTCTTGGACCTTGGTCCCACTGGGTGCGTCAAAAACTATTGTCCCTTGGATTGTCATCCCTTGAGGATATTTCTCAGCTCTCCTCATCTAAGTGGCACAATGGAAGCATCTCACAAGCTTTGGATAACTAATAGGTGAGATGAATCTCTATAAGGGCTAGCTCCCTAAATGTGTCTGGAAATGTTTTCACCGATACTAACTAATTTTTTATGGGGGAAATGAGTTAGTATTTGCATAAAATTAAACATATTCTATGGGGTGATGCACCAAGATGTTTACCATAAGATTATCATACTCTATCACAAAGAGACAAGGCATACAACAGTAGTCTAAGAGTCTTAGAATACACTAACATTAGTATTAAAATATGAAGGTGACATGCATGAAGACTATCTAAGGTAAGTGTAACCTTAGATCAGCTACAAATACTAAGGATTCCTATTCACTTAAGTATAAATTCATACACTTAACAACACTTCATATGATCTACTAGGCTAGAATTACTTGCATCAAACATTGAAATATTGATAGAAATCAAGGATAGATTAATATCTTTTAACCATTCACTATACATATCTTTACTTACTTTGACAAGATGATATATAAAATCAAATTAGATTGAATTTGTCTAAGGCAAAGTATAATGTAAAAACTAGTAGGGATTTGCCATACATGGTGTGGTATTACATTACAAAGGTCAAAATGGTAGCTACTTATAGTATATGAGAGAGAAGTTGGAAAAGAAGACTCCAAAGGTCATTTGAACACTTGTCATGCTGAGAGGAGTTAAATTTGTAGAATAATAAATTAGGAGATAGATAATGCAAGGTTTTATAGGACAAATGGCTCTCTATACTATGTAAATCATGAAATGTGTTTTGAAATTCCTTATTTTACACAAGAAAACTGTCTTCATCATTCCCCCTTTTTGGAATGTCCCAAAACTAACTAGGGATATATATAATTATTGAAATAAAAGGGAGGGGTTATGGAATTTCTTATCCATGCATTAGATGAATTCATAATTATCTAGATCCCTTTGAAAGTGAACCATCACTACCTACAATCAAAGAAACTCCTCTTTTAGTCACCCCTTACACAAAACATGCTTAAATTTTCCTTGAAAATACATGAAAGGGAGTAGATGACACTTGGAGATACCCTCCATAGCCTTAGACTACTCAAGTAGACCGTAAAAGGTCATGCACTTGAAGTTCTCACACTTCTTACCATCTTGCTCACTTTGCTAGTTTTGACTGGCTAAGATGGAGCTACTTATAAGAACATTTAGGAGTTGTTTTGAAGAATTAAATTGAAATGGGGAGTTATATTAAGTCCTAATATCACTCCCAAAGTTGATTAATGCTATTGAAAGTCCTTAGAACCTAAAAAAATCATAAAATAGTCAAAGAAACCAATTATATACCTTGTTTGTATAGATAGGGTAGCATAGAAGTTGATGGGGAGGATCCCTAGAGATTATTATGTAACTTGAAACCAATTTACATTCCATTTGAGTCCATTAGAGCTGATTTCTATCTTCATTTTCCCAATCAGGTCATTTCTAAGGGTTTGTAAGGGTTTTAAATAGTTTTGACCTTTAGTGATGTTTCATAAAGGTTTAAAATTAGACAAAGAAAATAATGCCACAAAATTTTTGTTCATTACCTTATTAAACTCATATTATCCCCTTGAGTCTCCATGTATAGTGTCAAAGGAGATGTGAGCATTGTAAATAGCTTACTCGAGCATTTCTTTCCATTTACATAAGCAATGATATGGTCCTAAGCCAAAAGTGGCTCTCCTTGTGGTTTCTTATGCACAAAATACCTTATAAATTGTTTAAATTACCTCATAAACATTTTCCATCTCATTAGAGTGTGTATCTGAGGTTAGAAGGTAAATTTACCCTCCATTTGTCTTTAGGCTTAAACCATGCTTGAAAAGCCTATCTATAACCTTGATAATCTAGACCACTTTATTGATTTTCATCATTTTTTACATGATTTATAATTTTTTTTAGATGGCATGAAACTTCCTACACCTCTCTTTAATTCCCAATCATCTTTTGCTCCGCCCTTTTATCCCTTCTTTCCAAAACTATAGGGTTTGTGCACAAAGGGAGTGACCTCTATCTGAGACAAAATAGAGCACACTCCCCCTATCCCATTAGACCAAATAGATATTAAATTGGATTATAAAATTTATGGAAACACTATACATAAGTTTTTTGTCCCTTTTTAATATCATTTGACCTTCCAACTCTCTCAAATTCCAAGATAGACTATGAAAAGGTAACCTGTGTATAGGGTTTACTCATATGGACTATGGAATACTTTATTAGAAACCCCCTAATTATATTTTCATTATATGAGGGTATATAATTATGGTTATAATAATTATATAGGTGTATAATATGACTATATAACCTCTAACATCCATACTTACAATCTCATCCTCCATCCTACTCAACTAGTTCTGTATGATAGACTGATTGTGTCTTCTATATCTCTCCTTCAAGGGTGACCCCTATAGGTTATATTACATAATTTTACATTGAATATAGTGTTAAAATAATTTTTTTTTGTGTTTTTTTTCATATATAATTAATTATTTTAATTCACATCATATACATGCAATGCAAACTTCAAGAAGACCAACTTTTGCTCACTATCTTACTATAGTTAGAACCGACTATGTTAAGGCATAACAAGGGTTTTATGGATAATAATTCACCTTAAAACCTATATAACATGGAATATTATAAATTTTATGTCATATATAAGTAATTTACACTATAAAGGGTTTATATTTCCATGTTTAGACTCACTTCATGGACTGTGTGCTCCTACATTCACTTGTAGGTGAGTAATTTTGGAATTAGGCACAGCTATAGGTGTATATGGGGCCTAAAACATAGTATATCAACCTATATAAATGACCCTTAGGTATTTAATTATATCTTAAACCATATAAAACCATTTAATCATGGAAACATGGTTTATTATTGAAACCTTGAGTGAAGAGTCTAGTTGGAGCTCAGATTCTATAGATGATACTTCCTAAATTCAGTGGCCAAAGGGGCACCTTGGATACTTTCAACAACTAACCTCCGATAGTCATCCACCATCCAATTTTTTTATATTTCCTCTCCCATGTGTATGATATAAGGTACCTATAGGTACACTTTGAGTTGTATATAGGCAGTAAACATGAAATGGTCCATGTATTCAAGGAATATACCTTCATAGTCAATTTATATCACATAAATGTAATAAAATGAAGTATTTTTATGTTTTAAATATTGAGACAATATCTCACACCTTATTTTAATGCCTTCACTTCCTATAGACACTTGTAACTGTAGTTTCATAGTGTAGGCCAAGTAATGGTGGTTGAGTGATTAGTTATCATAGTATTCATTGTGCCAATTAATATGGATTAAATTTATTAATTTTTATATTATAATGTATTAAACCTCTCAAGATCATAATTATATCCCTATGGATGTGTGAAAGACCTTAACCCAACTCTCTTAGTTGACTATGAATGATAGTCATGAAGCAAACTGACTGTATCTCACTTATAAATACAACTCTATGGAATATTTATTTAGATTATGATATTTTAATTAAAATAAAAAAACATTTTAAATATGAAAACATACCATAACCATCCTTTGACGCCATTACCAATACATGAAGATTTTGGAAGTGGTGAAAACCTGCCTGTAATATAAAAAGGTGTCTTCTCTTGAAACTTGAAATGCTTGGATTATCCAAAAACCTTTAAACATTAAAAAAAAGCATTGGGAACATGATTTGAAAATCTCCATGTCCTATATAGTTAATTCCAGCATCTAGATTGTATGGAATCATCTAAACAAGAGCAAATCCTATAGGGTATGGTAAATAGTGAGTAGAAAAGCATAGTCAAATTGTTAGAGATGATTCATCAACAAAAGTTGAAAAATATTAAAAATAATGTTAATAAAATTAATATATCTAATTTTAATATAACTCCCCAAAGTCATTTGGTCTAAAACATCTCTAACTGGCTATACCAAGCACAAACCTGCTGACTAGTTCTATGTGTCTAGAAGAATGAAGGAGTATAATGGTTTTGAACACTTTTTAGAACTTAAAAATAATGTAAAGAACTTATATGAGTTTGAGTAAGATTAATATTCATTTAAAAACCTTCTCCCATGTGTCACACTCTCTTATGGGTCGTACAAGTGCCAAACTCTTCCTTTTTAGTTGGTTTTCTCATTTTCAGTTAGATAACCTACAAGTTTTAGATGGGACTAACTTACCTGATAGGGAATCTGACCTCTTGGATGTTTTAAGTAAAAATAAGACACTTTTAAAACTTGAAAACTATGACACTTGAATTTATGACCCGTAAATGGCTCCTAAGTGACTCAAAATGATATATAAACTAATTAGACCATGACCAAGGCTAAAATGGTGTTAAATTACATTAAATATACTATAACACACCCTATGAAAAAATATTATAACTTATTTAATATAATTGGCCAGGGGGGGTGGGGTTGACCCATTTTAACTCGTGGTCAAAATGGTTAGTAATTGTTATACAAGCCAAGTTGGACCCAAAGTAAGTGTAACTATTGACCATTTTGACCACAAGTCAAAATGGGTCAACCACTCCTATAGTAAAAAATTATATAGGGGTATAATATTTTGTATTAGGGTGTTTTATAGTTTATTTTTTTAATTTAATGACATTTTAGCCTTGGTCATGGTCTAATTAGTTTATATGTCAGTTTCAGTCACTTAGTAGCCATTTTGGGGTCATATATGCAAGTGACATTGTTTTTAAGGTGTAAAAGTGTCATATTTTTATTTTAAAAATAAAATAAGTCATATTAACTATCAATAATGTTATTTCATCTAAAACTTTCAGGTTATCCAACTTAAAATTAGGAAATCAACTAAAAAAGGAAGAGTTTGGCACTTGTATAGACCATAAGAGAGTGGGACACATGGAAGAAGGTTTTGAGAAGAATTTTCAGAATATTTAGACTCATATAATTTCTTTACATGATTTTTAAGTATTAAAAATAGGTCCAAAACTATTCTACTCCTTCTCCCTTCTTGACACATAAAACCAATCAATAGGTGTATGCTTGGTATGGCCAACTAAATAACTTCCAAGTCAAACGCCTTTTTTAGGTGATATTAAACTTATAGAGATTAATTTTCATAAAAATAATTCAATAATTGGTCAATTTTTCTTTATGAATCATCTCTAACAAGTTGACTATGTTTTTTTGTTCACTCTTTCCCACACCCTATAGGTTTTGTTCTTATTTAGATAATTCCATACAATATAGTTGGTGATATTTATTCCAAATGATGTTTTTCATCTCCCCTAATGTTTCCCATTCTTTTCTTAATGTTTAAATGTGTTTAGATAAGCCAAGTATCTCAAATTTTAAGAGAAGGCACCATTTTTTATTGCAGATATGTTTCCACTATTTACAAAATATTCATTCTTTAGTAGTAACTTCAAAGGATTTTGATAGGTTCATTATAATTTATATAATTTCCTATTGGTCCTATAACATTTCAATATCATTTTACAAAGTAATCTACATGGAAATGTAGTCATAAGTACCATACAATAAATTACTTCATGACTATCATACATAGTCATCTAAATGAACTATGTTTAAGCTTGAGCACATTATGAGAGAGTGAAACAAATTAATATGGTTATAGGAACATACTTATCAAATTATTTATCAAGTATTTTACATCAAATAATTTTTGGATAACATGGGGGCAACCTTTTCATCACTTTCACATAGTCTCTTGCCATTAACATACACCTATAGGTATTTCATAAAGACAACTCATTGGAAGGGGGTATCTGAGTTGAGAAAGGTCCTTGATAATTAATATAGTATATTTTTAATCTTTGATATAGGTCTAAAATTAATGATAGGTTAAAAATAATGCACTTTGTCCACACTCATCCTCACTTCCTGTATGTGAAAATGTCCACTTACAGGTGGCATAATAGAGTTATGAAGGTTTTACAAAGAATTTGGATAATGGTGAAACATTCCTTGGAGTCCTAGTATGTGGTTATAATAATTTAATACCTATTTTAAGTGTAAATTTGTAAAATGGAAGTATAAACCACCATCAAAGGTGAGATGACTGTGTTCAGGGATCTTTTTCCTAAAAGACAAAAATAGAGCACTTCACCATTTTGTGGGTATATTATAAAAATGTGATAAAGATATTTTAAGAATATAAATTTGCATGACTTATAGCTTCCACATATTAAATCTATAAAAAAATATGGAGGTTAGATGATCTATGGAAGATAGTAGTTGGGGGCCTCAAAGTTGCCCATTTGAACACTGAGTTTCTCCATTATCATCTATAGGATTTGAATTCAAAGTGATCTTGACACCATAAAGTTAAAATAAGGAATATTATCATGTTTATATGACATTATTTGGTGAATTTAATACCAATGGGCATAAATACCACCAAGATAAGTTGATATGTGTTGTTTCAAGTTCAATCCACACCTACAAGTGTCCCTGCCTTTATGGGTACTCACCTACAGCTAACTATAGGAGCACATAGTCCATGATAGAAGCTTAAACATGGAATTAAAAATGTTTGTTTATGTAATATTATTTTAAATGGTCCAAAATATCCAAAGGTAATGTGGCACATGTCTTAAGATGAATTCTAACCCACATGCTTGTACTTGTTCTAATAAAGTCAATTATAGTTGACTGTAGGTAACAATGGGTTGAGGAGTAAGGTCTAAGTGTTAGTATAGCATGAAAATTAAAAAAATAGGTCCAAAAAAATATTTTATGACACTAATGGACTCTAAATAAAATTTTAAACACTTTTTCAAGATCCAACTATGCAGGGACACCTATAGGTATAGTGCCTTGGAGCAGAACATAGTCAGAAAATGCACTCAAACTTGATCAATCAAGGTGTAGAAGGGGTTTGTAGGAGGTTGGAGTTATGAAAAAAATTATAACATATTAAATATTACTTTTATGCCTAGAAAATTTCTTACCAATGTAATTAATTTAGAAAATATACTCTATGGTGCAACACACATCTCACATGAGCAACCCCTGGACATAGGTTACCTTTTCATAGTCTATCTTGTAATTTGAGAGAGTTTAAAGGTAAAATTATATTAAAAATGGAAAAATTTTGTGTAGAGTGTCTCCATAATTTTTATAATCCCCTCCAATATCTGGTTTTTTTGAGGAGATAGGGGGAGTGCCCTCTCTTTTGTCTTAGATAGAGGGTACTCGCTTTGTACACAAAACTTGTAGACTTAGAAAGAATGGATAAAAGGGTGGAATAAGAGATGATTTGGTATTTAATATAGGTTTATGGAGACTAATTACATCTAAAAAAAAATTATAAATCATGAATATAATTAATAATCCCAATAGGATGGTCTAGATTACCTGGTATGCAGATAGGTTTGTTAGGCATGGTTTAGGCCTAAAGCCAAATGGAGAGTCACTTTCAATTATAACATGAGATGAGAATTATAATGGATTATATCATGTTTATATTATCATAAAATATGTGTCCAATATTTTGGAATGTTGAGAAGTCATAAGGAAATCTACTTTTGGCTCAGAGCTACATCATGCCTATGCAAAATGGTATGCCAAGCTCGATAGGCCCGATTAAAATATTCAAATATTCTCTAAGGTTATGCATGGAGATCAAAGTATATTTGGGAGGTTGATATGGGTTTTTAAAATCACTCTTTTGGATTTTTTTTGGTATTTCTAATGTCATATTTTTATGAACAAATCTTAACAGCAAAAAAGACATAAAACCTTATTAAACACTAAAAAAGGACCCAACTAAGAAAAAATGGATGGTGAGATATATAAATGGGATATACTGAACATGAAAGTGTATGTATGTTGTATATTAATCTTTATGGTCCCTCCCCATCAAATTTTTCACTACCCTACCTATATAGACATGGCACATGATTTCTTTATTTAACTATTTTATGAATTGTGTAGGTTATAAGGTATTTAAAGAGGAAAAATCAAAATTGGGAATGAGATTATGAATTATTATATATCACTATGACCATTTAATGCTGCATAATATATCATAAATGTCCCTATAGTAGCTTCATCTCAGCCAGTCAAAACTGGCAAAGTGAACAAGATGGTGAGAACTGTGAAAACTTCAAGTGAGAGCCAATTTAAGGTGTACCTATGAAATATAAGGCCATGGAGGGTATTTAAAAGTTTCATCCACTACCTTTCATGGATTTTAATGGAAAACTAAAGATAATTTTGAGGCCAAGTCTAAGGGGTGATTGAAAGAGGAATTTATTTGACTGCAGGAAGTGATGGCTCACTTTGAAATGAATATAGATGATTAGGAATGCATCCAATTCATGGATAAGAATGACCATAACCCATAAATCTTATTTAAATAATTAAATATATCCCTATTAATTTTTGGGATGTTCCAAAAAGGGGGAATGATGAAGAAATTGTTTTGTGCAAAATAAAGAGTTTCATGCCACATTTCATGAGTTACATAGTTTAGAGAGCCATTTGTCCTATCAAAACTTGCATGGCCTATCTTCTACTTCATTATTTTGCACACGTAACTCCTCATCTTAGCATTACAAGTGTTATAATGACCTTTGGAATCCTCTTTTCACTCTTCTCTCTTAAATGTTATAAGTAGCTACCATTTTGGCCTTTGTAATCTAGTATCACACCATGTATGAAAAATCCCTACTAGTTTTGACATTTTACTTTAAATTGGATATTAAATCAAATATAGTTTGAGTGCATGTATCATCTTGTCAAAGTGTGTGAAGAGATGTATAGTGGGTGGTTAAGAGATATTCATCTATCCTTGATTTCTCTTAACCCTTCCATGTTTGATGTAAGTGATTCTAGCCTAATAGGTCATATGAAGTGTTGTTAAGTGTATGGATCTATTCTTAAGTGCAAAAGGAATCCTTAATATCTAAAACTAATATATGGTTTAACTTACCATGGATAGTCTTCATATATGTCACCTTCATATTGAAATACTAATCTTAGTGTATTCTATGACTCTTAGACTAGTGTTGTATTCCTTGTCTCTTTGTGATAGAGTATGATAGTATTTTGGTAAACATATTGGTGCATCAAAACATAGAATAGGTTAAATTTTATGAAAAACCTAACCATTTTCCCCTATAAAAAAATCCATTAGTATAGGTGAAAGAGATTCAAAACACATTTAGGGAGCTAGCACTTCTAGAGATTCATCTCACCTATTGGTTACCCACAACTTGTGAGATGTTTCCATTGTGCCACTTAGATGAGGAAATCTAAGACATCTCCTCAAGGGGTGAAAATCCAAGTGACAATAGTTTTTGGCATGCCTGATGGGACCAAGGTCTAAGAGATTGGGAAGATTATTGGTGTGTCTTTCTTCTAATCAAATTTTAGAAGTAAACAAGCTAACACCAATGGTAACTCCAAATGATAAATTATGGTTGTAAGTATCCCAAGTATATCTCATTGAATATTTTTATTAATTTTTGTCTCTCATCTAACATATGAGGTTGATATGAATAGCTATGGCCACTAATCCTATCATTAATTCCCCTATCAACCTTTTTATGAATCATCTTTTACTCCTGAACAGTCGTATCAAAATGTTTATCAATATTATGAGCCATGGCATCCATATTATCCTATATTCCACCCCATATATACACCAAGTTATTGGAAAACCCTATGAGGAAGGATACCAAGATACTTATCAAGAAATGCCTTGATACCAATCCCAATATAAGTCATACCAGCCATACCATGATGCCTATCAAAATATAGAGTACTCCTATGAGTCTTTTCATGAGGAAAAAGATGTTTTTATGGATTATAGATCAAGATATCAAGATGCAAGGGTTAGATTATTAAATATTCAAATGCAACAAGTTAAATTTGGTCTTGATCCCCATCATTACCCTTCTCTTCCATTTTTTCCATCTTATATCAAGTTTTTGTTGGAATCCATAACATAATTACTAGTTAATGAAGACAAAATGATAACATGGGATGATGAGTATGATTTTATCCCTAATGATCTATGGAATGGTTAACAGGTGTTGCCCAAGGTCATATGCAGACTTTAGAGATGTTTGAAGAGCTAAAAGGAACTCAATAGGAGATCAAAGAAAAAATGGACTTGGAAAATAAGTGCCTTAAATGATCAATAGAAAGGATATGTATATTTGAGGATAAAGAGCTCAAAAATGAACATGTTGAATAATTTCAAGAAAATTATTGGCAAGATGTAGCTCCTACTTATGTATATGTTAGTCCTTCTAATCAGTCCAAGAAGTTACTTGCCTATGAACTTATTAGTAATTTTATATTTCATAAATCCACTCATAAGCATTCTCCTTGACCTCACACTCCATCTCCAAATCATAAAAATTCCACTACACCTCATATTCCAGATCCTTTACATGATCCCATCCAGCAAATTTCCACCTCACCTTTCTTGAAGAAGAGCCCATCTTGAGAGAAGAAAGTGAATAAGAAAAAACTCAATTCATGGCTGATAAAGAATATGTCATGAGTGACTATGAGGAATAAATCACCACAGGGACTCCCCTTGGTGAATAAAAGGAAAATCCTACCTTTTTGAATGAAGAGAAACATATTGAAGATGCTTTTGTAGTTGTCCATGAGGAATGTGTCCAAGACTTGAAGAGAGAGGTATTTGAATAAGACTCCATGTCTGATCATGATGTTTTGGATGACCTTCTCAAGCATGAAGTGGAGTGTAATATAAAGGATGAAGGTCAAGTCACTCCTCAAGAAGTGGAAATCCTAAAATAGTTTCATGAGATCAAGGTAGAAGACATAGTTCTTGGAGATGAATCAATACCTCCAATTGATTTTGAATCACCTTTAGCTACATTAGATAATGTATAACACCATATTCATGACAAAATACATCAAGGAGATAAGGTTGAAGATGTGGTGGTTCTAAATGATAAGTATGACAAAGATGATTTGCAGCTACAAATGAAGCTCTTTCAAGAGCTTAAAGATATTTGCCAAGTTGAGGGTCAATTACATGACAAGGTGGATAAAGAGTCTTCCATGAAGGATAATGACCAAGATTTTGTATAATATGAAAATCTCCTTGATGAGCTAAAATAACTTGTAGCTAAGAAGAAACCCAACCTTATTGAGAGAACTATGAATATCAAGAAGGTATGCCTTGTTGAACCACCATTGGAGGTTATAATTGAGGATCCATATGAGAAACTTGAGGATATTTGGATGCAAGAAGAGTTCATTACCATAGCCAACATGTTTGGAGCTACTTGGTTTTCATTGAACATCATGCCAATGAAGTTGGCAAACATCATGAAGAATATGGAGGCATCAATGCTAAGGTCAAAAGGCTACATGTCTCACTAATTCCATCACATCATGAAACAAGAGAAGTTTAAAAGTTCCCCTTTGATCTAAGAGAGATTTTTCATGTCAGGTTTGTTAGTTTTTGACTTAGTAACTTTATTTTGGTGTGTGTGTTCCATAAGTGCTCATGAAGCACACGTGTGTTTTTTCTTACTTTCTTATCTTGTGTGTCATTCCATGTTATTTTTATTATGTTTTGTGTGTTGTCAAAGGAAATTTGTGTGTCAAACCTCATGTAAATGTGACTCCATATCCCAATGGTAGGATTAGGCAATTGGTCATGGCATAGAAACCATGCCACCCTTGGGAAATTGTAAAAGATGTTGACCATTTTGACCACAAGTCAAAATAGGTCAACCACCCCTATAGTAAAAACTTATATAGGGGTCTAATATTTTTTCATAGGGTGTGTTATATTTTATTTGATGTAATTTAATTTCATTTTAGCCTTAGTCATGGTCTAAATAGTTTATATGTCATTTTGAGTCAATTAGTAGCCATTTTGGGGCCATCTATGTAAGTGGCATGGTTTTAAAGGTGTCCAAGTGTCTTGTTTTTCCTTAAAATGTCCAAGAAGTTAGATTTCATATAAGGAATGTTAGTTAATCTAAAACATGTAGAATATCTAACTAAAAATTAGGAAATCAATTGAAATAGAAGAGTTTGGTACTTGTACGACCCATAAGAGAGTGTGACATGTGGGAGAAGGTTTTGAGATGAATATTTAGCTACTTAAAACTCATATTAGTGATTTAAATTATTTTTAAGTGCTAAGCAAATGTCTAAAACTATTATGCTCCTTCTTTTCCCTTCTAGACACAGAATTGGTCAGTAGGTTTATGCTCGGTAAAACTAACTAAATAACTTCTAGGTCAAACACCTTTGGGAGGTGATATTACACTCAGCTTAATTTTCATAATTATATTTCAATTATTGGTCAAATTTTCTTTATGAATCATCTCTAACAAGTTGACTGTGTTTTTTTCTCACTATTTCCCATACCCTATAGGTTTTATTCTTGTTTGGAAAATTACGTATAATAAAATAGGTGATATTGATTATATAAGGTTTTTAATATCTCCCCTCATGTTCCCCATTCTTGGTTTCACATTTCAATGTGTTTGGATAAGCCAAGTATCTCAAGTTTCAAGAGAAGGCACTAGTCTGTGTTGTAGATAGGTTTCCATTATCTAAAAAATCTTCATGATTTGGTAGTGACTTTAGGTGATGGTGATAGGTTAATTATAATTTATACAATTTAATCTTTCTCCCCTCAAATTTAAATCTCATTCTCCAAAGCAATCTACATGGAATTGTAGTCATAAGTACCATACAGTCAATTACCTGATGAATATCATTACAAGTCATCTAAATGAGATTTCTTAAAGCTTGAACACATTCATGATAGAGTGAAATAAATTAATATGGTGATTTACACATCTTTATCACATGAGTGATCAAGTAGAGTCCATAAAATAATGTGTGATAGCATGGGGGAAACCTTTTCATTACTTTCACATAGTCTCCTACCATTAACATACACCTACAAGTATCTCATGAGGACCAATCATATTGTAAGGGAGTATCTCAGCTGAACATGGTCCTTGATATTGAATAATTGTATTTTGAATCGTTTATATATGTCTAAAATTAATGAAAGGTAAAAAATAATGCACATTATCCACACTCATCCTTACTACCTATATGTGAAAATGTCCACCTACAAGTGCCACCATAGAGCTATTAAGGTACTTTTACAGAGAATTTGGAACATGGTGAAACCTTCCTTGGAGTATTATTATATGTTTTTGATCATGTCAGACCTATTCAAAGTGTCAAGTTGGCAAATGGAAGTGTAAAACACCTTCAAAGGTGAGATGGTTGTGTTTAGCAATCTTTTTCCTAAAAGATAAAAATAGATCAATTCACCATTTTGTGGATATCTTATAACAAGGTTATAAATATATTTGAAGCATATAAATGTGCATGAATTTTGGCCTCCACATAAGAGAATACACACACACACACACACACACACACACACACACACACACACACACACACACACACACACACACACACACACACACACACACACACACACACACACACACACACATATAGAGGGAAAATGATCAATGGAAGATAGTATTTGGTGGCCTCAAATTTTCCCATTTAAATACTGAGTTTCTCCATTATCATCTACAGGATTTGAATTCAAAGTCAACTTGACACATTAAAGTGAAGATAAGGAATATTATAATGTTTTAATGACCTTATTCGGTGAATAAAATACCAATGTTCATAAATACCATCAAGATAAGTTGATATGTGGTGTTTCAAGTTAAATTCACACCTACATGTGTCCCTACCTTTATGGGTACTCACCTACAGCTAACTCTAGGAGCACACAGTCTATGATAGAGGATTAAACATATAATTACCAATTTTGGTTTATGGAAGATGATTAAAAATGGTCTAAAAGATAAAAAAGTAATTTGTAACATGTCATAATATTAATTCTCACCCATAGGCTTCTACTTGTTCCAATACAATCAACTATAGTTGACTATAAGTAATAGTGAGATGAGGAGTTAGGTCTAAATGTTAGTATAACATGAAAATGAGAAAAATGGGTCCAAATTTTTTTTTTATGATAGTAAGGGACTATAAATAAGTATATAAACATTGTCTCAATAGCCAACTATGTAAGGCCCCCTATAGGTATAGTGGCTTAAGGCAGAACATAGTTAAGAAATGCAATCAAACTTGATCAATCAAGGTGTGGAAGGGGTATGTAGGAGGTTGGAGTGATGAAATTTTTTATAACATATTCACCATGATTTTTATTCCCAAAAAATTATCTTATAAATGGAGATAATTTATAAAATATACTCTATGGTGCAACACACATCTCACATGAGCAAACCCTACACACATGTTGCCTTTTCATAGTCTGTCTTGAAATTTGAGAGAGTTGGAAGGTCAAATGATATTACCAGAGAAAAAAAAATTGTGAAAATTTTCTCCATAATTTTTATAATCTCATCCAATATTTGGTTGGTCTAAGGAGATAGGGGGAGTGCCTTTATTTTGTTTTAGATAGAGGGCAATCCCTTTATGTATAAACCCTAAATTCTTGGAAACAATGGATAAAAGGGTAGACCAAGAGATGATTAGGAATTATATAGAGGTGTAAAAAGTTTAATTACATCTAAAACAACATTAAAAATCATGCATTTAAGGAATAATCCCAACAATATGGCATGGATTTCTAAGTATGTAGATAGGTCTGTTAGGCATGGTTTAGGCCTAAAGCCAAATAGAGAATCACTTTCACTTATAACATGAGATGATAATTATAATGGATTGGATCATTTTTATAGGATCATATAATATGTGTCAAATATTTTTTAATGTTGATAAGTCACAATGAAATCTAATTTTGGCTCAGAGCTACATCAATCCTATGTAAAATGGTATATGAAGATCGATAAGCCCTATTGAAATGTTCACATATTCTCTGAAGTTGTGCATGGAGATACAAGGAATTTTGGGATGTTGATAGTGGTCTTGAAAACCAATCTTGTGTAATTTGTGTGTATTTATAATGGCATAGCTTTATGAACAAAGCTTAAGAGTAAAAAGGACCTAAAACCCTATTAAACCCTAGATAAGGACCTGACTGAGAAAACAAGGATGGAGAGATATCAAATTTTTGTAATTACCATGAATGTGTATTTAGGCTATATAGGACTCTTCAAGGATCCTCCTAAACAACTTTTGCACTACCCTACCTATATAAATAGGGTACAAGATTATTTTTTTTTACTATTTTGTGCATTGTGTATGTTCTAAGGTATTTAAAGAGGAAAAATAAAATTATAGAGTGATATCAAGATTTATTATAACTCACTATGACTATTTAATTATTTATAAAATATCCTAAGTGTCCCTACAAGCAACTTTATCTTAGCTAGTCAAAACTGGCAAAGTGAGCAAGATGGTGAGAAGTGTGAAAAATTCAAGTAGGAGCATATTTAAGGTGTAATTGAGAAATATAAGGCCATGAAGGGTCTTTAAATGTTTCATCCAATCCATTTAATTTATTTTAATGAAAAAAATCAAGCCAATTTTGAGGCCAAGTGTAAGTGGTGATTGAAAGAGGAATTTTTTTGATTATAGGTAGTGATGGCTCACTTTTAAAAGAGTCTAAGTGATTATGAATGTATAAAATGCATGTATAAGAATTTAAATAACCCCTCCCTCTCATTTAAATCATTAATCCCATCCCTAGTCAATTTTGGGACGTTCCAAAAAGGGGGAATGATGAAGACAATTTTCTTATGTAAAATAAGGATTTTCACACCACATTTCATGAGTTGAATAGTTTTGAGATCCTTTTGTATTATAAAACCTTACATGGGCTATATATTAATTAATTATTATACACATTTAACTCCTATCATCAATAAAAGTGTTCAAGTGACCTTTGGACTCTTCTTTTCCCACTTTTCTCTCAAATGCTATAAGTAGATGCCATTTTAGCCTTTGTAATATAATACCACACCATGTATGACAAAACCCTACTCATTTTGACATTTTAATTTTCCTTAGAAAATAAATTAAATCTAGTTTGAGTCCATTTATCAAATTTTCCAAGTGTGTGAAGATATGTATAGTGAATGGTTAAGAGATATTCATCTATCCTTGCTTTCTCTCAATCCTTCCATAGTTAATGCAAGTGATTCCAACCTAACAGGTCATATTAAGTGTTGTTAAGTGTATGTATATATTATTAAGTGTAAAATGAAGCCTTAGTATCTAAAATTTATATATGGTTTGACTTACCTTGGATAGTATTCATGCATGCCACTTTCATACTAAAATACTAATGCTAGTGTATTCTAGGACTCTTAGACTAGTGTTGTTGCTTTGTATCTTTGTGATATAGTATGATAGTCTTGTGGCAAACATCTTAGTTCACCATACCATATAATAGGTTTGATTTCATGAAAAATATAACCCTTTTCACCTATAAACAATCCGTTAGTATAGGTGAAAGCATTTCAAGACACATTCAAGGAGCTAGCCCTTCTAGAGATTCATCTCACCTATTGGTTACCTATAACTTGTGAGATGTTTCCATTGTGCCACTTGGATTAGGAAAGATAAGAAATATCCTCAAGGGGTGAAAATAAAAGTTAAAATAGTAATAATTTTGTTATATGAGGGAGTAAAATATTTACCATTATTTGATTTGTTTTTTAATTCCATTATGGCTTCTAAAATCTATGTCTAATGATGGGGCTATTCCCAAAGTCTATCTTTGAAACTATATAGGATATCATCCTTATTTATTATGATATTTTTAGTGTTAAGTCAGGGGAGAGTGTCCTAATTCCCATCTTATATAACATCTTGATCTTGATTATATTTCTCATCTTTAGATGCATTATAATTGAATTCCACATAATCAAGGTGTGAAGGATCAATGATGAAAGTTGTAACTGGTCACTTGTCCATAGAATATGATCAAATGGAAGGAATATAAGTATGATAAATAATATTTCCACTAAGCCTAACACTTATTCTTAAGGGAATAGAGATAATGTTTTAGATGGAATGTAGTAAATGAAGTAAAATAGAGTTGGTAAAATAGAATGTATGAAATTTGAAAATCTTAGCATAGTAAATGAAAATAAGAAAAAGAAGGATACAAACCATAGTAGAATATAAAATTATCATTTGAATAATATTTAAAATAATTTGGTTTCACCAAATGTTTTAACATTTTAGTACTTAGATGAATGTAAATCATATGTTTTTAAAGGGTTGAGTATAATAAATAAGGCTAGAAATATGCAATAAATATAACCACTAATCTATTACAAAATTAATTAATTTTGAACTTTCTAAAATTATAAATAAATAATTTAAATGAGAACTTAACTAAAAAATGATTGAGATAGAGGATAAAATTTGAAGTAGAGCTTAGTTTGAGTGTCTCAAATAGGTTAAAAGTGTCAAAAAACCTCTTATATAGTATCACCCTAATTGGATAGTAGTACCATGTGGCTTTAGTGTCCCTATTTTGGTAGTATTTTCTTCTATGCAATTTTTTTTTGAGTTTCTAGGTGCACCTGTGTTTGGGTCTATCAAACCTGTTCTTACACTCATGAGTTATATAACCCTGATGACCTATTTTGACTAATTTTATGTGAAAATCCTAATCTTAAAAGTAGTAAATTATGTTTGTTAGTGGGGTATGATGGACATATTTCTAGGGCATCTAGTTGATACAAGTAGTAAATTATGTTTGTTAGTGGGGTAGGATGGACATCCTCAACACCTGAATATAATGAGAGTTTGCTTCATACCAATAATTTGAAGAGGGATCAAGCCCGACGTAGTTATCCCCACCTAAGTTTTAGAGTAATTAAAATTTAAGATAATATGATTATAGACTTTAGTGCTTTGAAAGTGCTTGATATTGGAAATCTAAGTAATATGAGCTTATAAATGTTCTAGTTGATAGTATGAAGTAAGGCATAATAAGGATTGATAACCTTAATTGTACAAAACTTGTTTTGAGTTTGTGTTTAATTTGAATTTGATTTCCATCTATTGGTTAGAGGGATAAAATTCATATATATATATATATATATATATATATATATATATATATATATATATATATATATATATATATATATACTTTTATCATGCTTGTGCAGGTGCTAAAATATGTCTAAGATGACACTAGGTGGTTTAAGATTTGATAACATATCCATTTATGGAAAAAGAAGGGAAATGATAGTAGAACTAGAATTAGGACACTAATGCCATGTGGTACTACTATCCATATTATGGTGCTAGTGTCCAAATGGCATAACTTGAGGTACACAAGGCTAAGATGTAAGAATGAGGGTTTAAGACTAGTTTACAAATGTCTAGGAATGCCTATGGCCCACATGAAAGCTAAATAAGTGTGAAAATAGGCCCTAAAATAGGTTTAGGCCTAATCTAGGGATAAGTGGTCTCAAATAGCACTCAAATGTCATGTTTATGTGATTACACCCATGTTGAGTCCCACTTTGCTATGGTTTTATCTCCTTATACCACACCCTATTCATGTACCTATACCATTTCATCCCTTTATAAACTAGTCGAATCTCTCTATGATTTTTTAGAATCCCTCTTTATAGTAAGTTATATCTATATCTGGTGCATCTTAGTTATCTCTACACCTAATATTAACATGTTTGTATTATCTAAAATAATCTACACATGCCCTAAGGATAACTATTGAGATTGGTGGTCCAATTACCTCTAATATTATGAGCTCAGTCTCTCTAGCACTAATCTCCTATCTCAATCTATCAATGGTTTCATATGCCTCCATAGATATGGATGGTCTAGATAGACCCACCTGACCCATATCCATTATCACCTATGTAACTCATATCCTATCTACCTTCATCATCTTCTCATCAGTATTGATATCTGCCTCTTCCACTACATACTCAATCTCTATATCATCTCCCTCCAATATATTAATATCCTCTAACTTCTCATCCCCCTCCTCCCCCCTCCTCTTTTGCTTCCATATCCACTACTCTAACTTTAAGAATTCTTAGATTATGTGCATCATCACCATCATGTGGAATAGTAAGTATCAAAGACTAATATTGGGCCCACTAAATTTCAAAATCCTATACCACTCTAACATATTATATCCTACCTACATATATCTAAGCTACCTAGGGTACTAATCTAAAGATAACTCCTACATCATCTCGATCCAGGGCTAGTCGCCAATATCTTCTCTTTCTCATAGCAT
>JARHVA010010029.1:0-2500 GCA_037957365.1 Torreya grandis
AAATATGGCAAAGTTTGGTTAGGAATCACAAGCTTAATTCTAGAATATAGAAATAAGGAATCATATAATGAAGGGGAGAGAACATGAGGGTTTATAAGTACCCTAATAACATCCAATGATGAAGAGTGGCATAAAACATTCACTAAATAAATGTCCATGCTAATATGAGTGCAACACACAACAACTATCAAAATTGAAGACCGGTCTTTAAATAAAGTACTGAGATCCATAAGATGAATATCCATAGGAACATATGATTAATTAATACTCTCAATGTGTATACTCTTACTAAAATCAATAAAGTACTTCAAAATTTAATTTTGTGAAGGCTTTGAGATAGAAACAATCTAGATAAGAACAAATTTAGAATATGTAATGAGATAGCTAAGGTCTGGGAAAATCTCACCCTATAGTGGGAACTCAATGGAAGGAAAAGAACTATCCACCATGGATGTATCATCATAAGAATAAAAAGTAGGATGGAAAAGGATAATAGTCTCATAAGAGATAATAAAAAGAGGAGAAGAAGGTGTGATGTAAGTCATAGTAGGATCTCCAACAAGAGACTTTTTAATGCTTTAAATAATGCAGGCATACTCTGTATATTCCACATGGCAATGAAGATCCATGGAAACATGTAGTAATAGGGTGATATAAATATATTCATTATCAATGTGTGTAGGAATATATCCATGTGAAAATGCAATATGATTCTTTTGTTTGATCAAGTGTTCTATGTAAGCATGCCATAAAGCATAATTAACCTTTTTGAGAAGAACTGATAGTGTGGAATCAATCTTACTCTTCTAGAGTCTGACAAATGGAGTTATCATGACCAATATAAGACACCAAAGAAGTGAAAAATAATAAAAGATACATTGTAATGAACCCTTGAATCACTCTCATGAATGGGACATCATGCACTATCGAGAATGCATCCATGTGAGTAATCAGTGTTGGAGTGATGAAGGATAATACACACTCAAAATAGGGATGTTAGATACAAATAAAAATGCATTCACATGTGACCAATATATGCAAAAAGTACAATTTAGAAATTAGTATAACCCATAGCACATGTAACCCCCTTGAATATGGCACTTTTTAACTTTAGGGTATTTTTAAAAATAATGTAGACCAATGGACAGATAACTAAAACATATGCACTTTTGAAAAAAAATGGCCCTCAGTTATGAGCTACCAATCAAACCTTATATTAAAATATTTTCCTCATCATTAATGGCCCATTTAATTAAATTTATATAAAATGTTTAAATGCATGAAGGGTTTAAACACCAAACATGTCATATAACCACTCATTGTAATTGACACAGAGTGTAGAGTGCAATGATTTTGATTTTTAATAGGATTTGACTTCTTTCCAACCCAAGCCTCACCCTTTGTCTTCACTAGGAGAAAATACAAGGGCTGAAAACAACTTAATTCATCTTTTACAATGTATTTTTTTATATAAAAACAATTAAAAATTTGTCTATTATTTTTATTTTAAAAATAATTAAAAAATATTATGCCCCACTATATTCTATGTAAATCTCATTTCCACTTTACAAAATGACTCCCCATGTGCAGAACAACAAATCCCACCTCCCATTAACAAGTTCACCACTCAATAACAACTTTACCCACCAAGTTACAATTGACAAAGCTTAATAATGTAAAAAAATAACATTAAATATTATTGTTTGGGCTCAAAGAGGATCACCGAGGTGGCTCATATGTTAAACAAGTGGAGGGGAGGTGGTTTTGGTAGTGATTGGAGGTAGTTTTAAACATGAGATACTTTATCCCCTTGAATCACTTCCTAGACTTGTAGTTAGATTTGAAACATGTTCAGATTGGCCGGATTTACCTTCATGATTGAATATGTGATAAAATTAAGGTTAGTTGAGCCATAATTTAGGTTCAACTCACTCAATTTGGGTCTAATAATGTATCTAATTACACCAATCAACTAGTTGGATCAATTCATGATGAAATTAGAAATAATTTAGCCCTAAGTCACAGCATGCTCTTACAATTAGGCTAAAGTGGCTCAAATTGGCCTCAAACTCCTCATTTATTAAATGAATCAACATATTAGTTCATTATATGAATAATTTATGATTAATTTCACCCCAAATGACATCATATACAATTGAAAATAGGTTTACATGGCTTAAATTTTTAAAAATCATGTCACTGACTATACCATTTGACTAATTGGTTCAAGATATGATGAAATCAAATCCAATTTAGCCTCAAATCAGGTTGTATATTTGTAATTAGTTTCAATATCCTCATATTGTTCACTTAATTACCTCCACAATTAAACCAATCAACTATTTCATTCTCTATATGATGCCATTTAATTTTATAAATTCTAAAACCACATTCTATACATGTAAAAATTGCATGTCAATGGAAATGATTATTTCCTTTATTATCTAATGAAATTAGAGATGATCAAGCCCCAAGTCACATTTTATAGTCAATAACTTAG
>JARHVA010010029.1:7500-85000 GCA_037957365.1 Torreya grandis
TTTCTCTTTTCTTTTTTAAAGTTTTAAACTTAGTCCATTTTTCCTCTTGATTTATATGAGTTCCCATCATTTCTTCAAGATTACTTTGGCCATTCTGAGGGACATTAGAGTCACTATGTAGAATTTGAATAAGAAGTGTTCCTAGTTAGTTATTGAGTCCATTGGAAATTTGATCCTTATTTTCATGGGAAGGATTCCTAACAGAATCCCTAGAGGATTCTATTGAATTTTTATTCATTAAAATATTCTACATCTTGGTCTTTGGAGATCCAAATAGAGACCCAAATACCGAAGGTAGAATCCCAGGGGCTCCATTTTCTTCTTACTCTCAAGTACCATGGAATTGTGCAAGGAACCACTGGAGAGTTTATCTTCTTCAAAATTTCAAATAACTAGCTTATACTCAATGTGATCTTAGGGTTTTCCCTCTAGAATATGATCTTGTATTCTAAAATAGGAATTATCTGTAATCTTTATAGAACTCTAAGGGCGAAGATATTTCATCTAGATTTTCCCCTGGGTTCACTAATCCCACAAGATGACTCACCAATCTAGATATCCTTTAATGAATCCTTTTCTAATGGATTTTTATGGCTTATATAATTATTTCTTGTTTGACATATCGAGTCACACCATTTTTAGATGACATCATCTCTTTCAGAAAGAATCTTCTAGGTGCAAGTTCTAATTTTGGATTTATGTTGAATATTTATAAGAACATATTTATTTGTTTGAACATAAACATTAAATATATCTTCAACCAACCTCCTCTTGGACTTAGTAATTAGATCGATCGACATCAATTGTCTAATATCTATATTCATTCCAAGGATTACCTCCTCCTACCAAAACATCAGAGGGAGTCTTGGTAGTGTCATATAATTAATAATTTTCATCTATTTTAAAAACAATTAGATTCATAAATTCTATTTTTTATGACTTTTATTTATTGTAAAAAAATTAGTGTCAAATAAATAAATTTGAGCCAATATATTTATTAAAAAAATTGATGCATATTATGTTACTATAACCTTTGAAAAAAAAATAGTTTTTATGTAGTATTCCTCACACTAAATGTTACACAATATTATATGTTAGATACAAAATCATATTGAAAACATTAACCAGTAAAAGTAAAATAATGTTTTGATGTAAAACATGGCGACACATTATGTGTCAATGAATTTTAATTCTAATTTTTTTAGTCAAATCCACTACTAGAAAGGTGATGGTTAACATCAATTTTCATGACACAAATTTAATCACATGAAATCCTACACCAATGAAAAAAAATATTTATAAAATAACTTGTATCATCATTTATAATTCTAAACTATTTTTTTTGACACATTTCAGCTAACAAAAATTATATAGCTTGCAAAAACAACATTATAAATTCTTTTTGGACATGTATCATATTTAGTGCAAAAAGGTATATGATAATCTATTTATCTATAAATTAATGTTTTTGATTATTACGTATTATTTTGTATATACCCACATGTATAATCAATAATATGTTATTCTTATTTATGCAAGGCATATTTATGCAGTTATTTCCCCATAAAGGATGATAATGAAGAGGAATAAACTATTAATTATGCCAATTTATAGAGGAAAAAATAAGTAAACTTCAACATTTATAAATGGGGAATACCTTCACTATCATACTAGGTCTATAGTTTTACTTGGAACTAGGTTTCAAAGATACCCTATCAAAAATTTTGATTAATGGTTGGTCAAAGATTTTGAAACACATAATAATATAATCCACTATTCAAATTTAGTTCATGCTATAAATATTCAATTGATAAAATTTCAAGGCTCATCATTATAAAATGTGTATTTGGAAGTTTTATCAATTTTACCATAGAGTAATTATTTATTCCATCAATGGTAGAGTTGATTCTAGTGGTTCATTGAATTGAATTGAATTGGTAAGGTATTGAAGTCTCAAATATCCATGTGTTTCTCTTGATTTTAATAGAGTGAAACTATATCATTTTTTTCAAATAATTCATGTTTAAATATAATTAGTAACTAATATATTTAATGTATGTTAGTGTGATAAATGAGATTCCACCTTCACATGGTTAGTTTAAATAGTAGATAATATAATATTATTGAACAAAAGAGAAGGTTTTGCCTTTAATATTTTATCTTTATAATCTACATATTTTGAACAAAGAACCCAATCAATAAACCAACTTCACAATCATGTTTAATATTGGGGATAAATATAATTACAACTTTGGTGTTGCCTCCATTGGCCCTCATACTATCAATCAACATGCTAGTAATGCAATTTGGTAAGATAAACTAGAAAAAAATATTATCTAAAAATATTAGTAATTTGACACATAAAATGGGGGGGAGGGGAGTTAGAGAGAAAGCATAAAATAATATAATTAGATTTTAGATTCACTAAATATCCATCTAATTTATACATCCCATTCCAAATGAGGGAAATTTTGTGTCACTTTTTAAGATACCACCTAGATGTCATTTCTTATACATGTTAATTAACTTACCTCCTCATACCTCCAAGGTCAGTGTTTTAGATGATGAAGGTGACAAAGTTGGTCCTATGGACACCATCATAATAGACTAAGCATTATTATGTAGGAACTATTTCTCTATTATGACACTCAAAAAACACTTTGCCTATGTTTGTTTTCCACATGATGTGGTAACATTATTTTTATAAACATAAAATTGAGAAGGATATAAGTCTTAGACATTTTAAGTATAATCCAATATGTTACTTAATAAATTTAATCATATGATTTTATTTTGATAGAATCATAATAATTTGTGAGTATCTTTAATCTTTAACTTTTAAAAAGGAAATTCTAATATCCATGGTTATAATATTTTTCATGGTTGCATTTTTTCATTAAAAACATTGTGAATTTTCAAGCATTCTTATGAAGATTTTACTCTTTTTTTTTTTGGAATAGTAGAATTAGTATTTTGTTTTAACCCAAAAATATTTAAAGTGATGGTATAAATTTTTATAAATATATTTGTCTTAGTCCCTTCTAAGATTAAAATATACTAGTGTTAGAGGAAAGTTTTTCTATTACTATCCTCCTTGAGTATATCCCATCATTTTTTGGTTCCATGAAATTCAAAAATATATGTGGTTTGGTCAGTATTCAAAGTGTTTAAATTCCATATAAATAAGTTATCCTTCAATGGTTTTAAATAACATTCATTAGTACCTCTTTGGGTTGGATATGAAATAGGTATCGATATTAACTAGTTGTGACATTATTATTAGTTGAGCTTGTTTTTGTGCTTTCCTCCTGAAGTCTTAATATTGACTTGGGTTATCCATAAAAAGGATTTAATAAGAGAATAATTTATGAATAATGTCTTAAAAGTAATTGGATGGTTTTGTGACAACTTGAATAGAATTACTTCTTAATTGAGGATTTCCCCTGAGAATAGGTAAATGGTATTTGTGTCTTTCTGCTCTTGTTTATTGGATTCATGAAAGATTATGTAATGAATGATTCAATATCACTATCTTTATGCATTATTATTTTTAAGTCTCATTTAATTTCATAATATCATGGAATAATATTTTTCATTTTTTATTTTATGAGTTCAAGGTCCTACCTCTACATATTGTTAGACAACTCAAAAATCAAGTGTTTATACTTTAAACTAGCATACATATCTTCAAAAATTTATGTTAAAAATGTCAATAGATATCATTATTGAGTCATATATATTATATTTAATTTGTGACATAAGTCAAATATATTCCTCAAGAATGATATCTATTGATGTAATTTACATAGATTTTTTTAACATATATGTTAGTTAATATTGAATGGCATTGGTATAAATAGTATGAATGAAAATAATCTTAAGATGAATAATGATAATGAAATTAATAATATTATCATCATCATTAGTAATGATAATTATGTTTTGAAAGCACATCTAATGACATATGTAAGCTAATTAAAAATAAATAAATTAGAAAGAAATAGCTTGAGTTCTAAAGAGATTTTTTTTCTTGATTCAAAAAAATGTTGAAAAGAAATATATTATATACCAATCAAACTCAAAGATTTTAAAAAAAATTCTAATGATGAAGGTATTTAACTAGATCTTATGACTAAATTTAGGACTAAATTTAATGAGGGAAAATTTTAATATTATTACAATAGTTATTATCATAATTATAACGGGAAGTTATGAAGGTAGTTACCTTGCTTTAATAACACAAATTTTTGACATAAGAAAGGAACGAGTCACACATTATATAAAATTATATAGATTAATATAAATAAAATTAACAAGTATGGATTAGTGTTTGTAGTTGGTAATGGCTTATCTAATAAAATCATGTCAAAGAAGTTGGAGGTTATGATGCAATGCCCTTGTAGACACAAGAACAATGTCATAACCTTGAGCTATAGCATGGGGAGTGAAGTATGAATCCAAGGATGTTAGAATATAGAATTGAAGGGAAAAAGTTTGGTTTAAAACAAATTTTGAAGAAACTCTTCAATGACACAGTTTGTAACAACTTCAATAGTTAGGTTCTTCATTATTGTTCTCTTGATTCATTAATTGAGCACACATGAACTCTTTCTAAACATAGGTAACTTATACCTAGGAATATAATTCACCTTTGGAAAATATATGGATGAGCATTTAAATATATAAAACTCCAACACCATCTCACGTTCACCAAATTTCAATGTAAAACTACATAATACACAGTAAATAATCATCATTACAAATGCATATAGAATCATCAATGTCGAGTTGATGGCTTATTATGCACAATAATCATATATTGAACTGTAAATCCTAGTACCAACTGCATTACTAAAATTATGGTGACCATCATTTACTATGCATTTTCTCTTGTAATAATCCACTCTAGATTCTTTTTTCTATCTGATTTGCATGTTATAACCATGCCCAAATATATTCAAATTTAAACTATAAAGTGAGGCATAACTATGATTTTACATGTTCCTTTATGGTCTATCTGATAGTTGTAAATTACATATGAGAGAGATAAATTCAACTAAATATAAATATGTCCTTAAGATTACTTTTTCATTTCCTTAAAAAATAATGTTGTTACTCTAGGATCAAAGTCAAGATTTTGTCTAAACCAAAATATTACAAACTACATTAATGGAGAATGAAATATTACATTATTAAATATCCAAAAATAACTATTCATTTAATATTTTAATATTATTCTTCATCTACCTATTAAGACTCTCTATCTTATCACTAAGAGACAAAACCTCTCCTACAAGTAATATACATAATATGAATTGGAGTTATTTTCTATAAACCATGGAATTCACACAAAAGATCTTAATCTAATCTTAATAACAATACGTCAGATTAGAGAATAAATAAACAAGCATGCAAATTAAAAATAAATGAGGTATAGATAGCAAATATTATACCTAAAATTTACAAGTAAATGTTTCTTTCTTCACGTTTTATATTTTCTCCAAATGACTTGAAGGATTGATGCTTTATGTAGAATGTTGATTGCTATGAATGAATCAATAATTAGACAATGTATTGCTATGTATTATCTATTTTTTTATAAGGTGATGACACTATTTCATTGAAATATTTTCAAATTTAAATTTCTTATCTTGTATGTGAGTGTATCTCAATTTATAGATCCACATGTAAGGGATCAATAGCTAAGATTGAGCCACGGAGGATTTATATAAATGGTTAAAAATTGATGTATTAATTTGGTAGGCAGATTTTATGAACTCATAGATAATTATAGAGGAGGATGGAGAGTATCTCAAGCTCTATTAGTAGTTTCTATAAAATATTAGGATAATCAATGTTGATTTAGGTGAGGATTGGGGATGTGAATTATTAGGATTGTTAGTGATAGTAGTTAAGTATAGGTCAAAAGGAATACAAAATTACTTAGTATGGTGATGAAGTTGATTAATTATAATGAAGGATAGTGGGATGAAGGATAAGGTTGATATGGTTAAGAATATGTAAAGAAATCTGTTAGTAATGTTGTACATTGAATATGATGAATTCATAAAGGGGGAAGTTAAGATAGTAATGTTAGTGTGATTTAATAACAATGATAAAATTATTAATGATGGAGGAATGGTTAATTTTACCTATATATTTTCCCCCTCTTTAAAAGGGGATTACGACTAAAAAAATTTGTTACATTTTAAAGAAGTGAAAGAACATCTTGGTTAGTAAGTTGATAAAAATTAGAGTGGGTGATAACCCTCAAGGTTTCATGTGGAAAGGAATGATATGAGTGGGAATTTAAAATAAAATAAGGGTAATATATATGGATAGAATAAAGATGGGTTAGGCTAGATGTGATAGATTAGATATATGTTTCAAAATTAATAAATGCACCAGATATGATTGATATGATGAATGTTATCAATTTGATACATTGTTTTAAATCAATAAGCTATGATTGATTAATATTTGGATAAATTTATGGTTCCCAAAGAAATAATATATGCCAAGAAACATGGTATATAAAGTCACAACCCTAATTGTTACCTAGAAAAAGGAAAGTTGTAACCATTAGAGAGATTGATTATTAAAGCTACAACATCTGGACATATCCTAAAAATAATATATGTTTGGAGAGATGAAAGATTCAATTAATTTGAATGATTTAATGATTAATTAAATGATTATTTGTTTGTTTGATTGATTTATTCATTGAATAATTGATTATTTGTTTGATTGATTTATTTATTCATTAATTAATTGATTGATTTATTAATCTTGGAGAAAATATAGATGTCATGATTTTTAGTCCCAATCAATATGTGTGAGGGAATAAATAGAGAGATAAGGAGATGATTAAGTGGATTTATTGATGATTATTGATTGACTGGTGGATTGGGAATAGCATGTCTTTAGATGATTAACTACATACTTGATTTTCCTCCAACGATGATGGATGTAAAGAAGTTGAATTAACAATCTTAGATGTGGAAGTGACATATCCAAATTGATCAAGATGAAATGATTGACTATATCTAAGGAATTCCAACGATTTCATGGATTAATTATGAGGTATCATGTTAATGAAGGATTTTATAGGATTCGATGGAGGACATGACAAACTGATGTCTTCACACTTATGATAATGAAAAGTATTGTTAGATATGGATAGTTAGTTATAATAAAATGATGAATGATGAATTATTATATAATATTGTAGAGTATTTTTTATTATTCATGATGTGGATGAGTTTACCTCAGACACCCAATGTGATTAAGTGTTTCTTACATAGTCTATATGGACCTAAGGCCAATGTAATTATCCCAATAATCACGGAATGTGATGAGAAATGATAGCATAGATTACATGTTGTTGATGCCCCAAGGATGTCTAAAGGAAATAGACAATTTTGATCTTTAACTTCATTAAATATGAATGAGATGATTGGATTGTTAGTATAAATGTTAGATTAATGAAAATAAGAATTTATGATTATTAGACGAAGGATTAATGATTTGATTAATAGTTGATTTAGATATAAGATTGGAGATGGATGTTTGATTTAATAATTATAAATATATGATTAGATAAATAATGATATTTGTAATAGTGTTGATATATGATGATTACATAGGGTTGATATATAATTTGTCTTGATTCTAATAATGATTGGGATGTTATATATTATTTTTAGGGATGCTTGATAAGAGGGTAGATGACTTAATTTGGATGATTGATTTGGATAGGATGTTTGATTTGTTCATGAAAAGATTTTGATTACAAGGGTTTGTATTTGTGTTATTTGTATCTATATCCTTATGCATAAGCAATCGTGATTTGATGTAGAAATAGGTAATATGCACCATGATATGTGTAATCATGATGAGGTTTTGTCATAATGTATGTTGGACTGATGTAAAAGACATAAATATTAAAATAAAATTTGTATAAGTATCATTTAGTGTTATGCACCACATGTATAAGAAAATAGTATGACATATTCATCATATTCTATTTCATAAATAATGAATAATATAAATGATGAATAAATATATCCATAAAATGGCTAATCAAATAGACTTAAATGAATATATACAGATAAGTAGAAAAACATATATGATTAGAAGAAGATATATAAATGATAAAGGACATTCAAACAAGTTAAAAACCATAAAGACTATAAAATTAAAATGAGAACACAAATATTTACATGAAAACATTGTGATTTATTGATTTTATATGATTAGTGACTTATCTATTCTCTAAATGAAAAATCAATGGGATGGGTGATTGATTCAAAATTTAACATACAATATTAGTGTTTTCCCCAGGTTATAGTATATGTTTTGAATTTTTATTTGATATATAAGCCGATAGGATATTCAAAAATGTATTTTTGAATAATGAATGTTTATTTTAATGAGGATAATGACTTGGATTTTATTTAGGATGTAAAACAAGGTGACTATGATGTTTTGGAGTATATTATTTTAGGGAGTTTTAGATAGGTATACATGAAAAGGGGCCACTATGAAATGGAAAACTAAGCCTAATGATGAGGATGAGGGAATGATGGTGGATGTGATAATGATAATATTTTAGATGACGTGATTAAAGGATAAGGGACAATGATGAAATGACTAGGGATCTCTAAGGACCATGTTGCACAAGAACTAGATGTGTCATCAACCAAGTGTTGCTTAGATTATATGCTAAGATGTTTATATAATAGGTAACAAAACTTATTTGTCTTCCTTATAAAGGTTAAGATAGGAAGAAAGGATAGACATGATAAAATGGAGAGAAATATTGAAAAGGATGTTTAAGATTGCTATTGATGGCTAAAGGATAATGATTTCAATGTGATGGGGTTGAAAAGGGATTTTGGGATATCAATAAAGGGATGAAGTTCGTTTTAATTCCAAGTGTTAAGGTAATTATAGAAAATTGATGATTTATTCATGGTTCTATAAATTAGTTTTGATCATGGTACTTACACAAGGTACTAGAAATCTAGTCTTCACCATTGGATGAATAAATTTTTTTTCACTTCACGATGGCATCCTAATTTATTGGACACATATGATATGTGTGATGTTAACATCATTTATCTTCAAATGATACTAGTTTTTAATATATTTTTGACTAAGATCATGTTTTTGATTCTAGTTCCATTGATGTTGTTGTGATCTTCATTAATTACTGATTATTCTTCCTTTGGACATCTCAACCAAGTGTCTTTATAGCCTTTATGAAAGACAATGTTGCCATAGATGGTGAGGTATGAAAAATATTGGTTTAAGGATATGATTTGGTGTAGTGTATAGGATTTATATGGATAATAGGATTATAGAGGGATTTATATATTTTAGGAGACCAAAAATTAGGACTAATAGACACACACACCATTATCAATTCTAGATATTTCCTTTATGCTTTATGACACATGATTCTAAATATTATAGGGTAAAAGAACTCAAGACCATCATATTATACAATATGAATGATTGGAGGACTAATAATCATTTTAATATTAATGTTTGTGATATATTGATCAAATAAGGTAGTGTAAGATGGAAATTTTGAAAAAGTAAATTTGGATATGAAAATTGACCAAAATTTCTCAAAACATCAATCTACTTCAAAATTTAGATCCATTAGACTATAATACAAGTAAAATATAAATTGAAACCATCATTATATCCTAACTCTAAATTCTCTAAACAAGATGAAAAATAAGAAAAGGACTTATTGATTATGGATTGCTTACCAAAGACTCATATTTTTAGCATGATGATTGATTGATTAAGATGGCATGGATTCATGGACTCAATGATAGTATTAAGACTTAGAGAGCTTATGATAATATTGATTATTTTGGAAATGGAGAGGAGGTAGATTTAAATAGGCTATGGAGGGAATATCAATGGAAAATTTTCAAATTTGGGTTATGAGGATCCATGGTGGAAGATTATCCAAGGAATTAAAAATTCCTTAGAAGCCTCTAAAACAAAGGCTTCTAGAGAGAAAGGGGATAAGATAGAGAGGATTCTATAATTGGATAATTTTATAATCCATTAGGGGATAATAAATATTAGTAAATAATTATGATCAGTGATAATATAGGTGATTAAGGACTAGGGATTTAGGAGAGCCTAGGAATAGGCTAGGGTAGGTGGGATTGGAATTTCAAATTCCAATATAATAGTCAAGTGGGATTAGTTAGTAGATAAACATGATTAGAATAATTAATATATTTGTGGGGATAATATAAGGTTACTGCATGAATAATAATAAATGAGTATGTTAAATACATGACTATAAGCAGTTATATTAGGATAAAATTAGAAGAGATAAATGGGATAAGAAACTTTAGTGTCAACTAATAGTAATATTTATGATGATAAATGAATGAGTAAATTTAATGTGAATAGATTTTTATCCTCTTTGAAAGGGAATTTCAAGTGGAAGAATTAGAATGTGAAATGGTATTTCAAAGAATAAAGATGCTCATATAAGGATGTTAGTAAATGACATTAATGGACATCATGCTGCTTCGAGTGGACATGCACCGAAGAATGAGATGGATGGCCACTTGAAAGAGGAAATGAGGGGTGAGGTGGGATGAATAGATAATAGGATGGGATGTAAAATAGATGATGAAGAATATGAAATTAACATAAATAGTGAGCTACCAATTTTAGGAACCAATAGAAAAGACATATGTATAAGTAATGGAAATGACTATGTCATGGTTATTGGCATGTCCCAAGGGGGAATCGATCATAATTAGATGATGATAATACAAAAGG
Organism: Torreya grandis; assembly: GCA_037957365.1. Classification (NCBI taxonomy): domain Eukaryota; kingdom Viridiplantae; phylum Streptophyta; class Pinopsida; order Cupressales; family Taxaceae; genus Torreya; species Torreya grandis. Next base: position 18,325 of record JARHVA010010029.1, read on the forward strand.
TCATAAACTATCAATGTATCCTAGATAAGGACACATGCCAAGGATAAATATAAGACATGATAAGCTAATGATTTCATTAGATTAATGATGAGTGTAGCTCATGATGAATTCAATTTATATGATGAAGGGGATGATAAATAATAAATGATACAATCAACTAACCAAATGACGAATGGGATGGGAAAATTGTGACTGAGTTATCCTTGGGAACTAAAAAGTGGCTAAGTGCTACCTGCATAGTCTTAAAAAACCTCAGGTCATTGTAGTTCTAATGGGATTAGAGGATGACAATGATTAGGTAAAATATTAGGATGATGATGATAATGAATATTAGACAAGTTAGTTATTAGATTAGGGATGGTTTGAATTAAATATTAGACTTGAAGAGAAACATTTTAGGAGATATGATTTGATATAAGATGTTATATGTTATGACAAGTGGTTGGGTTAGGTTGTTATACTTGGATGATCAAATTGATGATGAGATAAAGATGATTAGAAGATTAGGTAGGTGATAGAGGATAGCAAAAATGATGAGTGTGGTTGTTCATCAAGACATAATTTTCTCTAACAAGTCTCATCATAGTCTAAGCAAAACAATAGATATGGCACTTAGCATGATGCCTCATGATATAAGTATGACCAAAAGTATGTTGTGCTAAACTACATAAATGGGGAAAATAGAGAACTTTAGATCATTAAGGGCACCTAAAATCATCATTTTAGATTTTAATGTCATGATATCATCCTTATTCATTGCTCAATAGACAAAAAGATACATGACTAAAAAAGGAAACATATAAAAACAAACAAAACATAATATAATCATATATATACATTATAAAAGGCATACAAGTAAGTCAAACAATCATATAGAAGACAAGTAACACACAATTATCTACATGCATTACCATTGTGTCTTGTCTAATTGTTCAGATGATAGTTGATAGGATGATTGATTAGGTGATGAATTGGGATAATTTGGTCTTGATGATCATGATGTGAAAGAGGAATAAGGATATATGTTTATACATGGGTATAGATTTGGTGTAGATTAGGGATATAACATAGGGCTAGTCAACTTGAGGATTAACTATGTTATGATTTTAGATGGGAGACTCAATACTTATCAAGCTAAAGTAAGACTAGGTCATGTACACACCTAAATCTAGCCACATATAACTTCTAACCAAGATTTTGACCAATTTCTACCTAAAATGCACAATTTGGCCTAAAAACACTAAAACATGCTAAATGATGTGAAACTAAAATATTCAAGTTCCAATTTTGGCTAGGTTATCCCTAAATGGGGAAATTTAATTTATGACCTAGCTAACTTTGATCAGATCATTTCGAGTCAAAATGTCAATTTTGCACCTGGGTACTCTGGATTTCTCTTTCCTATCAAATATTCTATACAAGCTACATGTCTTTGTTATTTACTATTGATAACATCCTAAATGGGATAATTATTCCAATGCATCTAACATTAACTTCTAATTCCAATCTAGTCAAATTTTGGATCAATAACAAGGCATTCTGATCAATTTGAGTAATTTGTGCACAAAGTGCTTAATCATGTTTAAGAGCTAATTAAACTAAATTAGGGTATAATTAATAATTCCATGGAAACTTGTTCAATAATTATTTTTATAAATGAATATTGAATGTCTGCACCACCAAGTGACCTCATTTCTTAGGAAGACATCCCTAGGCCATAAATGCCATAAATATCAGGATTCATGCCCTCCATGCCTCATCAATGCCTTACATGATGCCTTACATACCTATTAATTGCCCCTTCTTCCAATGTCATGATGAGGATAATTATAAAATTAATTCTAAAATTTGAATTAATCCTCAACCACACATATCAATCTTAGGATGGATGGTTTTGGTTGATTCTAGACATTCTTAAAAATCTATAAATAGGAGGTTGCACCACATGAATTTTAAGACATGATTATGCAAAGTTATAATGCATAATTTATAAAAAAGCTTCAAAAAATTAGTGTTGCCATGAAAAATTAATTCCAATCCAAGCCAATCTATAAGCCAAAGGAGCCAAGGAGAGATGGAGGCAGCCAAGATTTCATTGCCAAGGACTTCATGAGCACAAAACCAAGTAAGCCACTATAAAAAGCATTTTAGAGCATCCAAGGAAGGTAAAAGAAGGTTTCTTTTGAATTTAAGTAGTGTGTTTTATTCATGTTTGTTAACTAAGCTCTCACTAGTGTCTAGGTCTAGAGATGTTATGCTAGTTAGTGTGTTTCTTTCAGTTTGTTTTTATTTTGAAACTAACACCATACTAACCATCCTCTCTTGAGTCAAATTTATAGATTCACATATCACACAACTGAAGGGACTAGATACATCCCAAACATGAAGAATATCACTTTTTATCTTTAAAATATTTATTTGGACCATTATAACTCTTTTAAATTTATTTTCTAACTTTATTTTTACCATTTTTTATTTGGCACAGATTTACATAGTAATCAATGTTATCTAGTAAGATCGACATTGATTTTGTATCTTAATCAAAATCAATTAGTAAAATTGACATCATTTGGATACTTATTATGGCTAATATTGGTATAACCAATAATAGTTAGATAACTATCATTATCTAGAAAATAGAACCATCGTCAGTTATATAACTGACGTCGATCACTGTGTTTTCTTAAAACACTGACTCGAAAGCTCTTTTTTTAAAGTTCATTGTTTCAAACCTAAAAGAGCTTCAAAGATAAAGGACGTGATAACATTATTTGTTGTAGGACCAAGCTTGACATTTTTTAGAAACATGTTTAAATCACATTTTGCATGCTTAAAATGAATTAGGAACATTATTTTGGGTGCTTAAAGTTATATTTAGGTGCATAAGTAGGTTTTTAGCATTAGTTTTAAAAATTTGCAACTAAGACAAAGGGGTAAAATGAACACCACCTCATTTTCCAATTGGGTTTAAAAATTAACTCACATTTCCAAGTTTTTGTATTTACTTAGTTGTTTAATTTAAATATTTGTTTGGAAAAAAGAGGGATGTTGCATGTATGCTCTTCCATTTATCCCCTTTAAGGAATGCTTGGAATCAAAAGTGCCATTCCTATTACAAGTAGCCTAGTCCAAGGCTTAGAAAGAAACTCATCTAAATCACTCCCCATAAAATTGTCAAAGTTTGGGTGACCTTGAAAATGACCCTAAGGTCTTTCTATTAGTCTTTAATTTTCATGCAAACTTGGATTGTGAGGGGGACTTCATCACCTCCCATGATTTATTTAGGGAAGCTTTGACCCAATGTTTCATCTCCTACCATTAACTTCATTTTTTTTATAATTGAAGTTACACATGGGATGTATCTACAATTGGACATCACACTACACTAAGCGAACAACATGATGTATTGGTATAAAAAAGGACTAAACCTTTTTACAACTAGCTAATGCTATAGTTACCCAATTTATGTGCTTATCTTTTGCATTTTTTTGGCATGAAATTCATTCCCCTAGAATGATCAAAACCATGTTAGTTTTAGTTTACCCCATTTTTCCATACCCTTGCTAGGATTTGGATGATTATACATAGTGTATTTTTGGATCATTTTCTCATTTGGTATGTTTTGAGACTAAAACTTGTTTGTTTGTTCATAAAGAAATGTCAAAACCAATTTCTATATACATCACTCTTTTGTCTAAAGAGGCATTATGCTAGTCATTTTACACCACACTTGTGCCTTGAAATTTTTGCTAAACTTGTTTGTGTGTGCGTCATTTGAGTTCACGAGGGTAGTGTTATGTTGCCCAAGTCATTTCAAAACATTTTGAGCCTTTTTAGTCTTTTAAACATAACATAGATCACATCATTCAAGCATGCTTACACCATTAGGCTACTTAATTTGTTTTAGGACTAGTTTACCTTGTATCAAAAATCATTTGTTTCAAACCATGTCATGTATACCATTTGGACCTTTGTGTTGTGTTATTATGTTGTCCCATCTTGTCTAGGCTATTTGGTCAGATCCTAGTCTTCAACATTGAGTTTTCAATTAAATTTATCAATTTTTTATTCAAACATTGACTGATTTATGTTTAGGCCTCAATTCATGGGGCTAATACACAAATATTTCTCTTTTAGGTTGCATAGCTTTGGTTAATTAGTTACCCAATTTTAAAAACTATTGATGGTTTATTTATTTAGCACCTATCCTCATCATTGTTCATGCCTTTATTTGGGAAAACATAGCCTTTCTCAAAGATCCTTTTGTCTTATTCCTTATGCTAACTAATCATGTCTATGTTTGATTCCATGTGTCAGGTCTATGTCAAAGTTGTTTCCAAACCTATTAGATTAAATCAAATCACATCATACCTTTGTTTCATGTCTAGCTTTTGATGCAATTTGGCCATTTGTCCTAACACATGCCTATTTTTTTGAGCCTAGCTTTCAACTATTAGGGTGTGGAGCTAAAAGCTTCACCAAGTTGCGAACAGGAGGAGTTGCTGAAGTGTCACAGACACTGGTGTCGGTTAGGCCAATTGACATCGGTAGGATTAGACAGGAAGAGAAACCGACATTGGTCAAGGATCAGCCGGTGTCAGTCATCTCCAGGCAGATAGGGACCGATGTCGGTCACCTGTGTGGTTTAAAACTGCCAGTCTCATGGATAGTTAGTTAACGAATGGGTTGTTTGCATGTTAAAGACTAGTTCGAGTCTTGAGCTGCAAGTCTAATCATTATATGCATGAGATCTATATAATAGACTCATGGGCTGTATTGTTAAGTGTAGAACTAGGAGAGTTCTTCCCATGGTAGAATCAAGTAGGATTCTTCATGTATGTAAGATCAGGTTTGATATGCAGGGTGTTACAGGACCATGGTGGAGATCTACATGTGATAAGTAAGATTAGGGTTAGTTTGTAGGGGTGTGTGTATGCGAGGGTCAGAAAGGAGATCGGCGGGGGAGCAAGATTCAAGGTGACAGCAATACATCAAGGAGCAATATCATGGTGAGATCTACTTGGAGTACCGGTTCGTACTCGGTTCTACTGGCAGTACAATGAGGTGAACAACAGCTTGTGTTAGCTATGTGTTGTGACCTATTGAGAGAAGATTACTCTTGAGGTAAGATTACTGTAAGCCCATGAAGTGGAAGAAAGAGTGTGATCTCTTTGTTGTAATTTCCTCCTAACTGAGTTGAATACAATTATGTGTTGCCTCTCATATTCTGTGATGTTTCTCATTGATAGTTACTTGTACTTTTGTGTAATTCTGCATGTGTAAATTGCTTATACAATGGTAATCATGTGTGCTCTTAATTCTGACAAGTTGTGTCAGAGCTTTGGGGAACCTAGGTCCTGTCAAATGGTATCAGAGTGAGGTTGGACGTTCTCAGAATGAGTTTGACTAATAGATGGCCCAGATCTAGTTAGTGGTTTTTTGATTACAAGTTACTCACAGGGGTTTCTATTTGAGTGGGAGTATAGCAATGGCAGAAGAAGGTAAGCTAAGAATGAAGAAATTTAGGCACAGGATTAACACCACAAGGAGTGTGGTGGGTAGACTTCAAGATTGAGCTTGAAGAGGAATACAAGTCAAGATGCATATTAGACAAAGTACTGGTATAGGTATAGGTGTAGCTATTTATCTCCAAGTGGGAGATTTTTAGGGTGTGGAGCTAAAAGCTTCACCAGGTTGCGAACAGGAGGAGTTGCTAAAGTGTCACAGACACCGGCATCGGTCAAGCCAACCGACGTTGGTAGGATTAGACAGGAAGAACAACTGATGTTGGTCAAGGATCGGCTGGCATCAGTCATCTCCAGGCAAATAGGGACCGACATCGGTCACCTATGCGGTTCAAAACTACCAGTTTCATAGATAGTTAGTTAACGAACGGGTTGTTTACATGTTAAAGACTAGTTCGAGTCTTGAGCTGCAAGTCTAATCATTGTATGCATGATATCTATATAATAGACTCATGGGCTATATTGTTAAGTGTAGAACTAGGAGAGTTCTTCCCATGGTAGAATCAAGTAAGATTCTTCATGTATGTAAGATCAGGTTTGATATGCAGGGTGTTGCAGGATCATGGTGGAGATCTACATGTGATAAGTAAGATCAGGGTTGGTCTGCAGGGCTATGTGTATGCGAGGGTCAGAAAGGAGATCAGTGGGGGAGTAAGATCCATGGTGATATCAATACATCAAGGAGCAAGATCATGGTGAGATCTACTTAGAGTACCAGTTCATACTCAGTTGTACTGGTAGTATAATGAGGTGAACAAGAGCTTGTGTTAGCTATGTGTTGTGACCTATTCAGAGAAGATTACTCTTGACGGAAGATTATTGTAAGCCCATGAAGTGGAAGAAAGAGTGTGATCTCTTTGTTGTAATTTCTTTCTAACTGAGTTGAATACAATTATGTGTTGCCTCTCATATTTTGTGTTGTTTCTCATTGATAGTTACTTGTAATTCTGTGTAATTCCACATGTGTAAATTGCTTATACAATGGTAATCATGTGTGCTCTTAATTTTGACAAGTTGTGTCAGAGCTTTGGGGAACCTAGGTCATGTCATTGACTCTACATTTGGATAAAAGACCTAGCAACTCAGCTTTTCCCTTTCCTAGTTTAGACCTTGTTTGAAACACTTTGACCTAAACCTTTGGCATGTCAGTTTTTATTTAGATGCTTGACCTTTTATCCATATGACATTTGATATTAGGCATTTGATGTTAGAATAATTTATGCCAAGTTTTAGTACCAACCATTTTGGAGATACAGTTCCACTTTTATACCACATTGGAGATACAACTCCATATTTTGACCAAGTTAGACAAAGCTCGAACCATTTGTCCTTTAGACATAGTTTTTTAGAGTTTGTCTAACTCTAAGCCTTTTTGTTTCAAAGATTTCAACATTTACATGGATATGTCTAGCTACACCTATGGTGGAGTCAGTTACAATCCAAATTATGATATAATGGCAATAAAAAAAGACTTGTATGGCTTTAGTCAAGACCCCAATGATTCTATTATGGATTGTGAGACATATTTTTATCCACCTCATATTAATCATTCATGGGAATAAAGTCATGACACAACTTATGATCTAATTTGAGACCTTGATTGGTATGAAGAGGCTTATGTGGAGGAGTTTAAAGACCCAACTATAGATAATTTTATTTGGGATACGACTCCATACCCTATTTTTAATAATAAGTACATGGAACATAGTCAAGAATTAGCTTATGAGCCATCTCACAACTAGGATGATATAGTTTATGAGGAAGACTTGGATACTTTGGCTTATGTGAGTAATCAAGCTTCACCACATTATACCATTTCTATTTTAGGACCACAATATTGAACCATTTCCACACCAAAACCTCATCCTTTAGTTTATGTGAGTAACCAAGCTCCAAAACACCCAATAATTTATATACCAAGACCTCATCCTTTGGTTTTTAATAGTAATAAAGCTCCACAATGCCCCTTCATCATTCCAAGGCCTAGTCCTCTGGCTTGTGTGAGCAATCAAGCCCCACAACACCCTATCATTACTCTCTTAGAATTTTTTCCTTTGGCTCATGTGAGCAATCATGCTCCCCAATGCCCTATTATTATCTAACCACAATTCATTCCTTATCCAGTACAAATTCCATCTGAACCTCAACCCATCCAATCCTTCAAAGACTAAGCTATGTTCAAAATTGACATTTTCTAACTCATTGGAAACCAAGGGCAAGAGAACCAACCAATCCAAGATGTTTTTTTTGAACTAACCACTTATGATAAGTTAACCTATGATTAATCACATATTAATCCTATACTAGTTGTTGAGGAATCTCACACCAATGAGCCATTCTTTGTCAAGTCACTTCTTAATGATTATAACCACCTTTAGGTAAATCATTACCTTGACCATGAGAATATTTTTCAAGAGCCTCTTATTGATAAGCTAGTCTCTGAGGAGTTATCTCTTAACCTATTTCCTATCCTAGAGGAGTCTCACTTTGACAAACTAATTTTTGTGGAGCCCATTATACCATCACAAGCTATTACTTATCCAATGCCAAATTTTCAGCAAGACATCATTGTAACAAAGTACCTATCAGATGAAGAATCAGAGTTAGAGTCAGGTTTTATTATTGAACCAACATCAGATTTAGCATCAAAATCAAAATATACATTAGTCTCAACATCAAATTTAGAGTCATTTGAGTTATAATCAAATTTAGAAGAAGAATATGTTCATGGATGTTACAACATTGGTTATGCATGCCTTATAGATCAATTTGAATACATTTATGATCCTTCTACAATTTTTGAGGATGAGTACTTTAGCTTCGACACAAGTTAACCTAGTATCTTCTATGATGATTGTGTAGAATCTCCCCATTCCATTACCATTCTACAAGCCATTACCATCAACCAAAATAGCCATAATTCCATCTCCCACCAGTGTTGATTAGGATTGATAGAATCACACTTTATTGAACTACATCCATGGTGACATAGTAGTTGAAGAAGATCAAGGAGGCCAAGACCACATTCATATAGCATAAGAACACTCTTCTAGTGAAACCTTTTCGAAGGTCCTAGGGGACAATCAAAGTTAAAACTCAACATCTTTTAGTGAATTTTTTTTGGAAGTGCTAGAAGAAAATCAAAGTCAAAAACCAATGTTCTTTATTAAAACCTTCTCAAAGGTGCTAAAAGATATTCAAGACAACTTCATTAGTAACAACCTCATTGAGGCAACAATAGCTAAGAATAAAAGTTCTTCACTTCTTGATGAAGACAAAATCAAAGATCAAATAAAAATAGCTTCCAACCTACAACCTAATCATATGGTAACTACTCTCAATATCAAACAACAAAAATGTCTAGTGGTTTTATCGAGAGAACAAGTCTTTAGCCCCACCACAACCAAAGTTATGTTGAATCTGGCATCAACAACATTACATGTGATTGAAAGACTTGATCTTAATTTGTTTCCCAACCATTCTAAATTCCATTATCATCTACCACTCAATTTCACAATAAAACCTACCATCCATTATTTATCCATATTTACCATCCATGGCCACACTTTCCTTTACAAAGGCTATAAAGACACCCTATCTCAACATTTGAAGGAATCAAAATCAATGACTAAGGAATAACACAACAACATTCTCATAATCTAGTTCATGATAGAGAAAATTTTTAGATGAGGTATGGGCTAGAAATTAACATGATCAAGTATTTTATGTGTATCATTTGTTGAGTAGGATGTGCATCTCCCCATCGGTAGGAATAACAGAATCAAAAACCATATCTAGGCCAAAAATATGTATCAGACCATTTCACATTACCATGCCATTGTCATTGTTGCATATCCAATTACCTTACCTTACCACTTAGGGGAAACCCTCTTACCATTTTATCAAATAATCATTATCCTTAGTAAAACCATACAACCCTATCATTCTATTCCTATCTAGACCAAAACCTATTTTTAGTCATCTTACCCAATCTTGGCTTGATCTCGGTTCATTTGGTTCTTCTCACACCTTTTTATGGGGGGATTTTGATCAATTTTCAACAATAATTCCAATCCATATTTAAAATTATAGTCTTTGAAAGTAGTTTGATAGTTGATCTAGCAAGACATACTTCATCCTATATCCATGTTTGTTTATGTGAGATTGATTATAACCACCTATGGGGAAATCAGTGTCTCACCAATCTTGCTACTAATTATAACCACCTATATGAAAATTAGTATCATTAACCTATACCATTGTATCCTATTTATAACCACCTATCAGAAAACTAGGGGCAACACTTGTTTATTATGCATTACTGCATCACCTTGCCATTACTATTTTCATTTGACTAGCCACTTGTTAGATTTGAGAACTTATTGGGACCTAGTTAGTTTTTCCCCACCTTTTGTGTAGATGGAATTAGTATGAATTGAGGTCATTTTAGGACTATGTGGGTCAATCTTAATTCATGTTGAGGTCACCTTAGTCCTACTTTCCATACACTCTCACCATTTTATGAGACACCTAAGCCAAATGCTCTCACCATTTTGTGAGCAGGTATCTTTTCATTCTATAAGGGGTTAAGATATCTCCAAATGCCAAAAACATTCATAACATTTAAAAAATCCAAAAACATTTGTCCTCTCTAAGCCTACTCAGTTATCCTCGATCCACCTTACTAGGGAATTATCATTGTTAGGATGATTTTTTTTACTTTTATTTTTAGGATTTCGATTTGTTTATTTATTTTAGGTTATTTGTTTACTTTTTTTGTTTGTTCACTTTCCTATTTATTTATTTTTAGTACTTTTGTATCGACTTAGTCTATATGTGTTCATTGGGTGATTCCTTGAGTGCATTATTCGTGAGTCTATCCATCTTCATACGTCAACATTGTCATCATGTTTTTTAATCATTGGTGCATTATTTTCACTTGAATATTGGATTGGGAGTTAGTATCTATGCATATTTTGGGATAGTCTTCATAGTGTTCTATCATGCAGCCTACCATCACATGCTATAGAAAACATTAGCTTCAAAAAGGTCTACAATCAATGGAGCTGTAGAAGTTTCTCCTTGGTACCTTGGCAAATACTTCCATCCCACACTTAATAAAATTAACCCATTGGCCATTCTAGTCTTATCATTGCTATTAAGGATGTGCATCTCCTCATTGGTAGGTATAATTGAATCATTTCTAATGATCAATCTTATTCTTCTATCCATCTCTTTCATCACTTTGCACCAACTCATATTTAATCTATATTCTAGGTTATATCCTTGAGTTATGATTTTTAATCAGCCCTAACAAGGGCACAATCATATTTAACCAATTTAGGTCTACTTAATGATTATAACTACCTATGGGCAAATAATTATTTTGAATTTTTATTTTTGATTATAACTAATTTTGGGAAAATAAACATCCTTTTCACATCAATGCATACAAGAATTTTCTTATTTGGATTAATCTCAACCATGAATTAATTACCCCTTTCTTCTTGTTTCTTTTCAAGGGACCACCCATCAACAAATGTGATGACCACTCCCTCGAGGTGGCATCATCATAGGCTTCCCAAAACCATTTGGAGTTTTGTTCTTAAACCATCATCTTATTTTTGGCATATAGACCATCTCTCATTATTTGAGAATATATTTCTTTGCCTATGGTTTGTAACATGTTCCCAAATAGGGACAAACTGTAGACACCTAAATCTAGCCACCGATAACCTGCAACCAAGCTCTTGTTCAATTTTCACCTAAAATACACAATTTAGCCTAAAAACACTAAAACACACTAAATGATGTGAAAATGACATATTAAAGTGCTGATTTTGGCTAGGGTATCCCTAAATGGGGTAATATAATTTATGGGCTAGCTAACTTTGAATAGATAATTTCAAGTCAAAGTGCCAATTTTGCACCTGGGTTCTCTACATTACTCTTTTCTATCAAATATTTTGAACAAGATTCATGCCTTTGTTATTTTATATTGATAAAAACCTAAATGGGATAATGATTCCAATGCATCTAACATAGATTTCCAATTCAAATCTAGTCAAATTTTAGACCAATAACAAGGCATTCTGATCAATTTCAGTAATTTGTGCACAAAGTGCTTAATAATGTTTAAGATGTAATTAAAAAAATTAGGGTATAATTAATAATTCCATGGAAACTTTTTGAATACTTGTTTTTATAAATGAATATTGAATATTTTCATCTCCAAGTGACCTCATTTCTTAGGAAGACATTTGTAGGCCATAAGTGCCATAAATATCAAGATTCATGCCCTCCATGCCTCATCAATGCGTTTTATGATGCCTTCCATACCTATTAATTTTTCCTTCTTCCAGTTTCATGATGAGGATAATTACAAAATTAATTACAAATATTGAATTAATCCTCAACCACACATCTCAATCTCAAGATGGATGGTTCAGGTTAATTCTAGACATTCTTAAAAATCTATAAATAGTAGGCCTCACTACATGAATTTTAAGACATGATTATGTAAATTTATAATGCATAATTGATTAAAAATTTTCAATAAATTATTGTTACCATGATAAATTGATTCTAATCCAAGCCAAGCCATAAGCCAAAGGTTCTAAAGAGAGATGAAGGTGGCCAAGCTTCCATTGCCAAGGACTTCATGAGCACAAAGCCGAGCAACCCACTACAACAAGCATTTTGGAGCATCCAAGGAAGGTAAAATAAGGTTTATTTTGAATTTTAGATGTATGTTTTATTCATTTTTTTTAACTAAGCTCTCCCTAGTGTCTAGGCCTAGAGATGTTATGCTAGTTAGTGTGTTTCTTTCATTTTGAAACTAACACCATACTAACCATCCTCTCTTGAGTCAAATTCTTAGATCCATAGGTCAATGATAGCTCAATATAGACAATATTTTACCCAATATAAAAAAGGGTATAAGAGATAATAGGGTGTGGATATGGATGTGAAGGGGGTAATAGGCATAAGATAATACATTTTTGGAATATTGTTGGCTTTTCTTAGATTTTGTGATTTTTAGGGTTTTTGATAATATTTCAATTTTTAGGTTTTTATTTTTCAGAATATGTATGTACACTATATAAATGGAGGTTACTAGAAAAGGGAATACCAAGCCTAGTAACTAGGATAAGGCTAGATGGAGTACTAGATGGGATGATAAAAAGATGAATGGTGATACAAAAAATGGGATAAGGACCAAGAATGAGGGGACCAGGGATCTCCAATGAGCACATCATGAACATATCATATATATAGTTTCCTGAGTGTCCATTGGAGGATATGCCAAGATGATTCTAGAACATTTCTCAAGACATATTCCACATTTTTAAAGAGTTCAAGACTAGAATAAGGGATAATATGTTGTAATAAATGATGGCCAGTGATGTGTAAGAATAATGGATAGAGGGATATGACATGGATGGGATTGGAAAGGGATATTATGTGAATGGATTTTCCCCCAAGTGTTGAGGTAGAATGAAGACAATAGATTATTCTACCATGACACTGGAAACTAGTTTTCATCATGGTACTTTCCCAAGGTGTAAGTAAACTTGTTTTCACCATTAGAAAAATGGTTCTTTGCTTAATTAATGTGTGTGTGTGTGTGTGTGTGTGTGTGTGTGTGTGTGTGTGTGTGTGTGTGTGTGTGTGTGTGTGTGTGTGTGTGTGTGTGTGTGTGCGTGCGTGCACGCACGTGCGTGCATGTGCATGTATACGTTTGTGATATCTATGACTTTTTGGCATCTCAATTTATTGAATATAGGCAAGATGTAGGATGCATAAATTTTTATGATCTATCAATTGACACCTATTTTAAATATGTGTGATGGTAGGATCATGTTCTGAGTAATATATTTATTGATGTCTTGGTGACCTTCATTGACTCTTTTTTTACCATCCTTCGAATGTCTCAACCAGGTGTCTTTTTATCCCCTATAAGAGACAATATTGCCTAGGGATTCAAGGTTTGGTATGAATGGGATTATGTCTTAATTTTAATGGTGGGAGATAGGATGTGAATGAGTAATGTGAGTATAAGGGGAGAATAAATGGGGTTCAATAATTTCATACACCTTTGGATATGGTGGAGGGGATAATTCTTATTATTTTCATGAGATTAAGGGATCCAAGATATTTTGACTAGTTTTATCTTCAATCCAAATATTAAGAGGATTGTCAACCACATGAATTTTAATATTATTTTGATTTATTGATTAGAATTAAATTTAACTTCCCCTTCATTCATGTATCTAGGATTTTCTAGTGGAATTTGATATTTAACTTTATAAATGATGGTGAGTTTGATTTTGATGCTCACCTACCACCTCAAGGATATTGATACTAGGGGGTGATGCTTTTTGACTTGGCCAATTATAGTAAATTTATTGACTTTGATTTACTAAATTTTTATCATATCTAACTTGATTATTTATCTTAATTAATCGATTATTATCTTGAATCCTTGTAGACTTGAAACATAATATTACATGTTATGGGGAATCTAATGATGTATGTTCTTATTTTTCTCATTCTTAGCATGGGATGGAGGGATTGTTAATAAGAGGTGGATTATTTAAGGATGTGTGGTGAAAGAGGTTGGTTAAGGAGATAATGGGAAACATATTCCTCATATGAGCTACTAGGAGACCCAACCTTGATGTTAGATAAATTATCCTAGGGAATCTCAATAGGATAACTAAGACTCTTTGTATAATTATCATCTAGATTTGATTCATATCTAACTTGATGACCTTTAACTAATAAAGCATCCAAAAATTATGTTATAATTTAATCATCTTGATATGGATCTAGAGGCATGCCTTCTAATTGGTTGACATTTTAATTAGAGACATCCTCAAAGAGATAGGTATTGGCAAAAATTTTGTTATCTAAAATGGATGATGTTTCTAAAGTGGATTCTGATTTTGATGTTGATGTCAAACATGATCTTGACCATTCTAATGATGACTCTATAGGGATGTTGATGAGGTGATGTCAATTATATATGATTCCCTAATAGTATCCATAAAGAGAACCTTTTGTATAACATCATTATCTGAAAGTACCTCTTTCACCTTAGATTTGTGAATGGGTGCCTTAGATTTAATGGATTTAGATTTATGTAAATGGGGAATTTGGTGTGAATAGGATATTGGGATAGTTTTATCAGGGATGGTTGCGATATATATATCATTGGGATCATGACCTTGATTAATAAGATATTAAGATTGACCATACTTAGGAAGCATGTCTTGACACACCCCCTTTTGCACATTCCTAGGTGTGGAAATAGTGGATTTACCCTTAATTTTAATGTCACTAGTATTGATTAATTTTGGGATATAATCTAAAAAAGGGTGACATCTATTAATATAATTCTAGGTTAATTTATTATATATACAATATTTTTTTGATTGATACCATGAGGGCGCATGTTTCAAAAAATATAGAGGTCTTATTTTTGGGTGGATAGTCATGCCTATGGTCCTCAATTTCCAAAAAAAGGCTTTTGTGGAGATAGGGACAGGGGTATATTGATTTTATATAGTGTTGTATGTGGAATTTTTAGATCTAGGAGTGGAATAATGTGATGGTGGTGTCATTATATTAGGACATTTCTTAGAACATGAACTAGAATTGTAAGAGGTTGACAAGCTAGGGTTTCATTTGCTTGTAGGATGGGAGGTTTATTATGGACCATGACTAGTCAATGAAGGATTTAATTTTCAACATGTTAAAAATGGGGGTAAGGTTATCTTAATGGGCTCAAGGCATTTGGGAAATTGGGCCCTCATATAAAGGAGGTGTAAGAGGACTTCATCCTTATTTGCAATAATATAGTTATTAAAAAAGGTGATATTTAAAGTAGAAAGGTCATGAATAGTACTAGGAATAATGGATGAGGTATTAGAATGAGATTGGTTCTCAAAATAATTATATGGGGATGAGGTTTTATGAGGCATTTGTTTAGTAGGTGACCTTAGTTCTAGGATTTTAAAGTCATTGGGAAGGTGGGCACCCATATCCAATAGCCATAAGAAGACCTCATCCCTATTGGAAAAGATATAATTTTTAAATAGGATGACCTCATCACTCTTATATTAGGAGAGGTTATTACTAAGATCATGATAATGGAAAATGGGGATAACCATGGTGGGATAGTATATGGGCTAGGTGTATATGGGTATTGTTGATAAGTAAGGTGTAGTCATATAAAATACAAAAATTAATAACTTGAGCATGAATAATGGCACTCAACCCACAGTTCCCTATTTTTTGATTTCCCAACCCTCATAGTCTTATTTTCAATGATTCCCATTCATCTATAGCCTTCCATACTTGGTCCCCACTCACCTAGACTACTCCTTCCATGACCAATCCATCTTGCCAAGTCCCATCTAGCTAGGACAGTAGCACTACACTTGGAGTATAGCATTAGTGCTACTCTTATCCACTTTTGGTACTCCTATCCAAGAGTAATTTTGGCCTCAACGGTCAATTAATTTTGGTTCCCCATCCTTATCCTTGTTGGCCTATTGTGAACAAAATAAATCCATGACCAATAGATCCTTATAAAATCCCATTCAAAGTTCATTTATAAGGGGTTGGAAATTATCACTAATCAAGCAAGAATACAAGCAAGACTACTCAAAAAATCTTCCCTATTCTCTTCATATAGCTAGCCAACATACTTAAAAGATTATTCAATCCTTATATAGTCCATAGCCATCTCAAGCACATCTAGTTTAACATTTTGCATCCTTATAAACACTATTTCAAAAAGCACATCAAGTGGGAGAAATACATATGGGTTTATCCCTCTTCAGAGTATTGGTATGTAGGTAACATGCCCACACAAGGGTTGTGGATCCACATATAGTGAATCTTACACACACTAATCCCCCTCTTTCTCAAAATTGGTAAAATCATAATGCACTATAGGGTTTGAAGAGAATATTTTCTCTACAAAGAGCTCTACAAAATTCTAGATGTCAAAACTTCATGGGCAAGGTCACACAGATCTGGTGAACAAAACCTATAAAGCTTAGATCCTCAGGACAAAAACATTAGAGGTGGAATAAAGTGTTAGTGTCAGTCATGTCCACTTTTGATGCTCTTATCCAATCACAAAATTAATGTTAGATCTTAGTTTGTGACAGTGACCCAACCCTACATAGTGAATTCTAGCCTCTCTCAGTCGGATCAGTCAGTTTCTAGCTAAGTCTTATTTTTATTTCCCTTATTACTATTTTTAGAAAGTTTAAAATTAAAATCAAATTTTAAAAATTAGTACCTTAATAAATGCATATTTATTTACTAATTTAATTATTTAGACCCTTTAACTAAATTAGGAATAATACACCAATATTCCCAAAATTGTTAAATCATAAGGACGTAGGACATTGGTTTAGGCTTGATGAGATTGAGGTCTATAGGTAGGTAGACACCCATTTATGGGTCCTAAAAAAGGATATCATCCTTGTTAGAAAATAGGTATTATTCTATGAGAACATGGTCTAAATCCATATGATCAGATGATGAATAATAGAGCGGGGTTAATGTGATGGTAGATTTAGGGATTGGATAGGTGCTTGGATAAGTAATTTTGTTTGATTAAGATAGTATGACAAGTAATGGTGAGGATGAGATAGACTAAATGGATTATGATATAATAATAGGATCATATTTCATACTGATATTGTGATATGTTCTAATGATATATGGGCAATGTCTAGTTTTTAAGTTTGTAAAAGGATTGGGGTTTTGACTAGTGTTTTTATTCAAACTATCAAGATAATGATTATATGGGTGATAATTACTAATAAGAAAGACTACTAGATTAGATATGATTGGATTAATTATGACTATATTAATAATGATTGGATTCTATAATGAAATAAATAAACTAATAGTATGTTAACAAGGTATCTACTAAGTGTGATATCTGACAAAGTGTCAGAGCATACAAAAATTATAATGGACTAAGATAATAGGAATATATGTAAGGATCATAAAATGACTAGCTCAAGTCTTAGGCTAATTTGATCAAGGTAATATGGATATAAGGTTATGTGATGAAGGGTAAATGTGCTAAAATGATGATTGGGGTAAGATTAATGATTCATTCATGGTTTGGACAAATGTGTGACCTAAAAATCCAACTAGATGTGTTGTATGAAAAAATGGGGTGGAATTGATTATGATGAGGTAAGACTAGATGAGGATAAAATATTATGATAATATAAGGTTGTCATAGATAAGAAGATTCCAAGTAAAATAAGATTAGGATATGTTTGATATAATATTATAGGATGTATAAGATAGACAAGATTATACAAGATTATGGTGATGGGTATGGTGGATAAGGATGTATAAAAAGACTAAGGATGTACAAGATGAAAAATATATAAAATATGATGGCACAAAAAGCGTAGATAGTCATGTATAGGTTTGGGTGGAAGGCTAACTCAACACATAAACAACACAAGTCTAGTACAACACACACCTAAGTAAGTAAACCACATCCGTAAGATTAGTAAACTAATTGGGAGGATACCTTGATGATTGCACTGTATAACAACTTTATGGGTAAGGATGTAGGCCAATGAATAGGTATAGGATCTACCAAATCCTATAAACACCATTTTCACATGATGGCCACTTGGGAGTTGATACTATCTCTATAAATAAGTTGTTTGTTATGGTCAAAAAGTCCTATACTAGGATTGACAAGGCCTCTTGGGGCATTCTTGATATACACTAGGTAGGGTGGAGCCAAAGTCTATGTAAGTTATGTATAATGCATGGTTTGAATGATTAACTATTCCCCTTGATTAGAGACCTATATAGGGTTAACCACTTAGGTTAATGATAATTATCCCTGATATTTATACTCCACCAAAACATAAAATGTGGATTAGTAAGTGGAAGTGAAATCCATTGTCACTATCCCCCTAATAATATTGAAAGTATGTGTGTGTGTGTGTGTGTGTGTGTGTGTGTGTGTGTGTGTGTGTGTGTGTGTGTGTGTGTGTGTGTGTGTGTGTGTGTGTGTGTGTGTGTGTGTGTGTGTGTGTGTGTCTAATTTACACATCATGTTTACCCTAAAAATAAAAATGGGAGGGTTTATTAGTGGTTTTTGATACTCCAAGAATCACCACAAGGATGCAAGGAGGAGAGAATACACCAATGTATCCCTCAGGGGACACACAAGAAGATAAAAAGACTTATTAACTCATTAATATATATGTGATATATAAAATAAATATAAAATATATTTACAAGATGAATTTTCAAAATGCTAAAATATCTTTGACAAAGAACTTGTAAGACAAGTGATTAGTAATTCCAATTATCAATATTGGAGGGGAAACCTACAAGATAAAATATTAAACAAAATATATGAACTGCAAGAGAAGACATTAGAATACCAAATTTTCTATTATTTCACCCCTATGAGAAATAAAATGTGAGTTTAATAATACTTAATAAAAACCACTAAAAATTGCAATTTTTCTCTATAAATATTTTTGATGAGGGGTCATGACAAAGGGGTCTATGAGTATCATCCCCTAATGGGGTCAAGGGGTAGTGCCCCTTATGGGGTTATTTGGCAGTGCCTCTTATAGGTTCAAGGTGTAGTTCCCCTTGTGAGGTCCAAGGGTAGCACCCTCACTGTGCTCTTGATTGTGGTACCAGGTAGGTTGAGGGGTAGTGCCCCTAACACCAAACATGATTTTGGACTTGTAGAACCCTTGGAATGACTCAAAATTCACAATAATGATGTAAAAATAAACACTCGATAAAGATAATTTTTGAGGAAAAACATAAAGCAAAAATGTAACTGACTTTTTTAAAACCTTAGATATGCAGTCATTATTAATAAAAATTGATTCCAAAATATACAAAAATGTAACTGATAGGCAATACTAAAAGTTTTAAAGATGAGGTTTTGTATACAATTAATTATTATAAACACATAGTTATGCAAAACTACTAGATCTGGATTTTACCACTAAAAACTAGATATTATATCATTACTTGGAATATAGGGGGCTGAATATAAACTGGATATTGATGTTGTCCATGTATAACCTAATTTTGTTGCTACTATTTAGTAGGTTTTAGGAATGCTTTTCCTGGTGCATGGTAATGCTTTATCTTTTTTGATTCTGTTAAAGGGTTTTGGGGCCCCTTCAAAACCTATTTTTACCTTAATCTAAAACTACTAGATTTGGGAGCAACACCAAAACTCCAAAATAATACCACAACTCATGAGATGTGGTTTTTCCACTTAAGGAAAACACAAAAGATTTTAATGGTAGAAATGAAAATATACACAAAATGATTCAAAATATTTATAGAATGCATTAAATGACTAAAATAAAACTATATTTGATATTTGACTAGTCAAGTATATTATTTGACTTATTTTACTCAAAACTAATTGTTTATGTTCAAAATTAATTCTAGGTAGCAATACTACTCTTTTTGATTTGAAATTTTGTAGAAAACAAGTTTTATCCACAACTTAAAAATATCTATAGAATGATCATTGTGTATAAGTTATTTATAAAATGATAATTTTTTTATAAAATGATAAAAGTTATTTTCATATTGACATGAATATTTAAGGTTATACAAAACTCTAACTAGATCAATATGTTGTTCAAACTATTTAAATCAAAATTGCCTATTAATATGCAAAATAGACTATTAAAAAATTTCCTTATACAAAATGAGGTATTGCACCAAGTAGCCAAAATGGTATTTATATGTTTGATGTTAATTTGAGCAGCAGCTCCCTTTACCTACAAGTAAATGACAATAAGACAAACAAAATTGTGATTAGATAGCAAAAATCCCTAGTTTAAGTTTGTGATTTTTATAGTTAAGATAAAACCCCACTTCTTGATGACAAAAATTCATTTAAGGATCAAAAATACATTTGAAAAGATGTAGTTTTTCAAAACCTTCCAAAAATTGTCATGGTTAGTGGTCAATATTAACGGTTAGGTAAAACTGTAAATTCCAAGGTAAAAACTACTTGTGCAATGTCACTTTTCAGAGAGAAATAGTGCCTCCTACCTGGAGGATGAGATTTATAAAATTTTGAGCCTATATTTTCCTTTAATCTAACCTTCAAGCTTGAATACCACACTTGAAACACACCAAGTCAGTTTTAAAATAGGGCTCCCACTTTGGTCACCAAACGTAAGATGGAAATTTTGAGAAAATATATTTCGATATGGAAATTGACCAAAATCACTCAAAACATTAATTGACATCATAATTTAGAGCCATTTGACTATAATGTAACAAAAATAGACATTAAAACAAACATTATATCCTAAAGCTAAATTCTCTAAATAAGATGCAAAATAAAAAAAGACTTATTTATTATGTATTATGGATTGTTTACCAAAGAATCATATTTTTAGCATGATGTTTGCTTGATTAATATGAAATGGATTCATGGACTCAATAATAGTGTTAAGACTTATAAAGCTTATGAGAATGTTGATTAGTTGGGAAATGGAGAGGAAGTAAACTTAAGTAGGATATGTAGGGAAAGACAATGTAAAATATTCAAAGTTGGGTTAGGAGGACCATGGTGGAGGATTATCCAAAGAATTCAAAATTCCTTAGCATCTTGTAGAATAGAAGCTTCTAGAGAGAAAGGGACTAAGATAGATATGATTATAGAATTGGAGAATTATATAATCCATTAGGGGCTAATCAATATTAATAAATGATTAGGATTGGTGATTATTTAGGTGATTTGGGACTAGGGATATAGGAGAGCCTAGGAATAGCCTAGGGTAGTTGGGATTGGAATTTAAAATTTAAATATAATAGTTAGGTGGTATTAGTTAGATGATAAGACATGATTAGAAGTATTAATAGTTTAATGGACATAATATAAGGTTAGTGGATGAGAAGTAGTGAAAGAGTATGCTAGATAAATGACTAGAAGGGGTGATATTAGGATGTAATTAGAAGGGATAAATGGGATAAAGAAAATTAGTGTAGACTCATAGTGATATTAGTGATTGTAAATGAAGTGGAAATATTTAGGTGCAAACAAGTAGATCTGATTTATTCATCTATTGACACCTCAAAGAGGTTTTCACCAGCATATTCTTATTACTTTTCTAGACTTGTTTGATTTTAATTGCCCACTAGTGACTCAGTGAGGTTTTCACTAAGGAACTTTGATTTTTAATATTGTTGATGATTATTCAAATTTTGATTTTTTGATACTATTTTAAGGAGGCTTTTACTAGGGAATTCTAATTTCTTATTTGGTTGATTATTTCATTTGATTTGATGGAAGGAACCTTATAATTCCCTAAGATATTTTAATTAAGTATATCTAATTTTAAGTTTATTGATTTGCTCTGTTGACTCGATAATGTCTTCGATTCTAATGGACTCTAAAATTTATGTGTCACTAAGGGATAAGTTTGATAGTGTGTGATTTTGTTGGTATCAGTCAATTGTTTTGGGATATTGATTTTCAAGATGATGTAGAGGGCTTGATGATGTGAAAAGGATGGTTTATATTGATGAAGGGATTATCAATTTTGATGAAAGGATTGAGGGCATTAAAATCCTTGTATAGGATTTTAGAAGGACCTATTTCAACGTTGGTGAAAATTTTCTTGATAATCATGGAAGGATCACTAAGGTTATTCTATTGATATATAAGATGTGCACTACCAATGTTGTGTTCTCTTAATTTTTATTCTAGTGTTATTGATGATTTTTAAAGTGTTGATGTAGATATGACTATTGATAATAAATCCAATATTAATTTTGATGATTATTAAGACATTGATTCAGATGTTGATGTTGGATTTGATTTTGATTCGTATTTAAATGTTATGATGCTAGTGATAATGGATGTTAATTATGATATTATTGATATTGATGACGATTTTGATTATGTTAGTGACACTAATTTTGTTATTAATGTGGATGATATTAATTATGACTCTGATTGTGATGATCACATTGATCTAAGATTTAATTATGATTATGATGCTGATGTGGATGAGGATTTTTTGGATTTTCATTGTATAGAATCCCCATTAGATTGTCTTATCCAAAAGTACCTTATTCATTATTTATAGTCTTTTGTATGATTTAAAAATTAATTAATGTCTGTTAATAATGGGTTATTCAAATATAGGCTCATTCAATAAGACCATATAAAATATAGGTGGACTAGGGTCATCAAACATAGGATCTCTAAAGGTTAGTCAATGGTTGTATATATATTAATTAAAATGGGTATCTTCATATTGTTATATAAATGGATGATTTTGAACATGATATAGAAATAAATATTGGAATATTCCCTCCTACTCACTCTTGAATATGGATGCATCTGATTTGAATTTCAATGTCCCTATGGTCAATTAAATCATAGGAAAATTTAAATATGAGGCATATATTAGTAGATTTTCCTAATATTTTTTGATATTGACAATATTCATCTTCTTTATACCAAGTAGGATTAGATTTAGTCAGACTAAAATTTCCTTTGTCAATAGATGATGCCTAGAAACCTCTATTAGGTATGCAAGTAGATGCACATAGATGCCAACATACACTCTTCTAGAGCAAAAGTTGACACTTGTTTTTGCATAAATATTAGTGTTTTGTTTGAGAGGTCCACCTTATTTAACTCATGGTCTACCTTTAAATAGCTTATAAATTTTGAAAATTAATACTCATGCATGTCATTAAGTAAACAATGTGTATATTTCTTCATACCCTTCATCTATATGATACGTAATATAATAAATATAACTATATGTTCTTTCACTTAGGCACACTCTTAGTACAAGTATGGAAAATATGTAATAAATAAAATCCAATATGTAATTCCTCTAATTTATTGAGATAATTTCTAGAGATAATTTATTCCTTAAATTAATCAGGGTACCATTTATATATACAATTATTTAATTCAAATTACTGACCTATTGTAGTGAATTTGATGTAAACACAATTTTACCATACTACATTTTTTTATTATGAGGCTATAGTACTAAAATACTTATAGATAGAATCATAAACCATCTCCAAATTAAATAAAAATTACATAATGATTAAGAGACTAAATAAAAAAATATACAAATTTTTTAAACCATGTGGTCTACAAAACATGAGTGATATGGATATAGAGGATGTATAAATTTATTATTATATACCTCTTCCAACCTTTGAGGCTCCCCTATCTACTCTTGAATGTCTTGTTGGAATTCACACTAAGTATTATATATTCTTTTATAGTATGACATGCACATCCATTTGGTTCACTAAGATGGGGAATTTTGGAGAGATGTCAATGGTTAGTTATTTATGAGCCTTCTTAAATACATCATGAAGCATCTTACTAGTTCTAGATCCTTAACCTACCATGACTAGCTTAAACTACCAAAGGATATTAAACATCATGTTTTTAACTTTGTGTTATTTTAATATGATAAAAACTCATTGAGAATAAATCCTTAATGTATCTATTATTTTTAAGAAGGTTATGGGATGTAGTATAAGAACAAGTAAAACTCAAATCTGATTAGATAAATATGTCCACCATACATTCAATTAATTAGGGGTGGTAGAATATTTTTTTAAAATGGGAGGGTCTTCAAAGATCTTCTCAATGAGTAGAATCAAATCAATGATATGGATATTAGGTTCATCCAAGATAAGTTATTTGAAAGCATGAAGATGATTATATAAAGATTCATAAAAATGGGGCTCTTCAAATATGGGTTCATTTTATTGATCTTTATTTATAAATGGATGAGTTTTATCTTGATCTATAAAGGCATCTTGGCATATCCCCTCATCTATCCATCAGACATGGATGCATCTAATTAAATTTGGATTTTGATGTCCTCGTGGTCGATTAAATCTTACATGTAATTTTCAATGTGAGGCATATATTATTATAATATACTTAGATTTTGTGATATTGAAAGTATTCATCTTCTCTATACCAAGAGGGATTAGGTTTAGTCTGATCAAAATTCTTGGTGTGTAGGTAAATGATCATGTCTATTTTTTTAAATTAATAAAAGATGGCTTCCAAAGATTCATTAAATTTGATGCTTTGTTTAGATTTATAAGAACTTGTTTTTGGCTTTGATGATGATTATTATTTGTTTATAGATAGTAAATCTACATGATTTTATTTGTTGTACCTCAAGTGTTGGACTTATTTTAGCCATGGCTTCAAGGATAGTTTTTCCTTTATTAGTATAATAAGGGATGTCACAAATAAGACTTTAATTGGTAGATGGAAAGTTTGATTGTGATTGGATAGCAAAGGGGATAGAATTAATCATATTTTTATGTGGAATGACTTAATTTTTCCTACTTATGATGGAACATACATTTATGGGATCAAAGTTTTTAGGAAGTCAAGCCCTAATTTCAAGGAGATTAAAAAAGACAAAGTCCTTATTTTCAAAAGTGTATTTTTATAACTAGGGGACATACAGATATTTTTTGTGTGCCATGGATTAATAAGGGAGAAAGAATGATTTTTGTGATTTGTCATACCCGATCGATATATGTAGGGGATGGAATGGAAAGATTCATAAAATGATTATTAGATGTTTTGATGAGGTGGACCATATTTAGATTTTGAATTTCTTGATGTTTATTTTATTTAAATTAATTTAAAGTGTTATTTATGATTTGATTAGATTTTATGGTGTTTTGATTATATGATGTTTGGATTTTTAATGTGATTTGATTGATGATGATGGATGTTAGATAAATTTGAGTGAGTTGATGGATTTTATTATGAGCTTTCTTGATTCAGATTGTTTAGGTTATGATTAACCCTTGGATGGTGATGGGTGATAAGCTTGGTAATGTTTTTGGATTTATGTTTAATTGGTTGTATTAGGGTTCATTTGGATATAACCCTAGATGATGACTTAACTAATGGATGTTTGTAAAAGTTTTAACTAGCTTGAATGATTGGATTGTTATACAAATTTAGGTTGGGATTGATTGATTAATTATGGTGTAGATGACCATTGATGATGTTGGATTAACTCAGTTTTGGATTAGTAAACTAGTTCAAGTGATGGGATAGTATTATATTGAATTTACTCAAGTTTGGTTGGATAAAATGGATGTCAAATTGGATTGGTTGATGAGGTGATTCAAACTTGATAAGGTATAAGAACTAATCAAGCTTATGATGTTGATTATGGTATGTGAAGGGACTATATTTATGTGGATAAAGGTAAAATAGTTATTTTATTCTAAATGAGATTATGGGTGATTGAATTGATTAATGTGGATGTACGTAATAATAAGGTATAAGTTATATTTATTTGGATTTTGTATACAAGGTAATGACTAGATTAAACTATATTTAGGGTTTTGCTTAACATGATTAGATTATAGATGTCGATCATTTCAAGTTTGGATTAAGGGATATTTTTAAGGCTTATATAGATTTGGGGATGTTAATGTGTGTTTCTATTAAGGATGTCCATGCCTTGGTTGATTTTGTATTATTCATGTTGATGGTGGTTTGATTGGTTAGGATATTGTTTGGTGTAATGTGTGAGGTTTACAAAAAATATGGGTCTCAATAGAACTAGAACAAGATCAAGAAATATACAAGACCTTTTATAATATAAAATGCGTACAATATAACTAGTATCCCACATTCTTAATCCCTTGAATTGGTGACTAGGTTGGTCTCCCAATAGCCACTCCACATCTATATGTCTTGATTAATATTTGTGTATGTTGTTTCCCTTGAAATACTATTTTTTTGTGGTTGAATGGTCTTAAAATAAGATTCACTGGGATTTATAGTTGTGTCCCCTTATAAACCTCATGGTATAGTGGGGCCCAAGTTAATATAGGGATGATGTTTGATACTTGATAATTGGAGGGTGACCTGATCACTTCATGGAACTCCTATTTAGATTTACCACAACTATATTTGGTATTTATAATCTTCCATAATAGGGAATGTGTATTAGTTTGTGGTGATTAAATCCATCATCCTGTGTAAGGACTATGAAAAATTCATGGGGATCAATTTCATGCCATGTTGCCCCTATAAAAATAAGATAAGGAGGTGTCAATTATTTTTGATCCCAAGGTGACCCTATGTGTGTGATGGAATAACATACACAATATAACCTCTATTAAAGTGCACACAAACACACACACACACACACACACACACACACACACACACACACACACACACACACACACACACACACACACACACACACACACACACACACACACACACACACACACAAAGGATTTAAAAAACATGTATATACAAGATTAAAGCACATACAACATGACTTTGATTGCTTTTGATCCCCAAGATCACTCTACAGGTGCTAGGTGAGAGCATACATAAATAGGTCCTCTAAACAAGATTAATTGGATTAGTGGATTAAATGATTAAAATTGATAAAAAAGATTAAAATATGGTTTAAATGATTTGTTTGATAGCATATTACTTTAAAAAATTGACCTATAAACAAAATATTGTAGTTTGATTTGAAGTCTAAGGGAAACCTACCAAAAAACTATCAAAAACCAATGTTGTTGTTACACACATCAAATATGTTGATACATATGTAAAATCCACTACTAAACAAAATAAATCTAATACAATAGGTTAAACATTAGCATGAATTTAAAATACTCATTTTAGAAGTAATGTTTCTAGTTTCAATTAGGAATCTACTAAGGATGTAATCAAAGACGATAAGAATATAAAAATAAATATAAAACATAAAAAATTCAAAGTCGCTAAAATAATTTTCAAATTTGTTGATGTCTCTATAAAATCAATGAATTCATGAATGATAGATTCAATGAATAAATAAATATAAAATTTTTATTTTCAAATTGAAGTCATTTATAGATTAAACCAAACTATTGTTTCATGATAAAAACAACTAGTATCCAATAACATCTTATTTGCATGAATATAAATAGATTTAAAAAAAACTAAAATTCTTAGAAGTTGAGTCAAAGCCATTACAAAATAATAAAATATGCAAATATATGAATAGTGGCATTGCTACATCTACACAGAACAATCAAGACCAAAAATCTATCAAGTCTAATCAGAATGATTAATAAGGTCTAAACAATTAGTGATCAAAGAGGTTGATAATGTGATGAAGCCACTGTGTTTTTGGGCTTGAAACATTCATGTAAAATGAATCAGTTTGGATCCAAAATCAACTTTTATTGAACTTGTAAACTTATCAAAATAATGTATGGGCCTAAAAAGTGATTAATAAGGTATTTCTCCCACTGTGATATTAAAAAATGTATGAAATATGGATTAAATCTATTTTCTACAAACTATGGAATTCACATAGAAGTTAATACTCTAAACCTAATAACAAGACCTCAAATTAGAGGATAAATTAACAAGCATTAAAATTCAAAATAAATGAAGCATATAAAATAGATATTATACCTAAAATTCATAATTACATTCTTCTTCCTTGATTTTGTAGATGTGATCCAAATCAATTGAAGGATTGATGCTTGATGTAGAATGCTAATTGGTATGGATTACTGAAGAGAAAAACAACATGTTACTATGGATTGGATAGATTGTTTGACAAGGTCATGGCACTATTAGCTTGAAATATTTTCACATTCAAAGATATTTTTTTGCATTGGTTGTAGCTAAATTTATACAACCACATGGAATGGATCAATGCCTAAGAATGAGTCATGGAGGATTTACATCAATGGCTCAAAATTGATATGAATATTTGGTGGATGGATTTTAGGAGTTAAAATTTTATAGATAATTATAGAGGAGGATGGTGAGTGGATCAAATTAGATTAGTAGGTTCTATAAATTATTACTGTAATTTTTGAATACTTATGCGTGGATTAAGGATTTGATTTTTTGGGATTTATAGCGGGGATAGTTGAGGGTAGGAGACAAGGAATATAAAATTACTTAATAATGTGAGGATTTGATTAGTGATTAAATAGGATGTTGATGAATATGATTAACTGGGATAAAGGATAATGGGATGAAGTATATGGTTGATATGGTGAAGAAGATGAAAATAAATATGTAAATAATGTTGTATGGTTAGTATGATGAAATCAAAAAGGGGGAGATTAAGATAACAATGTTATTAGTGTGATTGACAAATAATGATAAATTTATATGGTGAAGAAGATGAAAATAAATATGTAAATAATGATGTATGGTTATTATGATGAAGTCAAAAAGGGGGAGGTTAAGATAATAATGTTATTAGTGTGATTAACAAATAATGATAGGTTTATTAATAATAGAGGAATGGTTAGTTTTATATGTCTATAATCAAAAATAGGATTTACAATATTATATTAAAATAATATTACACCCCTAATATGTGGAGTTTATTGAGAGATGGAGCATGCTGATGAGGCCAACAATTGCTTACTTTTATAGCCTCATCCAATCTTAGCATATGTATTTTTCCTTATAAATCCCATAACTATTTGTGACTTATACAAATGAATGATTGAAGTTATGATTTTGTATGTACATTGATATATATATATATATATATATATATATATATATATATATATATATATATATATATATTATGAATTATTGATGCCTTTTCCTTGATTGAATTATATTGGTGTGACATTATGTAACAAGTATTTAAAGGGTCATGAAAGGTTGCAAAATCTTGTTAGGCCATAGCTACTATAGGCTACCCATAGCAACTATAGCTTGCCTATAGCCACTATAAAGTGCTTGTATCAACTGTAGGATTCATCTATAGGTTACTCATAGCCACTGTAGAGTGCTCATGGTAATTTTAGGCTTCACCTATAGGTTTCCTATAGCCACTATAGAATGCCTACAAAAAATGTAGGCGTTACCTACAAGTTACCTGTAGCCACTAAAGAGTGCTCATAGCAACTGTAGGCTTCACCTACAAGTTTCCCATAGACACTATGTAAAATAGATCTATCGATTGATTACATCTAACTATCATTGAGAACCAAATGGATGGTTAGAAAGAACCATAGTTGTTGTAAAGATTCCTTACATGCAAGGAAATATTGGATGTGCTACCAAAGATAAGATAGACAAGGATAATGAGAAGAGACAAAAAGAAATAAAATAATAAAATAGTATACCTAGTCTCTAACCTAGTCAAGCCTAAAACAAGTAACTTTGGTTACTAACCACTTGAAGGTTGACTCAGGTAGTTTCTAAGTATTTGTATTTTTCCTAGTGTGGTGTATTTGGTTAAGATTTAATAAATTAACTTATGTATTTAATGGAAGAACCTAGATCAAATTAGGAGTTAGTTGATTGGATAAATAATAGTAGAAGTATTATAATTATAGAATTGCACTCTCAATATTGTAACTTATTGTAGAAATCTGTAATTATTACAAAATTGAGTGATGAGAAGATTGATTTTGTGAGAAGTTTGTGAATTTTCTTGAAGAATGATTGAAACTAAATTTTGAACAGGAAGGGTCCCCTCAAAAGAAGTTGCAGTGAAGATCCTAACCCTCTTTAGATTTAAGTGTGTTGTGTAATTTTATTTTAATTAGTTTGATTATATAAGTGTAATGAATGTGTGATTCATAAGTTTGAAGTAATTCTATAATTTTGTCATAGTAGTTTCATAATATATCTGTCTGGTGAATTTAGTATAAATTCATTGTAATATAACTAGAAAAGCAAGATGATTTCTAAATCAATAATGCATATATAGTATTGACATCTTCAAAAATATTATGTACCGTGGGTTGATAATTAATTTTAATTAGACTCAAGAATCTGGCAATCACTAGGTAATTAGTCTTCACAACATTTTGGCACCATTGTTGGGGAGGGTGTCAATTATTGTTCCTAAAATCTATTATTGGTTTTTTAAATTGGTTAATGCATTGTTACACTACAAGGTCTTATGCCATATGTCTAGGTTTTTGGACATATGGTTCCAATCGGGCAAGTCCAGTGAGGGAACTATGGTGACTTATGCCAAATGTCTAAGTTTCTTGAAGTAAATAGTGCATAAACTTGAATGACTCTTTACAATATTATAATTTACTTAGTTCACATTTTTAGAATTTATTTCAGACAAGAGTGATTTATTTTTTGTAAAGTGTGATTTTAAATTTTCTTGCCTTCATTTTTTGTTTTCTAGAATATATATTTTTTTTTTCATTCCCTGCTTTCTATGATAATTTTCCCACTTTCAGTAGATAATATTATTGATTTTTAGAAGTAAAATTTTAAATTCCTATTGTTTTGATTTATGTACCCCTTTATTTCCATATTTTACTTATTCTAAAAAAATCCCCTGGAACACACAAAAATGAAAAAATTAACCTTGTGCAAGAAGGGACAGGGCAGCTAAAGGAGTGGCATAACATTTATGTAGAAAGAAAGAGATTCTCAAAGGAGATTCCTACCAAACAAGCCACAATTTGCTACTGGGAAAGAACCAAAAATAGATGTAGTAACTAAAAACCTTGTTGAAGAATATAACATAAGCTGGAAGGCTCTTGAAGAAGAGAACACTACAAACCAAAGGAGGTAGCTTACAAAAATAGCACTACAAGCTTTAAAAAAGGAAATAGAAGTAGAGGAAGTATTAGTTGAGCTAGTAAGAAGAAACAATGGAGAGGAACTAAAAAAACTAGATACTTGAAAAATTAAAATATTTAAAACATTATGGTAAGGCTTTCCTGATCAAATCAAAGCAAACTCAAGAGAATTTTTAGACCTTTCATCTAGTAAAAAGATTGAGGATCAGTAGATAAACATCTACTATCATGCTAACCAAGGGATTGATATAGAATTTAAGGATGAGATCCTGAGTACCTTCAGTATCTGTATCATAATAAATGCCATCATGAATGTAAGAGAAGATGATAATAAGACTCCAAACATAGTTACTTTTGAATTTCCTATTCCAGATGCAACAGGCATAACACAAATGAAAAACATCCCACCCTCAACCTTGCCTAATTTTAGAGGTACATTATTCTAAGACCTAAACACATTCTTATTCAAATTTGATATCCTATGTAGAATCTATGTCTACATGTAGGATGCATACAAATTGAGACTTTTTCTAGCGACTCTCAAAGACTCAGCACTTCACTGGTTCATGGGACTAGGTAGTAATTTAGTCCACACTTGTGAGGACATGAAAAAGAAATTATTGGCCAAGTATCAAGAATGTGGAAGATGGATAAGCTATAGATTAAATGACATATTTAGGTTGACTCAATAATGGGATGAATCATTGGAAGACTATGTTGAATGATTCATGCTCAGTGTATATAAATTCAAGCAAAGTTCACTAGGTGAAGAACCTCTAAAACTCATCTTCATAAAAGGAGTATAAGAAGATTGTTTGGAAGCCTTAGACCTAATAAGTGGGGGAGATATCTTCTAGCTAACATTAATAGATATTAAATAATTATTCTAGATCTACCATAAATAAATTCAAGGGTAGTAAGCTTCCATTGGCAGCTACAAATGGCCTATCAAAAACTAAGGTTACCATTAGTCATTTAATAAGTGAACATACTACACTCCATACAAAAGCAAGCAACTTTGGATGAAGATTTGACCATTTATTGTCCAGACTATAAGAATAAAAAGGAAAATTGTAGATTTCATGAGATTTGAGCTAAAGTAGCTCACATTGTTTTTATGTTATTTTCGCTTTCTACATTCAAAGAGAGAAATGAGAAACTAAGAAGAATGGTCTAAGGCTTGTATGTACCTAGATGTAGTCATGCGCACCGAACTCAGATGTCGTGAGAACTCCTCTTTGGTTGTGGAGGATGACACCTGCAAAAGAAAGAGACTAAGACAAAGAAGGTGTTAGATGAGGAGATGGTGGGTTGCCAAGCAAAAGCTTGATCCCAGAAGCAAAATCTTGAGGGATGTCAACCCACTGATTGATAAAAGTAATGTCTGATAAAAGATAGAATGATAAAAGACTGAAATGATTGAAGACTAAAAAGGAAATAGAAGCAAATGCTTACCTAAATGATGCTATCGGCCTGGTCACAGTCGCCAGCATCGGTGGTCCTACCGGCATCGGTTGTCAAGTTCTGCCGACGTCGGTGGGGGCAGTGGTCTCTGCGGCCAGCGTCGGTTGGGTCTGTGGTCTGTGGACAGGTCAGTGGTCTGTAGACAGGTCTGAAAAGGGGTCTAGATGGTTTTTCGTGATGTTTGGATGGTCTGAGAGAGTCTAGTTGAATGCTCTGTATAGGGTCTTTACAGGCAGAAAGAATGGTCTGAAAGAGGGACCAAATAGAACACAGAGGCAACAGGGAGACATGGAGATAAGGATTCAGGTCTGGCTAGTCTGGTGATAGGAAGTGTTGAATGGGAGCTAACAACTAATACATTTCTAGATTATTGAAATGAAATAAAGGAGCTCATACCTGCTGAAGAAGGAGAGTTGCTGATACTTGTCCCCATTGTTAATGTAGCTTACTGATGCAGAGTCCCTGCTATTGCTATAGCTGGTGCAAAAGCCCTGTGAGAGAGAGAGAGTGAGAGGTCTAGTTTGAAGATTGGCAGATTGATTGATCAGATTTCAAGATTCAAGAGTCTGATGAAGCACAGGGATGAAGGGAAGATAATGGATGTAGAAAACCATTATGAAGATAATCGACGTTGGCAATATCGCGGATGTCGGTCGATAGTTGACCGACGTCGGTGGCTGGAAGGCAGGAAAAAAAGCTAAAAATAGCCTTTCGTCTATTTTCCCAACTATCAGGTCAGCGGGTCGGGGGAAGAAATGGTTGAAGGTGGCTAAATGGATGCGAGAGGATGAAATGGGAGTCTAGGCATTAATATTGGCCATGTGGGGAATTAAGGGAATCCAAAGAAGGGTATCCAAGGGTGGTGAGGTGGCAAGGGAGAGAGAATTATTAACTTAAAATAAGATAATTATTTCAAATTAATAAGACATGGGTTAGGAGTGGTTAAGTGGACGAAGGGGACCAAGGGGGTAGAGGACGAGGAGGATGACCAAGGGAGTAGACATGATTTCGGTGTCTACATTTGCCCCTTTTTGTCTTGTTGGTTGTTCTGGATGAACTGCAAGACAAAAATAGGAGTTGATTGCCGCAGGGGTAGGATAAGGTTGATTTCGTCTTGTTGGTTGTTCAAGTGAACTGCAAGACAAAAACATGAGGGGTTGGCCCAGGTGTGGGATAAGGTAGATTTCATCTTGTTGGTTGTTCAAGTGAACTGCAAGACAAAAATAGGAAGAGGTCAGTTGCCCTTATTATGAGATGAGGTATTCCCCCTCAAAGCAGGAGTTGAGGGAAGGGAACCTGGAATCGAGTGCTAATTTGATAAAGAGTGGATGAAAAGGATGAAGGTGTGAGTGTGAACGCTGCACAAGTCATGATTGCGCATATACCACTTCATGGGATGGTCAAGTCAAATTGTCGCAGGTCAAGGGTCGAGGAGTGCCAAAATTGAAATAACCGGGCCCCATCATTTGGTCGTAGCTGATCTGGTTATTCAATCTAATCTGAAGCTCCAATGGTCATCATGTTCCAGGTATCCTAGGCTTAGGAAGTGCTCCTAGAAAACATGAAAATGCCACAATTAGTGCGGATCAACCAGCTTGCGATCCTATACTTGTGAAGGTCAAAAATATGGGCTGCACACAATTTTGCTAACCAAGCGTGGGGTAGCATATATTCAAAAACAACCAAGGCAACGTTTGTCTTGGAAGTGGTCAAGGTCGGAGGAGATAGGCATGATCTCCATGGTCATTGGATGAGGTGGATGGATGGATGAAAGAATGTGGCCGAGCTAACCCCAGAAGACTGAGTGCTGCCTACATAGGCCTTGTGTGAAGGGCCTCAGGCCAATGTAGTTCTCCCTAAAAGGGAGAAATGGTCAAAGTGGTCGATGGTCTTGGTCGAGGGCAAGGTCATGGATTGGTTTTGGTCGAGGTCAAGGTCAAGGTCAAAAAGAGGATAGGGTTTGCCCATCAGGGAGATGAACAAATGAGGGTGGTTGAGTTAACCCTAGAAGACGTCATGTCATCTGAGAGTTGCCTACATAACCCAGATTGAAAGGGGCCTCAGACCAATGTAGTTCAGAGTAGGAGTCCAAGTGGTAGACAGGTGGTCAAAGTGGTCGATAGACTAGTCTTGGTCAAGGTCAAGGTCGAGTGATGAAGGAAAAAAGGGGTTTGTCCATCTGAGAGACAAATAAATGGGATGGCCGAGCTAACCCTAGAAAACATCGTGTCAACTAAGTGTTGCCTACATAGCCCCGGTCATAGGGCCTCAGACCAATGTAGTTCGAACTAGTTGAGAAGATTGGTCAATGATGGGTTTGGTCAGGTGTCAAAATGATGAGGAGAAAGAAGATGTTACAGCCTTTTCCAGATGGTGTATTCTGTAACATTGGTCGAGGGGTCTTTCATTCCTAGCAATTTTCCATATGCGTGATGGATGTATGCTAAAAATGAATTGAGGTCTATTTATGCTTCAGCAAGTATTGGTTTATGCTTAACATAAATTGTGTCTGGTCGATAGTTTCCATGTGTATTGGTGTCCATAGAAACTATGTGAAATGGAATATGATGATGTCATGATGTTATGATGTCATGTTGTTAGTCTGAAAATGTTGGGTTGGCTTGGTTTGGATAGAAAAAGGTTTGGTTGAATGTGACCAAAGTGTTAAAGATAAGTGAAAGGCGAATCGCTCTTTCATTGACAAGGACCCGATGAGAGCATAAATAGGGGTTGTTAGAACAAAAGCCCCATTTATGCATTACGTCATTGACCATGGTTGTGCTAGAGAAGTAATCGAATCACTTGATGTTAAGTGAGCTCGAAGTCCCTTGAGTATGTTGGGGTGATAGGTAGGATTGTGTGATATGAGAGGATGGGGTAACCCTTTTGTGGCAGGAAGAACCTTGCCCCTTTTATAGGTGACCCAAGAACGACTATAGGCATGTCCATGGCTTGATAGCTTGTCAGTCTCTTTTTTTTTTTTTTTTTTTTTGTGCAGACTGATCGATGCGGGAAGTCTGCGAGGGGATGTTGTTTTGCTTGGTGGTCATATATGTGAAGCTGATCGATGTGGGAAGCTTCAAAAAGAGTGTTGTCTATAGCAATATTTAGTCATAGCCATCCTTCAAGGGAGTGGTCTATATTTTGCATTATATGTTTGATATGACTTGGCCTAGCTGTCCTTCAAGGGAGCAGTCTAGTGATACAACAATTATGTAGCTGTCCTTCGAGGGAGCAGTCTACATTTAGAGTTTATGACCCTGTATATGATAGGTATCCCATTTTGATATATTTGTTGACTAAATTTTTTAGCCATAGACGAGCCTCTAGAAGTTTAAGGGTTCCCTTTTATAAGGACAAAGCATTACTGCTTGACAAAAGGGCTAACGAAGTGTTGGGGGAAACAGGGTTAAATGGAATAGGAATGACAATGATAGGGGGTTGCTCAAGGGACGAGCTCAAGTTAAATGTCAAGTGATTGAGTACGTGACTAACAGTAGAATGGTCAAAGATGAAAGGCATAAAAAGGCTCAAGTTTTGATAAGTCACTGGGCCATGCTTGTGCGTTATGATAAGGTTCGAGTCAATTAGGAGCAAACTTACCCTGTTTGCCTCTTTCCAGATTGGTCAGGTGTTGATTGATGTTGGATGTGAAGTTGGTTGATATAGTGTTGAATTGTTTGGTCGATGATTGGTTGGATGATTGATTGATTGATATTTGGTTGTTGATTGGTCGAGATTGATTGAAAGATTTGGTTGAGGGTCGAGTCGATGGATATTTGGTCGATGATAGGTTGAATGATTGGTTGAGGTTTGGTTGATTGATATTTGGTTGCTGATTGGTCGAGACTGGTCGAATGTTTGGTCGAGGGTCAGGTTGATGGACACTTGGTCGAGGTTTAGGATTAAAAGAGTGATTGATATTTGGTCGAGACTGGGTTGAAAGGTTGGTCGAGGCTTGGATGAAGGTTGAATTCCCCCAGTGGCTAGGGAGAATGTTTAACAGATTGGTCAAGATCGGTTGAGGTTTAATAGTCAGATTAACTATGTTGATGTCAAATATGGGGGTTAAAGATGACAAAGGAACCATAGTCTGGTGTGGAGATCCTGATTTAGGTGATGAGGTTTGAGAAGCATGGGTCAGTGTTGATGATTTGTCAAAGGGGTGGTCAAGAGGATCCTTGATGAGAAGGGTATCCTTTTTTTGGTGTTGATGAATGAAAGCTTTAAGAGCACAACAACGCTCAGTGTCATGTCCCGAAGTGTGATGATAGTGGCAAAATTTAGAGTTGTCGAACCAAGATGGTCTTGATCTGAGAGTTGATGAGTGGGGCAGTGTTGAAGGTTTGTTGATAATGTGGTCGAGAAGAAAGGTGTCATTCTCCAGACATTGGTGAATGACAACCTTGCAGGCACAACAATGCTCAGTGTTGTGCCCAGGCGTGTGATGATACGCACAAATGTGAGTGTCATTGAACCAGGGTAGTTTTGGTCTAAGAGATTGATATGGTTTAAGAGGTAGGATATTGATGCGAGATGACTGCAACAATTGCCGTAACAACAAGACATAAGAGCCTGCTAATGGGTCTGTGTGTCTTGTTTCAGTGGGGGTTGATGACTTTGGTTTAGGAGGCATTGGTCGATGGATTGGAAGAGATATTTGTCTGATGGGTTGAGAGAGTAATGGAGGCAACTTGCCTCTATGAAGTATGGGAGTAGGAAGCACTCCTATTAAAGTGGACGGATGTGGTCCCAAGATTGAAGGTAATGACGAAGGTGGGAGAGGAGCTCTCTGGTGTGGTTTAGTGGCCTTCTTTGGTTTGGGTTGAGGGCCACCATTATGTGAGGTGAGGTTAGATACGGGTTTGGGTTTAGATGTGGATGGAGGTGAGTGAGATGTAGCAATCTCAGGTAAAAGGAAAGAGAAAACCGTGATTGGGTCTTCCTCAATCGAAATGGGCAGAGAGACTGGGTCTTCTCTTGGTGGAGAAGAAATAGGAGAGTGTGACTCCTAAAGAGGGCAGAGGGTAGGGATGATGGTGCCTTCTATTTGTGGTTGAGGAGTAGGCAAGGTTGGGTCCTCCATTGGAAGGATGAAAGATGAAGGTGGGCTTAATGGTATAGGTGTGGTCGAGGCATCCTCCAGTATAAGAGAGGTAGATAGAGGACTAATAGGAGAAGAAAGTTCTTCTACCTATGGAGGAGATTGGTCAGGGACAAGAGGCGAGACAGTGTTGACCATGTGTATATTATGGTCTTGGGAGCTATCGGTCAAGGTCTGGACATTAGGAGGATGATTAGGAAAGGGTTGTTTGAAGATGTCGATGTGCTGGTTGGGTGGGGCATTCAAGTTATCCAAAACAAGATCTCCCTTGTCGATCATGTCTTGGACTATGTTTTTGAAGGTTCGGCAATTGTTGATGTCATGGCCGTGGACGCGATGATAGTGATAGAAGTTGGCCTCCCTATACCATGTAGGGAGGGATTTTGAAGGGTTGAATTGAGGTGGTCAGATTGGAGGGAGATTAAGGACCCCCTGATTGACAAGTGTTTCCAAAATGGAAGTGTATGATTCTCCAAGTGGAGTGTATGAATGTTGGATGTACTGTTGTTGGAATTGTTTGGTGATGCTTAGAGATATAGAAGGTTGAGAGTAATTAGTTGTCATCAGAGATGGTGATCTAATGACCACCGTGTTGGCCACTCCTTGGAATTTAAGTTGGCAGAAGAAGAAGGTCTGGAAGAAGAAGGGTCATTGGTTCTTGCGTTAGTATTACGCAATTTGACCTTATCTTCTTCAATGGCATGGAGTTCAAGCTTTCAGGCCATGGTGAAAGCTTCATCGAAAGTGCAGAATGTCTAAATCCGTAAGGTAGAAGAGATGTGCCTGGCACATGCTCGAGAAAAGAGCTCGATGAGCTCAGGTTGAGGCAAGGAGAAGGAGAGTTAGTTAATCAAGCCTCTCCAACGGGCGACAAAATCGACTATTGATTCATCGTCAAATTGCTTGATGGAGTAGAGGTCTGTGATCGAGACTTGTTTGGTGATGTTGATAGAAAAATGGTCAAGAAATAATTGGGCAAGTTGAATGAATGAAAAGATAGAATGTCTGGTAAGAGAGCTATACCAGTCAAGGGCAGGGCCAGAAAGTGACATGGGAAACGTGCGTAGAAGTAACGCATCGTCGTGGGCTATGAGATTGCAGGCATGTCTGAATGCCTGTAAGTGCTGTTGTGGGTCTTCCTTACTCTAAAAATGAGTAAATTTAGGAAGCTCCCACTGGTTGGGGTATGGTCAGATCGAGACAGAAGTATGGATGGGTTCATTACAAATTTGCTCATACGAGAGAGCATTGCGTGAACCAAAAATAGAGGTCTCGAGACTGGACATTTTATCCATCAATATTTTGATGAGATCTGCTAACGGATTGGTGGATGGGGTGCCCCCTAGGTTGTAGGGTGCTTGAAAGATATCGAGAGGGGCATACGACGTAGTCAGTTGCGCTTGTAGGGGCGCAACATATGTGTAACTAGTCACAGGGATAGAAGTGGAGGCCAAGGGTGGTTGGGTCATAGAAGTAGAAGGCATAAGTTGACTAGAAACTGCCAAAAGTGGTTGTGTGGTAGCATTGGTAAAAGGGGAGATAGACACTCCTACATTTATGGGTGTAAGAGTGTGTGGAGTCGAGACAATCAAGTTCTGGTATGATGTAGAACTTGGTTGAATTGCGTGTGGTTGAGGGGGTAATGGAACCCCGATGGAGGTTGGTATAAAAATAGATGGGGAGGCCAAACTTTGCGTATTGGCCATGGTCGTGTTAATGGTTGAGGCAAAAGGCTGGGTAGCGGGTGGTGTTAGTGTCATTGCTGCTTCACCCGAAAGGTCTCGCGTTCGGTTTCTTGCGAGATAGTTTTGGAGGGCTTTGACATTGAGGTCCAAGAATCTTTTGAAATCTTGGTCCCCTTCAGAGATGATGGGGGTTTGAGTCGGGGTCAGTCGAGTAGGAGTTCTTTCGATCTCCAAGTGGAACTCCATTATGGGACTGGTTAGGGATGGGGAAGGTGGAAGCAGTTGATGGCTAGCGTGGTCAAGAAGAGCCTTGGTTTGACTGCGCGTCAAAACCATTCAAGGCAAGAGGGGTCAAGTTTCAGAAACTAAGTTTTTTTCAATTTTAGAAACTCAAAATGTGGTTTTTGGCAAAAAAAGGGTCGGGTTTTAAGGCTGCTATTTTGAAAAAGGACTGTGACAGTGACCGATGTCAGTTTAAAAACTGATGTCGGTGAGAACAGATGGCCGACGTCGGTCAGATAACCGATGACGGTGAAGAAAGGTTTCCAATTTTGGTGGTAAAACTGATGCCAGTGACTGTGGTTTCTAGAAACTCAAAAAATTTGAAGATTCTTAGAAAAAAAGAAGAAGAACGTCCTCACTAGCTCAAAAAACTAGATAGGAATAGAAAAATAGAGATGGAGATAGACAGGCCCTAAGCGTTAAATCCTAAGAATCAATTTTTAGAATCCTGTGGCTTATGCCTTAAAGTGATGTTTGGGAGGTTGGCTGTTAGAGGGGTCCTAGAAGAGGTAATCTATGGATGGTTTCAAGTTTGTTTAGGCGCTCAAGAGTTTGGGTTAGGTTTCGTACATGGCCTGGTGCTAAGGAGCAAGCTCCCCTCACTTCACGAGCCCAGTGATAAGCTGGTCTCGCTTAGCCAAAATATACTTTCCCAAGAGATTAGACTCTGCCAGAGAACAGAGTGGGCTTTCCCCTTGGTGATGAAATCCAAGTGGGATTGCCGGGACGGGTAAGGTATCCACTGGGTGATGAAATCCCAGTCGGGCCTTGTCTCATGTGAGTTTTGATGTTTGAGTTGTGTAAGTGGTTCGGTTGTGTAACATAAAGTGGACTATGATTAATTCAATGTGTGGTTATTAATTACTAGGTGTGGACTAAGAAATGCAAGAAAGCAGAAGTGAAATGCAATGTGTTTTAAGCCCAAGTCAAAATGTGAGTTTGAATGAAAGCAAGTTGAAAAAGGGTTGAAGGATATGACTTTTGACTAGTCTAGAAAT
Source organism: Torreya grandis (assembly GCA_037957365.1). NCBI lineage: Eukaryota > Viridiplantae > Streptophyta > Pinopsida > Cupressales > Taxaceae > Torreya > Torreya grandis. The sequence goes on from JARHVA010010029.1 coordinate 59,036, forward strand.
GCAAGAAAAGAAAGAAAGGTTCTTTTTAATCCTGCTTATGATGTCGTTTAGAAGAGAAGAAAGAGGTGAAAAGGGAGAAACCTAATGCACCTATATGAACAGAAAGAAAAGGAACCCAAGGAAGACCCTAAGGTCCCACCGGGCTTGCCAAAATGTTTCTATGCTATTTTCACTTTCTACATTCAAAGATAGAAATGAGAAACTAAGAAAAATGGTCTAAGGCTTGTATGTACCTAGATGTAGTCGTGCGCACTGAACTCAGGCATTGTGAGAACTCCTCTTTGGTTATGGAGGATGACACCTGCAAAAGAAAGAGACTAAGACAAAGAAGGTGTTAGATGAGGAGATGGTGGGTTGCCAAGCAAAAGCTTGATCCTAGAAGCAAAAGCTTGAGGGATGTCAACCCACTGATTGATAAAAGTAATGTCTGATAAAAGACTGAATGATAAAAGACTAAAATGATTGAAGACTAAAAAGGAAATGGAAGCAAATGCTTACCTGAATGATGATGTCAGCCTGGTCACAGTCACCAACTTCGGTGGTCCTACCGGCGTCGGTTGTCAAGGTCTGCCGACGTCGGTTAGTCTGCCAACGTCGGTGGGGGTAGTGGTCTCTGTGGCCGGCGTCGATTGGGTCTGTGGTCTGTGGACGGGTCTGTGGTCTATAGATAGGTCTGAAAAGGGGTCTGGATGGGTTTTCATGCTGTTTGGATGATCTGAGAGAGTCTGGTTGAATGCTCTATACAGGGTCTTTGCAGGCAAAAAGAATGGTCTGAAAGAGGGACCAAATAGAACACAGAGGCAACAGGGAGACAGGGAGATAAGGATACAGGTTTGGCTAGTATGGTGATAGGAAGTGCTGAATGGGAGCTAACAACTAATACATTTCTAGATTATTGAAATGAAATAAAGGAGCTCATACCTGCTGAAGAAGGAGTGTTGCTGATACTTGTCCCCGTTATTGATGTAGCTTACTAATGCAAAGTCCCTGCTGTTGCTGTAGCTGGTGTAGAAGCCCTGTGAGAGAGAGAGTGAGAGGTCTGGTTTGAAGATTGGCAAATTGATTGATCAGAATGCAAGATTCAAGAGTCTGATGAAGCACAGGGACAAAGGGAAGATAACGGACGTAGAAAACCGTTATGAAGGCAACCGACGCTGGCAATATCACCGACGTCGATCGACAGTTGACTGACATCGATGGCTAGAAGGTAGGAAAAAGGATAAAAATAGCCTTTCATCTATTTTCCCAACTGCCGGGTCAACAGGTCGGGGTTAGAAACAGTCGAAGGTGGATAAATGGATGCGAGAGGATGAAATAGGAGTCTAGGCATTAATATTGGCCATGTGGGGAATTAAGGGAATCCAAAGAAGGGTATCCAAGGGTGGTGAGGTGGCAAGGGAGAGAGAATTATTAACTTAAAATAAGATAATTATTTCAAATTAATAAGACATGGGTTAGGAGTGGTTAAGTGGATGAAGGGGACCAAGGGGGGAGAGGACAAGGAGGATGACCAAGGGAGTAGACATGATTCCAGTGTCTACACACATCATAGCTAAAGAATCAAAACCATTATAGCTACATGTTGTAAGATGAGATGGTGACCAAGTTTCCTATGTTTCATAAATAATTCCATGTATTCATGACCATTTTATCAAGGTATGAGATAGAATCTAACTTTTGTAAATTCTACATCCTTTAATTCATAGTTTGTAAATATTACTCCCAATTTGGACTAGTCATTGGATGAACGTTCCAACTCATAATTATAGATAGAAACCACCTAAAACATGTTACCCCACCACCTCTTGCCATCCTCCAAAAAATGTATCCCCACCTTGGATACAAGCTTGGCAACCACCCCAAGGCCCACTCGTCACAAACCAATGGTAAAAACCCTATATACCTAATCAACCATGGGGAAAATCTCTAGGAGGATTCCCTCCACAATAGCAATAAAAATCTCCTTCTATAATGACCAATATACATGTTGCACCAAAGCCTAACCAACTACCTACTCAACATGTACATAATCCTAAAAATAAGCTGGTGCAACCCACATCCAGTAGTGAGTCTACTCAGTACCTAACATACATAGTGAACATCAATGAAGTTCACCTCCATTTAGGCAATTTTTTACCACACCCATAACCACCCATAATAAGGGAGTTAGATCATGAAACCCTAGAAGAACATGCTAACCCATCTACATCGCCTCAAGAAATTTCTAAACTAGCAAATAAAGTTGTTAATGAAATAGTCCCACCATTTCTAGAATGTCTCATTCTTCAACACCATATAATTGAACTTGAGTTTGATTTCATGGGACAACTCAAGACTATTTGTATCAAAATCCCTCTATTACAAGTCATCATGGATGTACCAATATATTCTAAAATTTTTAGACAACTTTATATACAAAAACTATGAAGAAAAAATATCTCAATAATGTGCATATGATTGGCCAGCTAGCAGACATCATGCTAAGGAACACCCTACCAAAGAAATATTTATATCTAGGATACCTAGTAGTAAAAGTTCATATCCATGACCAATAGTTTTCCAACACATTGATAGACTTGGGGGCTATAATAAATGTAATGATAATGAAAACTATGCACAAACTACAACTTCATAATATTCATCCCACATCTATAATGCTACAAATGGCTGATAGGTCTATAGTCAAACCAAAAGGAATCATTGAAGACCTTATCAGTACTATATATTCTTAGGAGTATCTTACATATTTCATTATGCTATAGCCTAAGTCTAATTTTGGTGGATATCCTCTTATCTTAAGATGACCTTGGCTTGCCATAGTTGATGCCTTCATTAGTTTTATATTAGGTAACAAGATGATCTCTAATGAAAACCACACTAAGAAGTTGGTCCTTTATCCCCTAGTATAGCTAGTTTTTACACCCAAGCATTCATTATGGACTGAGGAATATGAGGTAGACTAGCCTCCCTTGATTCCTATATTTACTATAGACCATGTATGCACATTAGTTGATCAAGAATAAAATACCATTCTCTCCAATGTTATTCAACATAATTATCAAACTCCTATAGATATCAACCACTTGCAATGTGTTGAGTGCCCATTTTCTAGCTTCTAAGAATTGGATAATTATGATGCATCTATATAGAAAATATTCCACCAGATACTACCTCATAGTTGTATCCAAACCAAATCCACTAGAAATATAGAAATAATGAAATCACTCTTAAAAAAAAAAAAAATCTCTCCAGTAAAAACATTGCTTATTAATAGTAAGTTGGAGTTAAATGGGGAAAAGCACCTAGTCAGCATGTTGCATGCAAAACAACATGCTTTTGCATGGGATTTTGAGGATATGCAACTAATCAGCCAGAAAACATTCACATATCATATCTATGTTAAAAAGAGTGCCAAACAATTAGACAACCACAATGTAGGATGAATCTAGCTTTTTGAGAAATAGTTAAAGTGGAATCACAAAAACTCCTAACTGCTAGATTTATATATCCCATCTTAAATACTAAATGGGTTTTACCATTGGTAATTGTACCAAAGGAAAATGGAGAATGGCATGTATGCATAGATTACAGGTAACTCAACACATCAACTAGAAAGGATCACTTTCCTCTACCCTTCATTGATCAAGTATTGGACACACTAGCAGGGAAGAAATATTTTGCCTTCTTAGATGGCTTCAGTGGTTACAACCAAATTAGAATTACTCCTAATGATCAAGAAATGACCACCTTTAATTGTCCTTGGGGTACTTATTCTTATGTTATATTACCCTTTGGGTTATGTAATGCTTTTGCAACATTCTAGAGAGCTATCTTGAGTATTTTTGTAGATATGGCCAATGAATGTGTAGAAATCTATAAGGATGACTTCACTATCTATGGATAAATATTTGATGAGTGCTTCAAAAATCTAGAAAAATTACTAAAAAACCATCAATAGCACCATCTTTATCTCAGTAAAAAAATGTTGCATGCTTATGACATAAAGTATTGTCTTAGGCCACCACGTATCTAATGAAGGAATTAATATTAACCCTACAAAAATCAACATCATCAAAAACCTGCATATTCCTCAAAAATAGAAAGATGCTAGGAGTTTTTTGGGACATGTTGGTTACTATATGAGATTCATCAACAATTTTAGCAAAGTAGCAGCACCTTTGTTCACCCTTCTGACTAAAGATACTCAATTTATCTAAACTCTTGCTTGTGATAAAGCCTTCAAATAATTGAAGAAATTATTGACCACTGCCCCTATTTTGTGTGGTCCTAATTGGAAGCTTCCCTTCCATATTCACATAGATGCTTTAGATCATTCCTTAGGATCCATGCTCAGCCAAAAATAAGAAGCACATAATTATGTCATATATTTTATAAGCAAGAACCTATAAGTAGCAGAATTAAATTAAATAATTACTAAAAAAGAGTTTTTGGTGGTAGTTTATGCTATCAACAAGTTCCATCACTATGTCATAGGGTATCAGGTCTTTGTTCATATAGACCATGTATCCATTTGGTAACTTATGAACAAACCAGTTGTTCTAGCTAGAGTGATAAGATGGTTTCTCTTATTACAAGAATTTGATATCACCATTATAGATAAGCTTAGTCAAGACAATGCAGTGGCTAACTTTTTATCATGCCTATAATCCCCTAAAAAATATACCATTGTGGATGACTCATTTCCAAATGAGCACCTATTCTCTCTCACCCTTACCACACTTTGGTATATTGATATTGCCAACTATCTTGTAATAGGGCTACTTATACAACACTTCATCCCTAAATAATGGAGAGCTTTGATTCACAAAAGAGGCAAATATTCATGGGTGTTCAAATTTATTTTCCACATTGGGCCTGACTCCATCCTTATAAGATGTATCAGAGAAGATGTAGTTCTAGATATCCTTAAATCCTATCATGATGAACCCTATGGTGGCTACTTTGTAGCCAAGCGTACAATAGTCAAAATTTTAAATACATGATACTATTGGCCCTCATTCCATAAAAATGAAATAATATATACTACTCATTGTGATAGATGTTAGCATATGGGAAGACCCACGTGTTCAAATAAAAATATCTTTGCAGCCCCAGATGGTGCTTAAACCATTCAAAAAGTGGGGCCTAGATTTTGTAGGAACTTTTGATCCAATGTCCAACACCAAAGATTACATCCTTATCTATACAAAGCATGTCACTAAATGGGTAGAAGTAAAGGCTCTTACACATGCTAGGGATGAAAATGTAGCATCTCTCCTCTATGAAAAAATATTCATAAGATATGGTGTGACATGAGAAATAGTCACTAATTAAGGACCCCAATTCACTTCTAATTTAATTACTACCTTAGTCCAACAATATGAGATCAAGCATAATAAATCAAATCCATATTATTCATAGTCCAATGGGTAGGTGGAATTCACCAATAGGGAGTTAGAAAATATTTTGACAAAGATTGTTAGTCCATCTCATAAGGATTGGGAGGCTAAGCTTCCTAAAGCTATGTGGGATTATCAAATAACATGGAAGACCACTACAAGATTCACACCATATGAGTTAGTTTATGGAAAGAAACCTATCTTGCTAATTGAATTTTATCATAATACCTTATAGATAACATTATAACTTGGGATGGCTACATTTAAATCCCAAAAAGAAAGGCTTCTACAATTGAATGCCTTAGATGAATATAGACAATAGGCATTACAGAACATAGAGCATGTATAGGAGATTAGGCTTTTCTTTTTTACTCCAAATACAAGGGTCACAAGTGAAAACTCTAGACTATATGGCTTGGTCCTTTTGAGATTGAGCATGTTTATGATAATGGCATGTGCAACTCTAAACCACTAATCCAATAATATTTTATCTACTGGTCAATGACCACATACTCAAGTTGTACAAAAATACAATCACTCAAGAAGAATTTACCAGTCACATATGCCAATAATTACAAGATGGATTCAATGATATACTACATAGGCACATTGTCTCACCAGATAAAGTGAGCACTAGTCCACACTCAGATGAAGAAGGAGAGGAGGACATCCTTGCCCTCCTTTAGTATGATGAATGAGACCTTCACCTGGTCCTTGACCAGTTACCCTTCTAGGTGACTTGGCAAGGACCCTAAATAAACACTCTACTATAAATAGCAATTAGATTAAAAAAAATAACAATGAAAACCCATTCTTTGGGTGTTATTGTCAGTTTATAGGTAGAAAACTAGCTTGTTGGCTGCCCAGATCTGTAAAATGGGCGTAAGTAGAAAATTAGCTTGCTAGTTATTTAGGGGTAAAAATAGAGAGAAAGAAATCAAATATATGATAATAATTCAAAGCACAATTGTTCATGTCACCATAGGTTTTTTAAATTTTTTATAGGCACCTTTACTACCGAAGGTTTTACTCTAGTTGCTATGAGCAATTTTATAGTTGCTATGGGCACCTTTTACATAGTTTGGCATTACTTTACAGATTATTATGGGTTTCACCTATAGTTGATATAGTTACCTCCTCATGCCCATTCAAACCTTTCTAAATATCATGTAGGATATATCCTCCTATAACTCTCACCTTGGCTTGGATATTGGCATTTAGTCACTACATAAAAGTCATTATACAACCTTATAGAAGAATGAAAGAGGATTGGAGAAACACATGTCAAATCTATTGCTTAGAACTACCCTTGAGTATTAAGGTATAGATCCACAATAAATCATACACTTTCCCTCTCCATTTGGAAGTGGTGCAAACCAAAATTTATGCCTATAAGGACACCCATGATTTATTTTCAATTTCTAGTCATTTTATAGAGATCATTTCACTATGTTGATCAGTGAGATCTTTTTTTTTTTTCACACACATGTTCCATGTTTAGAGACCCTAATTATTACTATAGCTAAGTCCACCAAGCTTAAAACTTGTAGGGCATAAGTAGTATCAAGATAATTATTAATCTATTCATATAGAGGAAGGTAACTAAGTAGCAACACCCTCATATACCTACTTTCAAGATTATCCATCCCATCACTTAGATCACCTAGTTTTTCAATAATAACCTTGTGGTAGGAGAGCAACCATCTCTCATCAAGTCTTAAACCCCTATTCCTATTACATGTAGGCTATCAAATATCACATGTATGTGAGCTATGAGCGTCATTAATGCCTAACCGCGAGTGATCTCTTAATCACTCCATAAGGAATCCACTTTAGTCTAGTTACAGTTAATAACCCAATCATTCCATCTTGTCAATAATTAACATGAAAACACTTTCATGCCAACACACGTATAACTCATCGATGTCACCTCAAGAACATTGTCAATAAATAGGCACACCATATATTTAATCAATAAAAAATTCTTCATTATTTTAATATAGAACATATTATATTAGTAAGTATATAAAATCATGAATTAAATCATTCATTTAATGTCCATAATGTCACCACTAACCCCGTATGGTGTCATCCTAACCCACAATTATACTCTTAATAATGCCCTAGTCTTATCCTTTCCTTCTTATTCACTCCACATCACCTAAGGACATGTGACAACTCAAGTGGGGGGAGGATGCTATGGGTTAGATCCCCATGCACTATTGAAACCCTACGTATGTAAATTATATTCCATAATTTTAAACCTATAACCTCACATCTACCATTATTGAATAAAACCCTGTAACCTATAACCTCACATCACCATTATTGAACAAAACCCTACTTTTCTATAAGTAGATTTTTAGAGGCCAAACATAGTGTGTTGCTATTTATTGGTTGAAAGGACTGATAGAGAAGCTAAAATTGGATGGTTAGTTATGAGGAGAAAACCCATAGATCACATGAAACTTCAAAGAGACCAAGCCAGTTACGATGTCTTCCATAGATCTGGTTAGACCATCTATTTTAAAAAGTTACAAAGTTTCTTAGAGCCTCTTACTAGGGTATTTTCACATTCCTTTGATTTAAACCAATCCATTGTATATTAAATTACATTTTTAGTCACTGAAGACTTGGTGAGCTAAGCAACTGGGCTACCAAGTATGGGAGAAAATTGGCAAGACAAATCCAATGGCTAATAAGCTAGACAATAGTTTTTCTAAGAAAATGAAAGATTGGTATTAAATAAATGAGGTGTGGAGATACTTAGCTTACTTATAGCATGGAGACAGATATAATCATCCATGTTCAGGTACATGACCTATGAATCAAGGTATTACCTCATTTACACTCTTCAGTTTAAGTTTTAAAATCACTTAAGGCAAAAACAACCATCAATGTTCCAAATTTCTTATCGAATATTTGGAAAAGGATGTCCAAATATTAATAGACTTTACCTAATTTAGAAACAATTTTTATCCCTAGAAAATAATTAACCTCAACAATAAGAGGGAATTGATGAGAAGGAATCCCTTGAGGAGCAGGCCCAATAAACTATACAAGAAGATGTTGGGGGTACTAATTCTACTGGACAACCTATAGTTACTGAGGGTCCATCTAATACTGCTATGAGCAAGAAAAAGAGAAGGAAACTAGTCCTAACTCCTTCTAATATAGAGTAGAAAAACCCAAAACAACATATTCCTCCTAACATTATTTTCTCACCACAGATTGATTCCTCCACATTATCTCCTTCTAGACAAGAAGTTCTCCTATCAACTACTACACAAGAAAAACAAATTCCATCAGTTACCCCTCCTAAATAGAAAATGAAAAATAAAGGGAAGAAACCCATGGTATAAAAAATAAGGAGACCTCCTCTTATGAGATATCAAAGAGTGAAGAAACAAAATACCACTACAACTTCCAAACCATAGATATCAGTGACGATAAAAAATGAAAGGAGCCTAGGGTTAGGAAGACCCCTAATGGGTTTGAAATAGAATAATGGTATACTAATGAGGTATATACTAATGTGGAAGAAGAAGAATAGTCACCTCTACCATCTATATTTACTAAGGAGGACATTGATCTCCTCAGAAACATTGGGTATATAGAAGAGGAATTGAGAATGGTAGAGCAACAGGTAGTAGAAGAGGAATTAGGTGAAGAAGAAACTATGGACAAAAGAGAAAAAAAATACTTCCTCATACCTAGGAGTTCTAGACATTGGAACAAGACTTGAAGTAAATATATAGATTGAGAAATGAGATAATAGAACTAAAAGGAAAGAGAAGCATTGAAACACTTATAGGGGAAGCATAGTTTGTAAAGCCTTCTATAGATGAGAAAAGGTATTGGAGGAACTTGCAATAGCTTCCTTTACCTTAGCCATAGAAGCACACGTAGTAGATTATGACCTAGATTTGGTACCCTTCTATCATTGATTTCCTCCTCCATTTCCCACTACACCAATACCTACAATCGAAGAGGTTATTGATGTGGATTTGTTAGCCATTACACTAGTGGATATTGATGATCTTTTAATTTTTTTGAAGGAAAAATTTAGTAATAATGAATCTTACCACAAAGAATTGGTGCAAAGATCTAAGGTATATGTTGAATCAAAATAAGAGCATGATTAATTATAATAAAAATTAGAATTTGTTGAATTTAGGCTTAGGTATCTAAAGGAAAAGATTGGTAAAATGCATGAAACTATTGAACTATTGATGGAGTACAGACCACCATCTAGGGTATATGCTATGTACTTGGAAGAAATTTGGCTTAAATTTAGGTATGATAGGATTTATAATGATTAATCTTACATGGTTTTTGACCCAAAATATTCTTTGAAGAATCTAGACATGGTGATCCTGATCTCCAAGCTCAGCTACATGAGTTCTCCATCCACCAATATGTTGTACCCAGTGATTCAAAATGGAATGCAAAAATCTATTTGGGGGATGTCCTAATAAATGCATTTTCTTCATATGTTCTAAATGAAATAGGAAAAAGAAAAAAGAAAAAAAGAATATCAAGAAAAAAAAATCTACCTTGATGATCAGGAGTGAATCAAGAGATCTAGATGTTGTAATAGATAAATGAATGTCCTTTATGAACACAAAAACTCCATAGGAATAGGTTGTTAGAAAGCAGGTAGAAGTCCAAAACCACTATTTGAGTCTTATGGAAGGATATGGAAAGAAATTTTTTATTTCTTATTCTCATAGATGAGCAAAAATCTTAGATGCCTTGAAAAGAAAGGAACCTTACTCCCATCAAAACCTTAAGGAGGCCATCCAAAGAGTATACTTGTATATTGAACTTGTCAGTAAGTGGAGAATACAATTGTTGTGATTGATGTTTAAACCCCCTACATTTTGGTTCCTAATTCCTAACTATAAAGAAATGTTCCATACGAAAAAGAGGCAGAGAAGAAAAGATGAGAACACATTGAGAATTCTAAAGGTTTTTACATCCTTGAAAATTTTGGGGTTTTAGAATTAAACCAAGGATTGATCGAGGTCAAGGAAGAGGTTAAGTAGGGGGAGTAATGAGGCCACTAATTACGTACTTTTATAGACTCATCCATGATTAGTATATCTCTTTTTCCATGTAGATCCCATAACTATTTGTGACTTATGCAAATGAATGAATGACGCTATGATTTTGTATGTAACTTGATATATATATATATATATATATATATATATATATATATATATATGCTATGTTATGTTATGAATTATTTATGATTTTTCCTTGATTGAATTATATTAGTCTGACTTTATCTAACAAGCATTTAAAGGGTCATGAAAGGTTGTAGAATGTTGATAGGCCATAGCTACTACAGGCTACCCGTAGTAACTATAGGCTTCACCTATAGGTTGGCCATAGCCATTACAGATCACCCAAAATAATTGTAGGCTTCACCTATAGGTTTCTTGTAGCCACTGAAAAATTCCCATAGCAACTATAACATTCACTTACAGGTTTTTTGTAGCCACTACAGAGTGTCTGTAGCAACTTTAGGCTTCACCTATAGGTTGTCCATAGCTACTATGTAAAATAGAGTTATTGATTGATCAGATCTTAAAGACACATCTAGTTGTCATTGAGAACTGAATGGATGGTTGGAAAGAATCATAGTTGTTGTATACATTCTGTACATGTAAGGAAATATTGGATGTGCTACCAAATATTAGAAAGACAAGGATAATGAGAAGAGACAAAAAAAAGTAAAATAATAAAATAGTATACCTTGTTGCTAAGCTAGTCAAGCCTAAAACAAGTAACTTCAGTTACTAACCACTTGAAGGTTGACTAGGGTAGTTTCTTAGTATTTGTATTTTTCTTAGTTTGGTGTTTTGGGTTAAGAGTTAATAAATTGCCTTCTATATTTAATGGTAGAACCTAGATCAAATTAGGAGTTATTTAATTTGAATAAATAATAGCATAAGTATTGGAATTGTAGAATTACACTTTAAATATTATAACTTCCTATACCAATCTTTAATTGCTATAGAATCAAGTAATGAGAAGATTGATTTTGTGAGAAATTTAGGAATTCTTTCAAAGAGGGATTAGAACTTAGTTTTGAATGAGGAAGGGCCCCATTGGAAGGAGTTACAGTGAAGATCTTAACCCTCTTTAGCTTTAAGTTTGTTATGTAAGTTGATTTTAATTAGTTTGATTATATAAGTGTGATGCATGTGTGATTCATAAGTGTGAAGTAATTATATAATTATGTCATAGTAGTTTCATAATATATTTGGCTGGTGAATTCAATAGAAATTCATTGTACTACAACTAGAAAAGTAAGATGATTTATAATTCAATAATGCATATATATTGATGATATATTTAAAAAGTGTACGCACCTGCGGTTGATAATTAATGTTAATCAGACTCAAGAATATGGTAATCACTAGGTAATTAGTCTACACAATACATGCTTCTTCACTTTTCAAATCTTCATCATCTCAAAAAATTTATAAATATTTATGATGGTTACTCTATAGTAAGATAATGTAATAATTTTAAACTAGCATATTTCACATAATGTTGAATCATATGAAATTTGGTGTTGATGTGTTTGGTCAAGTTGTGAAAGACTAGATTCTTTGTTAGTTGAGTTTCAAATGTATTGTGGACCATGAAAGGTGTTGATGAAACATGTTCCTAAAAATATTAAAGAAACTTTATGAGCCAAAAATTATACCAATCACCTATGAAGCTACCATCTATTGTTCTTTTGTTGAATAAATTGTCATCATCAATTACTTCTTCGACTTCTAGCTAATACTTATTATTCCCAAATTAAATAGAAAATTTGAAATAGATTTTTTATCTTCAAAATCACTAACATAGTCAGAGTCTAAGTATTTGACAAGTTTAAAGTCCCATACCCTAGATTATTTGAGTCTAAAAAATTGTGTTCCTTTTATATATTGAAGGATTCTTTTTATTTCTACTAAGCTATTTTATCTAGGTTGTTGCATTGATTGAGAAAATCAGCAATAATGAAAGAAATATCTCATCTACTTATTGTCACATAGATAAAATTTCCAATGAGATTGTTGTATTTAGTAGAATCTACTAAATATGTGGTATCTTATTATATAAATTTATTAATTATTTCCATCAATGTATTTAGATGATTGGAATATTTTATTATGTGCATTCTCAAATTTTCACTAATGTATTTCTATAGAGTGATGAATATACTTAACTTTTTGAATTGTTTCAATACAAAAATAGTAATGAAGATAATTCATATCTATCATTTCAAATCCTTTCATCAACTATAATATGAATTTTATAGTATATTTTTAATTGTTTCCTATTATGAGAAAATCATCAACATACACCACTAGAAATACAACTATTTTGTTAAATATTTTAACAAAAAGAGTGGTATCTTTAAAATCAAAATGATTCAATTTCATGTCTACAAAGTGATCATCTATGTTTTCATACTACACTCTTACTGATTATTTCAAACCATATAGTGTTTTTTTTTTTTTCATTTTATACACTTTGTGCTCTTGCTTGTTTAATACAAAGCCTTTGGGTTGTGTCATGTAATTAGTATCCTTGATATCACCATTGAAAAATGCATTTTCTATTTCCATTTCATGAAAACTCCATCCATTATGATCTGCCAAAGAAAATAAGAAATGAATGGTTTTCTATTTTTTTGTAGGTGCAATGCTTTTATTGTATTTAATTCATTATTTTTGAGAAAATACCTTTGTATTGATTTGTGATTATCATGTGATCCATCTAGTTTATACTTATCATGAAAGACCCACTTGCAATTGAGTGGCTTATAGATAATTAGAGGATCAACCAAAATCCATGTTCCTTTCTTAAACAATTTTTCCTACTCAATTCTCATTAGATTTTTCCATGCATTAAGTTTTGTAATTTGTTTAAAGGAAGTGAGTTCATATTCTGAAGAAAAATTGACTTCCTGTTTAGGAGGTACTTCCAAGGTGAGATTTTCTATCTTATATTCATGTTCATTAAGGAAATTTTAGAATTATTGTGTGGCTATGTGTTCACTTATTGTTCTTATTTTTTCAATATCATCAGGTCTGACATCTTTCAATGTCTATTTGGCCCATGTAGGAATAATTTTCTATGTATCATGATAGATCTCATGTTCCCCAATTTATAAATTTCAGGATCCTTGACTTTATTAAGTTGGACCATCCTCTAATGAAATTTCATTTTCTTTTGCATGGGATGTCATTTTCAGTTACATACATCAATAGAGTTTCAAGTGTTTCCCAATTATAGGTTCCCTTACATTATTTTTAACCTACATATCAATCTCCTTGAAAAATATCAAATTTGGAATTTTTTATAATTGATTTAATTAACGACTGATGTTTGTGTTGTCCTTTACAATTTCACAAAAGATAATATCCATTGAAATAAGTTTCTTTTTGGTGCTCTAATGAAATATCATATATGATTTTGTAGACTTTGAGTATCCAAATAGTATGTATTTATGACTCTTGTATTCTAGATTATTTATTTATCCTTTTAAATCAATGTGTAGCATTTGGATACAAAAATTTGAATATGTCACACTGAAGTGACATGATGATACTAGAATTCATATGGAGTATTCATTTATAGGGATTTTGATGGTGACCTGTTGTGGAATTATGCTATTATATGATTTTCTTTTTCCTATAAGTGTAGATTTACCACTTTGAAAAATAACACTATATGAACCATATTCATGACAATTCGATTCATCCACTAAACTGATATTATGTTATCGATTCTAAGGAACTTTGAGATGATGCTTGATTTTATTATGATTTAGATAGGTTTCAAATAATTTTGAAGTGAACTCAATGCCATTATCAATATTTACTATGCCAATTTTGGATTGGGATTTATTTTCAACTATCCTTCTAAACATTTGAATCTTTTCAAAAGATTTTGATTTCTTATTCATTAAATATATCCAAGTCATCATGACGTAGTGATAAATTAACAACATGAAATATTTATGGACACCAGTGGAGAGGATTACTAGAGAAAACAAATTAGAGTGAACCAAAAATAGATTTATGTTGTCCTACCATTATAAATTTTGAAATAGTTATCTTTTGCATTTCACTAATAAACATGATTCACACTTTTCAATTTTTTTGGTAGAGTCAATAAGCCTTCAAAACCATTTTCATGAATGATGTAGATATTTTCATAGTGTATGTTCATAATTTTAGCATGCTGAAGAAGACTAGATGAAATTCCTTCTTCTATGAGATGAGAAAAAGTCCTTGGCATTGAGTGCTCACCCCTAAGTTTAAATAATTTTCCTTCCTCGTATACAATCATAATGACTATTTTATCACATGTTATTATGACTTTCACCTATCCAACATCAAGTAGAATGGAGTGGCCTTGTTTTCAAATTATCCAATAGAAAAAGTATATTTTCAAGTTAGGAAGGTATCATACATTTCATAAAATGAATTATATAAGTCTTAATGACTTTATTTGTATTGTACTCTTGCCTTGAGGTTGTATTTTTTTATTTACCAAATACACCAGACCAAAAATTTCTTCATTAAACTCATCAAATGAGTCCACTAAAAAATGCATATGCTAAGTGGCACTAGTGTCTAGAACCCAAACATTATCCTAATTTACACTCTATGAGTAATTATTTACTTCATCAAATATTGAAAGTACACATTCACAAGAGAACATAACTAAATCTGGTTATGAGTTTTTATTCTTCTCCTTTTCTTCTTTTTGTTTTATGTAACCTTAAATTTTATCTCATGATGTATTGCATTCATTGGTCTTATGACTTATTTTTCAATCATATCATTTTCAAAAAAAATGTTGTTTGTCATTCCACTTTTTTGATGTTGTCTACCTTTTAAAATATTTTCCACATTGCCCTATATTTTTCACTTTGCCTCAATCATTTCATACATTTTTTTGGAATAATTTACCTTTTGATATACATAACATATGCTTTATCCTATTGAATCTATTTGTATTTAGAATGATTTTTCTCATTTGATTATTTTCTCGACCAATTGATCAAATGTGAGAGTCTTCAACATATTGATTGATAGCAATGAATTTATGTAGGTTAAGTAGGTATAAATAATATTATTTATGAAGGTGGTCATATAAAAATCAATTTTTATACAAGTTTCATCAACATCTTGTTTGATTGAATGGATTTTAGAAGCAAAACCTATGACATCCTCATTTTTCAACTATAGATTGAACAATATCAACTATAACTGTATGAAATCTAATTCTACATGGGAATCATAAATTTGATTAAATTTTTGAAAATATTCTTAAGGATATTCACACCCTTAAATGTGACAAAACACATATGCATCAAATGAGGAACTTATCATGACCAATGTAAATAAAGAAGATTATAAGATGGTATCTCTTGTGTATATTTTGGTTTAGTGGGTTGATCACTGCCATCAAAGATGCTTGACCACAAGTCATTGAACACTAGTGTGTTCTCCACCTGTATTAATCATTATATCTATGTTTAATTACTTGTTAAATTTGTGAGAATAATAGTTTTGTTGAAATACATGTTGGTAAGTGAGTGGAAATGGAGAGACAAAAAATGAAAATAATTTCATGAAATACCTTATACACATGTGGTTCTTAAGACCAAAGTATGCATTTCTTAAAAATCACATTAATGGTTCTATGACATAAGGTTGGTATTATTGAATAATAACTATGTATGTGGTTTAAAAACCATCTACACAGTTAAATTACATACACAAATTTCAAACTATGTACATGATTAAACTATGTACATGGTTTTAAAACAATAGAACCATGTATGCAGTTTTGTTCTTTTAAAACCAAATAAAAATGATCGATGCCATTAATTTTGAATCAACACAAACCATGAGCAAAGGATAACACAAGAATATAAATGCTTGAGTGATACAAGGTTAGCTTGAATTCAACTTTATCATAATGAAAGAGAGGTATACAAATGCATTTTAGTGTATATAGAAACAAAATTAGTTAATCTTGTTAGATTTGTCTTGAAATTGTATTTTTTTAGTTTTTAACACATGCAGAGGTAAGTGGTACTAAAAAACATCTTGACCATCCTATCCATCCAAAACCATAAAACCATCTTATTTATTCTCCTTCATTAAACCCTCATGTCCCTCCTCCCCTACAAAACCCTAATATATCTCTTCCCATGAAAAAATCTCCTAGTCATCTTAGAGTTCCTAAAGACCCCCATGGTAGTCATGCGGATTTAGCATCCCATGTCATTGAAAATAAGTTGTAAATAGATAACATGATTATGCCATTAATGTATCTGTAGACACCGCAAACGTGTCTGCACCTTGGTTCTCCCCCTTGGTCCTTTCTCCCTCCTAGTCCTCCTTGGTCCCTAACCCACCTAAGTCTTATTAATTGGAAATAAACATCTATTTTTAATTAAATAAGGCCCCCTTTCCACCCTACCCTTGCCACCTTGGATCCTCCCTTGAATCCCTCCACCTTCCCCCTAGCATTTATTAGGCCAAATCTCACCATTATATCCCCCCACGCCCATTTTGGCATCCTCGTGACCGTTCTTCCCATGACCCCTCGCCCAGCGGTGTGCAAGAATGGGCAGAGGCTATTTTTAGCCTCTGTGCCCATCCTGCGACCGCCGATGTTGGTGACCCTTCGGCCGACGTCGACGAAACTGTCGGCATCGGCAGCCTTCATTATCCCTTTCTGCATCCGTTGCAGCCCCTGGACTCTTGAGCTCGAAAACAGACTTCTCTCGGCGCTTTGGCTTTCGTCTCTCCTCTGTCTTGACCTCGTGCAATAGCAGCAACAGGTGAAAGGCTCTGGATCAGGTATTCTCTTCTTGCAACAAGTCTTCCGTGGCTCCAGCAACAGCTTCTCCTCTCTTCATTCAGCAAGCTAAAAGGTAAGCAAGTCTGGGTTTTTTCATTTCATTTGTTTTAAGTTTCCAGTAATCTATCCTATTTGCTGTCTCCTACTCCCTCTGTTCCTCCCCCTGAGAGGCTGCAAAGCCTTCTCAGGTCCTGTCCTCTGTGTATCCTCCCCTTCCCTGTCCCTCTTTTAATCCAATCACAGACAACTTCCTCATCCCTCTGCCAAGAAGACCTTGCATCAGGCACCCAACCCGGACCAGACCACTCCCCAATCCATCAAAACTTGTCCCCGTTCAGTCTCAGACCCGTCCATAGTCCAGAAAGAAACTCAGACCCGACTACAGGCCACAACCCCGATCGACGCCGGTCACTTCCCCAACCGACGTCGGCAGGATAGCCGATGCCGGCAGATCAGATAACCGACGCCGGCGACATTTCTGACCTCGGCGACTGTCTTCAGCCATACAGCTCCTTCAGGTAATCATTTTGTTTTATTCTTTCCTTTCTAATTTCTTTGTCACTTCTGTATTCTGGCATTCTATCTTTTATCAGTCACTTATCTCATCAAAACAGTGGGTTGACCTCCCTTAAGGAAGTTTTTACACTTCTGGGAACAAGCTTTTGCTTGGCAACCCACTGCCTATCCATCTAACATTTTCTTGTCCAAGTTTCTTTTTTCTTGTAGGTGTCATTCCTCCACAGCCAAAGAGGAGTGCCCACAAACGTCTGGATTTACGATGCGCAATCTTTAGTCCAGGTACTTCCCAAGCCTTGTCTATTACTTTCTTTTAGTTTCTTTCTTTTAAGTCTGAAAAGCAATTTGAGGTAGAAACATCTCTGGCACGCCCGGTGGGACCCTAGGTTCCTCCTGGGTTCCTTTTTCTTTTTCATTCATTTAGGTGCATTTAGGCTCCTTTCTTCTTGTCTCTTTCTTCTATTCCAAATGTCACTATAAGCAGGACTAAAACGAACCTTTCTTCCTTGCATTCTAGACTAGTCTAAATATCATACTCTCAACCCTTTCTCAATCTTGTCTTCATAACAATATCACATTTCGACTTGGGCATTAAAACATATTGCACTTTCATTTCTGCTTGTGCTTGCATTAGTCCACATCTAGTAACTTAATCCGCATATTGAATAAACCGTAGACACTTGATGTTACACTACCGAATCACATGCACTAAAACACACATAAAACTTACCTGAGACAAGGCCCGACTGGGAATTCATCCCCCAGCGGATACCTTACCCGTCCCGGTGACCCTACTTGGATTTCATCACCAAGGGGGAAGCCCACTCCGTTCTCTGGCGGAGTCTAAACTCTAGGCGAGGTATATCTTGGCTAAGCGAGACCAGCTAACCACTGGAATCGTGAAGTGAGGGGAGCTTGCTCCTTAGCACCAGGCCACGTACCAGACCCTAACACAGATCTTTGAGCACCTAAAACAATACCCAAAACCATCTTTAGACCGCCTTCTTCTAGGACCCATTTTTTAGCCAATCTCCCCAAACATTCATCTAAGGCATAAGCCACGATTTCTAAGGTTAATTCCTAGGATTTATCGCTTAGGCTTGTCTGTCTCTCTCTGTTTTCCTCTTCTCATCTGTTTGTTTGAGTGTGTGAGGACGCTTTCTTCTTTGTTTTTCCAAGAACCTTTTGGTTCTCTGGAAGACACAGTCACCGGCATCGGTTCTTCCACCGACGTCGGCTTTCCCCTGTCACCGGCATCAGTCTTTCCACCGACGTCGGCTTCCTCTATTACCGGCACCGGTTATCTGACCGACGTCGGCTCTCTGCCTTACCGACATCGGTTTTTCAACCGACGTCGGTCTCTGTCACTGTCCTTTTTTTTAAAACCAGCAGCCTGAAACCTGTCCATTCTCTGTCAAAACTCCATCCTGGTCTTTTGAAACTGAGCAACACAGTTTCTGGAACCAGGACTCTCTTCTTAACCACTTTAGCCAACAACCGCTTCCGTCTACCTCGTCCCTAACCGAGTCCTATCATGGAGTTCCACTCGGAGACTGAAAGAACTCCTACAGGACCGACCCCGACCCCGACCCCGACTCAAATTCCCATCATTCCTGAAGGGGACCAGGATTTTGCGAGATTCTTGGACCTCAATGCCGCAGCCCTCCAAAACTATCTCGCGAGAAACCCAACGCGAGACCTTTCGGGTGACGTGGCGACGACATCCACACCATTCGCCACCCAACCCTTTTTGACTCAGCCTTTTTCCTCAACTATTAACCCAACCATGGCCAATACGTAAAGTTTGGCCTCCCCGTCTATTTTTAGACCGACCTCCATCGGGGTCTCATTACCCCCTCGACCGCCTACAATTCAACCAAGTTCTACATCATATCAGAACTTGATTGTCTCGACCCCTCACACTCTTGCGCCCACAAATGTAGGCGTGCCAACCTATCTTTCTACCAGTGCCGCCATTCAACCACCTTTGGCGGTGCCCAGTCAACCTATACCTTCGACCTTCATGACACAACCACCTTTAGCCTCCACTTCCGCCCCTGCGACTAGTCATCCGTACGTTGTACAACCGACTATGTCGCACGCCTCCTCTAGCCTATTCCAAGTGCCTTACCACCTAGGGGGCGCTCAACCCGCCAATCCGTCAGCAGATCTTATCAAGATGCTGATGGATAAAATGTCCAGTCTCGAAGCCTCCATTTCCGGTTCAAGTAATACTTTGTCATATGAGCAAATTTGCAACGAGCCCATCCATCCTTCCGTCCCTATTCGACCATACCCTAACCACTGGGAGCTTCCTAAATTCACTCGCTTTTAGAGTAAGGAAGACCCACAACAACATCTACGGGCATTTAGACATGCCTGTTATCTTATTGCCCATGACGATGCGTTGCTTTTACGCACGTTCCCTATGTCCCTTTCTGGCCCAGCCCTTGACTGGTATAGTTCTCTTGCCAGACACTCTATCTTTTCGTTCATTCAACTCGCCCAACTATTTCTTGACCATTTCTCAATCAACATCACCAAACAAGTCTCAATCATAGACCTTTACTCCATCAAGCAATTTGATGACGAGTCTGTTATCGACTTTGTCGCTCGTTGGAGAGGCCTGATCAACCAACTCTCCTTCTCTTTGCCTCAACCCGAGCTCATTGAGCTCTTTTCTCGAGCATGTGCCAGACACATCTCTTCTACTTTGCGGATTCAGACATTCTGCACTTTTGACGAAGCTTTCATCATGGCTCAAAAGCTCGAACTTCGTGCCCTTGAAGAAGATAAGGTCAAATTGCGTCATACCAACGCTAAAACCAATGGCCATTCTTCTTCCAGACCTTCTTCTTCTGCCAATTCCGAATCTAAAGGAGTGGCCAATACTGTGGTCATTAGATCACCATCCTCGACGTCAACTAATTACTCTCAACCTTCGACATCTCCAAGCATCACCAAACAATTCCAACAATGGTACATTCAGCGTTCTTACACTCCGCTTGGAGAACCCTACGCTTCCATTTTGGAAAAACTTCTCAAGCAGGGGGTCCTCAATCTCCCTCCAATCCGACCACCTCAATTTGACCCTTCGAAAGCCCTCCCTACATGGTATAGGGAGTCCGACTTCTGTCCCTTTCATCGCGTCCAAGGCCATGACATCGACAACTGCCGAACCTTCAAAAACATCGTCCAAGACATGATCGACAAGGGGGATCTTATTTTAGATAACCCGAACGCCCCTCCTAACCAACATATCGACATTTTCAAACAACCTTTCCCCAATCATCCACCTACTCAAAACAACGTCCAGACTTTGACCAATGACCCTCAAGACCATGACGTTCACATGATTAGCACTATCTTGCCTCTTGTCCTTGACCAACCTCTTCCATTAAAGGATGAGGAACCTTCTTCTCCTACTAGTCCTCCATCTACCTCTCTTGTATTGGAGGACCCTTTGACCACATCAACGCCATCAAGCCCACCTCCATCCGAAGACCCTACCTTGCCTACTCCTCAACTACAAGTAGAAGGCATGATCATCCATGCCCTCTGCCCACTTGAGGAGCCGCCCTCTCTTATTTCTTCTCCACTAAGAGAAGAACCAGTCTCTCCACCCATTTTAACCGAGGAGGACCCAGTCACGGTTTCCTCCTGCCCTTTGCCTGAGATTGCTATATCTCGCGCACCTTCGTCCACATCCAAACCCAAACCCATATCTAACCTCGCCTCGCACAACGGTGGCCCTCGACCCAAACCAACAAAAACTACTAGACCACATCGGAGGACTCCTCCTCCACCTTCGTCATTACCTTCAATCTTGGGCCCGCATCCGTCCACTTTAATAGGAGTGCTTCCCACTCCCATCTTTCACAGAGGAACATCGCCTCCATTACTCTCTCATCCCATCAGACATACATCTCATCCAAGCCCTCGACCTATGCCTCCTTCACCTCCCAAACCAACATCACCAACTCTCACTGCAATAAAACATCCCGACCCGTTAGCAGGTTCATATGCCTTGCTCTTACGGCACTTGTTGCAGTCCTCTCGCCTCGACCTCCCGCCTCTTAGACAATATCAATCTCTCAGACCTAAACCACCTTGGTTCGACGACACTTGCATTTGTGCGTATCATCACACGCCTGGGCACGACATGGAGCATTGTCATGCCCTCAAGGTCGTCGTTCACCAATGTTTGGAGAATGACACCTCCCTTTTCAACCACATCATCAATAAACCTTCAACACCACCTCACTCATCAACTCTCAGATCAAGACCCTCTTGGTTCGACAACTCTACATTCTGCCATTATCATCACACTCTGGGACATGACACTGAGCGTTGTTGCACTCTTAAAGCTGTCATTCGTCAACACCAGAAAAAGGATTCCCTTCTCATCAAGGGTCCTCTTGACCACCTCTTCGACAAAACGTCAACCCCGACTCATGCCTCTCCAACCTCATCACCTAAATCGGGATCCCCACACCAGACTATGGTCCCTTTGCCGCCTTTGACCCCCTTATTCGACATTAACACCGTCCATCTGACCACTAAACCTCAACTGACCTTAACCAATCCTTCAAACCTTCTCCCTACTTGCTGGGGGAATTCATCCTTCTTCCAAACCTCGACCAACTCTTCAACCCAGTCTCTACCACATATCAATCACTCATCTCGACCAGGTATCCATCGACCCAACCCCCGACCAATTATTCGACCAGTCTCAATCAAGCTTCAACCAAATATCAATCAACCAAACCTCTCAACCAAACATTCAACCTTTTTCAACCAGCCAACGACAATGTCAATCAACTTCACATCCATCAATCAACACCTGACCAATCTGGAAAGAGGAAATTGGGGCAAGTTTTCTCCTAATTGACTCGGACCTTAACATACAAGCATGGCCCAGGGACTTATTAGACCTTGAGCCCCACTTTCTGTTTGCGTCTTCGACCATTTCTTCTGCTAGTCGAGTACTCGTCTGCTTGACACGTAACTTGAGCTCGTCCCTTGAGCAATCCTCGTCCTCTTAATCCTCATTCCTTTCAACCCTATTCCTCTTAACTAGTCCTCTACAACCCTTTTAGGATGCAGTGATGCTTTGTCCTAATAAAAGGGGCATCCTTGAGCTTCTACAGTCTTGTTCGTGACTCAAATTCCTATCAAAAAAAATCCAAATCAAGATGTCAAAACATATCCATGGTCACTAAATCAAGTCAAATCAAAAAGACAGACTGATCCCTCGAAGGACAGCTGTACTATCATTGCTGTATTACTAGACTGATCCCTTGAAGGACAGCTAGGCCAACTTTTCAAACATTATCAAGCAAAAATATAGACCACTCCCTCGAAGGATGGCTATGACTAATCTGGCAATAAACATCACCTTTTCTTAGAATCTTCCCGCATTGATCAGCTTCGCAACATGACCATTACATCAAATGACATCTCTATGCAGGCTTCCCGCATTGATCAGTCTGCGCCAAAAAAAAAAAAAAAAAAAAAAAAAAAAAACCGAGTCACGGACATTGGCTTGTAGTTGCCTCAGGGTCTCCTATAAAAGGGGCAAGGTTATTCCTGCTCTTAAACTGGGTTACCCTATCCTCCTCCTATCACCGGCTTAAGGGACTTCGAGCTCACTTTAATGTCAAAGTGATTCGATTACCGTTCTAACACCATACTGGTCAACGACGCAATGCATGAATGGGGCTTTTGTTCTTATAATCCCTATCTATGCTTCCTTTTTGGTCCTTGTCAATGAAAGAGCAATTTGCCTTTCACCTTTTCTCTACACTTTGGTCACGCTTTGGCCACGTCAATTGTCGACTCATCCTTAAACCAAGCCAACTTCAACATTTTTCAACCCAGCCATTTTCATCACTTTCAACATGGCATCAGGTATCACCTTGTCCTTTTCACATAGTTTCTATGGACACCAATACACATGGAAACTACCGACCAGACCCAATTTATGTTAAGCATAAACCAATACTTGCTGAAGCATAAATAGACCCTTCATTCATTTTTAGCATGCATCCATCGTGACTATGGAAACTTGCTAGGGATGAAAGACTCTCGACCAATTCTACAGAATACACCATCTGTAGCATCTCTTTATCCTCATCTTATCCTCATCATTTCGACGCTTGCCCACATCTCATCATCAACCAATCTTCTCAATTCGTCCGAACTACATTGGTCTGAGGCCCTATGACCAGGGCTATGTAGGCAGCACTCAGATACCACATCTTCTGAGGTTAGCTCGACCACCCCCGTTTGTTCATCTCTATGATGGACAAACCTTCTCTTCTTTGACTCTTATCACACCCAACTTCGTCAACTTTGACCAAGACCTTTGACCAAGACCGTTGACCAAGACCAATCATTTCTTTTGACCAAGACCAATCAATCCCTCTGACCCTCCCTCCCTTTTAGGGAGAACTACATCGGCCTGAGGCCCTATCACCAGGGCTATGTAGGCAGCACTCAGTTGACATGGGGTCTTCTGAGGTTAGCTCGACCGTATCCTTTCGTCCATCCATCCTCTTGACCAATGACCATTGGAGATCATGCGTATCTTCTTTGACCTTCTTCCAAGCCAATGTTGCCTTGGTTGTTTTTGCGTGTATGCTATTCCACGGCTGGTTAGTAGAATTGTCTGCAGACTTTTTTGACCCTTCACAAGTATAGGATCGCAAGCCAGTTGATCCCTACTACTTGTGGCTTTTTCGTGTTTCTGGGAGCACTTCCTGAGCCCTGGATACCTGGGACACGACGACCATTTGGAGCTTCAGCTTAGATTGAGTGACCCGATCAGCAGACGACTAAATGGTGGGGCCCAGTTACTTCAATTTTGGCACTCCTTGACCCTCGACATGCGACAATTTGACCTGACCCTCTCGTGAAGTGGACTACACGCAATCACGACTATGGTAGCGTTTTCACTCACTCTCTTCTATCCATTTCTTTGTCAAATCGACACTCGATCTTCGGTTCCCTTCTCTCGACTATCGCTTTGAGGGGGGGAACACCTCATCCTTTTTCTGGGGCAACCAACTCCTGTTTTTGTCTTGCAGTTCATCTAAAACAACCAACAAGACAAAAAGGGGCAAATGTAGACACCACAAACGTGTCTGCACCTTGGTTCTCCCCCTTGGTCCTTTCTCCCTCCTAGTCCTCCTTGGTCCCTAACCCACCTAAGTCTTATTAATTGGAAATAAACATCTATTTTTAATTAAATAAGGCCCCCTTTCCACCCTACCCTTGCCACCTTGGATCCTCCCTTGAATCCCTCCACCTTCCCCCTAGCATTTATTAGGCCAAATCTCACCATTATATCCCCCCACGCCCATTTTGGCATCCTCGTGACCGTTCTTCCCATGACCCCTCGCCCGGCGGCGTGCAAGAATGGGCAGAGGCTATTTTTAGCCTCTGTGCCCATCCTGCGACCACTGACGTCGGTGACCCTTCGGCCGACGTCAGTGAAACTGCCGGCGTCGGCAGCCTTCATTATCCCTTTCTGCATCCGTTGCAGCCCCTGGACTCTTGAGCTCGAAAATAGACTTCTTTCGGCGCTTTGGCTTTCGTCTCTCCTCTGTCTTGACCTCGTGCAACAGCAGAAATAGGTGAAAGGCTCTGGATCAGGTATTCTCTTCTTGCAACAAGTCTTCCATGGCTCCAGCAACAGCTTCTCCTCTCTTCATTCAGCAAGCTAAAAGGTAAGCAAGTCTGGGTTTTTTCATTTCATTTGTTTTAAGTTTCCAGTAATCTATCCTATTTGTTGTCTCCTACTCCCTCTGTTCTTCCCCCTGAGAGGCTGCAAAGCCTTCTCAGGTCCTGTCCTCTGTGTATCCTCCCCTTCCCTGTCCCTCTTTTAATCTAATCACAGACAACTTCCTCATCCCTCTACCAAGAAGACCTTGCATCAGGCACCCAACCCGGACCAGACCACTCCCCAATCCATCAAAACTTGTCCCCGTTCAGTCTCAGACTCGTCCACAGTCCAGAAAGCAACTCAGACCCGACTACAGGCCACAACCCCGACCGACGCCGGTCACTTCCCCAACCGACGTCGGCAGGATAGCCGACGCCGGCAGATCAGATAACCGACGCCGACGACATTTCCAACCTCGGCGACTGT
>JARHVA010010029.1:95000-110000 GCA_037957365.1 Torreya grandis
TTCAATCCACTAGACCTCTCACTCTCTCTCTCGCTGGGCTTCTGCACTAGCTACAGCAACAATAGGGAATCTGCATTAGTCTTCTACATCAACAATAGGTACACACACCAGTAGCACTCTTTCTGCAAGCCACATGTAAGTATTTTGTCTGTGTTTTCATTATGTTTTCAGTCATTGCTTCCAAGTAATATCACCCCCGCAGACCAGACTATCAGCTAGACCAGACTTGATTCCCTCCTGAAAAGGCTGAGAGGCCTTCCCATATCCTTACCACCTCTATCCCCCTTTTCAGAACATACACTCTATCCATTGTCCTTGCAACTCTGCCCAGACCCTTGCATAGACCATTAACAAGGCCCAAACTCCTTCTCAGACATGTCCACAGCCCTGAAACCTATCCAGACCTGACCAAACCTTTGTCAAAGACTACTACCCCAATCGACACCAGCCACAGAGACCACTACCTTCACCGACATCGGTAGACTAACCAACGTCGACAGACCTTGACAACCGATGACGACAGACTAACCGACGTCGACAACTATGACCAAGCCAATAGTAGCATTCAGGTAAGCATTTTCTTCTATTTCTGCTTCAATTTTTAATCATTTCAGTCTTTTATCATTCTGCCTTTTATCAGACGTTATTTTTATCAATCAGTGGGTTGACATCCCTTAACGAAGTCTTTTTACTTTTGGGATCAAGATTTTGCTTGGCAACGCACCATCTCCTCATCTAATGCCTTCTTTGTTCTAGTCTCTTTCTTCTGTAGGTGTCATCCTCCACAACTAAAGAGGAGTTCCTTCTATCGTCTGGATAACGGTGTGCAGACTTCATCCAGGTACATACAAGCCCTATACCATTTCTCTTAGTTTCTTAATTCCTTTTTGAATGTGAAAGCGAAAATCATATAGAAACATTTTGGCACGCCCGGTGGGACCCTAGGGTCTTCCTTGGGTTCTTTTCTTTCTTTTCATATAGGGTGCATTAGGTTTCTCCTTTTCATCTCTTTCTTCTATCTTCCAAAAGACACTATCGGCAAAAATTAAAAAGAATCATTCTTGTTCTTTATTTTCTTGCATCTTAGACTAGTCAAAAGTCATACTCTTCAACCCCTTCTCAACTTGTTTTCATCCGAACTCACATTTCGTTTTAGGCTTAAAATACATTGCATTTCATTTCTTCTTGGCTGCATTCTTAGTCCACATCTAGTAATTAACAACTGCATCATGAATTAATCGTAGATCACTTTATGTTACACAACCAAATCACTTGGACAAATTAAACATCAAAACTTACCTGAGACAAGGCCCGACTGGGATTTCATCACCCAGCGGATACCTTACCCGTCCCAGCAATCCCACTTGGACTTCACTACCAAGGGGAAAGCCCACTCTGTTCCCTGGTAGAGGATAATCTCTAGGGAAAGTATATTTTGGCTAAGTGAGACTAGCTCATCACTGGGCTCGTGAAGTGAGGGGAACTTGCTCCTTAGCACCAGGCCATGTACGAAACCTAACACAGACTCTTGAGTGCCTAAACAAACCTGAAACCATCCATAGACTACTTCTTCTAGGACCCGTCTCAAAAGCCAATCTTCCTAAACACATTCTAAGGCATAAGCCAATAAGATCCTAATAATTTATTCCTAGGGATTTAACGCTTAGGATTTGCTTGTGTTCTTCATCTTTTCTGTTCTTATCTGCTTGTTTGATCTAGTGAGGACATTTTTCTTCCTTTTTTCCAAAAACTTTCAAATTTTTTGAGTTTCTGGAAAACACAGTCACTGACATCAATTTTATCACCGACGTCGGCAACATTTCTTCACTGTCATCAGTTATCTGACCGACGTTGGCCATTTTTTCTCACTTACATCGGTTTTTCAAATGATGTCGATTACCGTCACAGTTTTTTTTTTCAAAATAGGAGCCTAAAAACCAACGCTTTTTCTGCCAAAACCACATTTTGAGTTTTTAAAACTGATAAAACACAGTTTTTGTAACCTGACCCCTTCTTGCCTTGAATGGTTTTGACACGCAGTCAAACCAAGGATCTTCTTGACCACGTGAGGCATCAACCGCTTCCGCCTTCACCATCCATAACCAGTCCCTTAATGGAGTTTCATTCAGAGGCCAAACAAACTCCCACTCAACCGACCCCAACTCAGACCCCCATTGTCCCTGAAGGGGACCAAGATTTCAAAAGATTCTTGGACCTCAATGTCAAATCCCTCCAAAACTATCTCGTAATAAACCAAACGAGAGACCTTTCGGATGAAGCAGCGATGACATCAACACCATCCGCTACCCAGCCTTTTATGACTCAAACTATTGCCTCAACCATTAACCCGACCATGGACAATACACAAAGTTTGGCCTCCCCATCTATTTTTAGACCGACCTCCATTGGGGTTTCATTACCCCCTCAACCACACACAATTCAACCAAGTTCTACATCATACCAGAACTTGATTGTCTCGACTCCACACACTCTTGCCCCCATAAATGCAGGAGTGTCTACCTCCCCTTTTGCCAATGCTGCCATGCAACCACTTTTGGCGGTATCTAGTCAACTTATGTCTTCTACCTTCACAATGCAACCACCCTTGGCCTCCACTTCTATCCCAATGACTAGTTATCAATACGTTGCACCACTACAAGTGCAACCGACTATGTCGTATGCCCCCTCTAGCACCTTTCAAGTGCCTTACAACCTAGGAGGTGCTCCACCTGCCAATCTGTCAATCGATATAATCAAAATACTGATGGACAAAATGACTAGTCTTGAAGCTTCTATTTCTAGTTCACGCAATGCCCTCTCATATGAGCAAATTTGCAATGAACCCATTCATCCCTTCGTCTCGATCCGACCATACCCCAACCAGTCGGAGCTTCCTAAATTTACTCATTTCCAGAGTAAGGAAGACCCGTAACAGCACTTGCAAGCATTCAAACATGCTTGTTATCTCATAGCCCATGATAATGCGTTACTTCTATGCACGTTCCCCATGACGCTTTTTGGCCCCACCCTTGACTGGTATAGCTCTCTTACTAGACATTCTATCTTTTCATTCACTCAACTCGCCCAATTATTTCTCGACCATTTTTCTATCAATATCACCAAACAAGTCTCGATCACAGACCTCTACTCCATCAGGCAATTTGACGATGAATCAATAGTCAATTTTGTCACCCGTTGGAGAGGCTTGATCAACCAACTCTCCTTCCCTTTGCCTCAACCTGAGCTCATCGAACTCTTATCTCAAGCATGTGCCAGGGACATCTCTTCTACCTTGCAAGTTCAAACATTTCGCACTTTTGACGAAGCTTTCACCATGGCCCAAAAGCTTAAACTCCATGCCATTGAAGAAGATAAGGTCAAATTGTGTAATACCAATGCAAAAGCCAATGACCCTTCTTCTTCCAGACCTTCTTCTGCCAATTCCAAGCCCAAAGGAGTGGCCAACACTGTGGTCGTTAGATCACCATCTTCAACAAAAACCAACCAATCTCAACCTTCAACATCTCAAAGCATCACCAAACTATTCCAACAACGGTACATCCAGCGTTCATACACTCCACTTGGAGAATCATGCACTTTCATTTTGGAAAAACTTGTCAAACAGGGGGTCCTCAATCTCCCTCCAATTTGATGACCTCAATTTGACTCTTCAAAAGCTCTCCCTACCTGGTATAGGGAGAACGACGTCTATCACTATCACCACGTCTAAGGCCATGACATCAACAATTGTCAAACCTTCAAAAACATTGTCCAAAACATGATAGACCAGGGAGATCTTGTTTTGGATAACCTGACTATGCCACCCAATCAAAATATCAACATCTTCAGACAACCATTCCCAAACCATCCTCTTAATCAAAACAATGTCCAGACCATGATCAATGACCCCCAAGACCATAATATTCACATAGTCAACATTGTCTTGCCTCTTGTCCTTGACCAACCTCCTTCACAAGTGGAAGAGTCTTCTTCCCCTATTCGTCCATCACAGGATGAAAAACTTTCTTCTCCTATTAGTCCTCCATCAACCTCTCTCATATTGAAGGATGCCTTGACCATGCCAAGGCCATTAGCCCCACCTCCAATGGAGGACCCTACCTTGCCTACTCCTCAATCACAAATAGAAGGCACAATCATCCCTGCCCTCTACCCTCTTGAGGAGCCACACTCTCCTATTTCTTCTCCACCAAGAGAAGAACTAGTCTCTTCACCCATTTCAACCGAGGAAGACCCAGTCACAGTTTCCTCTTGCCTTTTACTTGAGATTACTACATCTCACTCACCTCCATCCACATCTGAACCCAAACCCATAGCTAACCTCACCTCGCACAATAGTGGCCCTCAACCCAAACTAAAGAAGGCCACTAAACTACACCGGTGGACTCCTCCCCCACCTTCATCATTACCTTCAATTTTGGGCCTACATCCGTCCACTTTAATAGGAGTGCTTCCTACTCCCATACTTCACAGGAGCAAGTCACCTCCTTTATCCCCTCAACCCATAAGACATATATTTCCTTTAAAACATCCAACACCTATCACCACCAAAGTGACATCTACACGTGTGGCTACACCACCCACAAAAATTATGATACGACCAATGCCTCTCATGCCTCTCAAACCAAAGTCATCAACCCCTATTGCAACAAAACACATAGACCCATTAGCAAGTTCTTATGCCTTGTTGTTATGGCAATTATTGTAGTCTTCTCGCATCAATCTCCCACCTCTTAAACCATATCAATCTCTCGAGCCAAAACTACCATGGTTCAACGACACTCAGATTTGTGTGTATCATCACACACCTGGGCACGACACTGAGCATTATTGTGCCCTCAAGGTTGTCATTCGCCAATTTTTGGAGAAAGACACCCTTCTTCCTGACCACATTATCAACAAACCTTTAACCTCCTCACCGCCCCACTCATCAACTCTCAGATCACGACCATCTTGGTTTGACAACTCTAAATTATGTCAATATCATCACACTCTGGGACATGACACTGAGCATTTTTGTGCTCTTAAAGTTGTCATTCATCAACATCAAAAAAGGGATTCCCTTCTCATCAAGGATCCTCTTGATCACCCCTTTGACAAATCATCAACACCGACCCATGCTTCTCAAACCTCATCACCTAAATCGAGATCTCCACACCAGACTATGGTCCCTTTGCTGCCTTTAACTCCCTTACTCAACATCAACACAGTCAATCTGACCACCAAGCCTCAACCGACCTTGACCAATCTGTCAAACATCCTCCCTAGCCACTGGGGGAATTCAATGTTCATTTAGGCTTCGACCAACCTTTCAACCAAGTCTCGACCAAATATCAATCACTCTTTTAATCCTAAACCTCGACTAGGCCTCAACCAAGCCTTGACCATGCCTCAACCAAACAAGCATTGACCCGACCTCGACCAAACATTCCATCTGACCTCAACCAAACTTGTTAACCATGACCTCGACCAGTCTCAACCAAACATCAACCAAGCTTTTCATAAAAACATTCAACCAGACCATCGACCAAACCTCAACCAAACCTTAACCAAACATCAACCAATATTTTAATCATGATATCGACCAATCATTGACCTAATCTTGACCAATCATCGACCAAATATCCATCGAACCGACCCTTGACCAAACATTCAACCAGTCTCGACCAATCAGCGACCATATCAACAAACCAAGCATCAATCAACATGTGACCAATTGGGAAAGAGGCAAAAGGGGAAAATTTGCTCCTAATTGACTCAGACCTTATCATCAACGCACAAGCATAGACCAGGGACTTATCAGAACCTGAGCCCTTTATGCCTTGCATCTGTGACCATCCTACTGTTAGACGAGTGCTCGTCCTCTTGACATTTAACTTGATCTCATCCCTTGAGCAATCCCCGTCCTCTTAATCTTCATTCCTTCAACCCTATTCCCCTTAAAAAATCCTCTATAACCCTTTTATAATGTATGGATGCTTTGTCCTAATAAAAGGGAGCCCTTGAACTTCTATAGTCTTGTCCATGACTCAAAATTCTATCAAAAATAAATTGATGTCAAAATATCCAAGGTCACAAAATCAAATTAAAAAAATGGTAGACTGCTCCCTCGAAGGATAGCTGTACTATCATTTCTATAGCTAATAGACTACTCCCTCGAAGGATAGCTATTCAAACATATATAAAGCGAAAATATAGACCACTCCCTCGAAGGATGGCTATGCTAAAATCTTGCTACAAACATCACTCTTTTAGAAGCTTCCCGCATCGATCAGCTTCATAAATGACCACAAAACAAAATGACATCTCTACGTAGACTTCCCGCATCGATCAGTCTACCCCCAAAAAAAAAAAAGGTCATGGACTTGACTTGTAGTTGTCTCAGGGTCTCCTATAAAAAAGGGCAAGGTTCTCTCTACTCTAAAATGGGTTACCCTATCCTCACCTATCATAACACCTGCTCAAGGGACTTCGAGATCACTTTAAATGTCAAAGTGATTTGATTACCTCTCTAACACAACTCATGGTCAATGATGTAATGCATGAATGGGGCTCTCGGTTCTAACAACCCCTATCTATGCTATCTTTTTGGTCCTTGTCAATGAAAGAGCAATTCGCCTCTCACTTTTTTCCAAACCTTGGTCACAACCAATCCAACCAAACCAATTCAAACTAGACCAAACCCACAACATGACATCATGACATCATACATCATCATTATCTATTCACACTAGTTTCTATGGACACCAATACACATGGAAACTATCGACCCGACACAATTTATGTTAAGCATAAACCAATACTTGCTGAAGCATAAATAGACCTCAATTCATTTTTAGCATACATCCATCACGAATATGGAAAATTGCTAGGGATGAAAGACCCCTCAACCAATGTTACAGAATACACCATTTGGAAAAGGCTGCAACATCATCTTATCCTCATCATTTCAACACATGACCAAAACCAACCTATCGACCTCTTTCACTCTTTGTCTGAACTACATTGGTCTGAGGCCCTAAGACCGGGGATATGTAGGCGGCACTCAGATGACATGACACCTTCTAGGGTTAGCTTGACCACCCTTGTTTGTTCATCTCTCTGAAGGACAAACCTTCTTCCCTCCTTTGACCATGACTTGACCTCGACCAGACCAATCCATAACTTTGACCCTTCCTCCCTTTTAGGGAGAACTGCATTGGCCTGAGGCCCTAATGACCAGGGCTATGTAGGCAAAACTCAGATGACATGATGTCTTCTAAGGTTATCTCGGCCACATTCTTTCATCTATCCATTCATTTGACCAACTATCTATCTCAACCTGCCTAGACCAACGACCTTGGAGATCATGACTATCTCCTCAGACTCCAACCACTTCCAAGACAAAGTTGCCTTGGTTGTTTTTGCATGTATGCTACCTCATGAATGGTTAGCAACATTTTCCATAGACCACATTTTTGGCCCTCACAATTATAGGATCGCAAGCCAGTTGATCCCCACTACTTGTGACATTTTTGTGTTTCCAGGAGCACTTCTTGAGCCTGGGATACCTAGAACACGATGACCATTGGAGCTTCAACTTTGATTGAATAACCTGATCAGCTATGACTAATGCTGGGGCCCGATTATTTCAATTGTGGCACTCCTCAACCCTCGACCTATGACAATTTGACCTGACCATCTCATGAAGTGGTATACACGTAATCACGACTTTTGTAGCGTTCACACTCCACTTTCACCCTATCCATCCATCTCTCTATCAAATCAGCACCCGATTCCAGGTTCCCTTCCCTTGACTCCTACTTTTAGGGGGAATACCTCATCCATAATCAGGGCAACCAACCCTCCTATTTTTGTCTTGCAGTTCACTTGAACAACCAATAGGACAAAATCAACCTTATCCCACACTTGGGGAAATCAACTCCTCTTTTTGTCTTGCAGTTCATCCAGAATAACCAACAAGACAAAAAGGGGCAAATGTAGACACCGAAATCATGTCTACTTCCTTGGTCATCCCCCCGTCTCCCCCTTGGTCCCTTTCTAACTTCCATCCCTAACCTAACCTATGTCTTATTATTTTAAAATAATCACTTATTTTAAATTAATAATTCTTCTCTCTCTCACCCTTGCTACCTCACCACCCTAGGATACCCTTCCTTGGATTCTCTCCACTACCCCATGACCAATCTTAAATGCCTAAACCCCATTCATGACCTATTTCTATCCTCTTGTCCATTTTAGTCACCTTCGACCATTTCTTACCCCGACCCGTTGACCCAGCAATTGGGAAAATGGACAGAAGGCTATTTTTAGCCTTTCTGCCCGCCTTCCAGCTACCGACGTCGATCAGTAGTCGGCCAATGTCGACAATTTTTCTGGTATCAGTTTCCTTCAAAACTTTGTTGAGCACCCCAGATGCGGATCTCGTTTTCCAATCTTTGCATCTGCTCTTTCAATCCCCTCCTTCAAACTTCAATCATCCGCCTTTCAACCTTCAACAATTAGCCAATTTTCCAGTCTTCAATCCACCAAGCCTCTCACTCTCTCTCTCATTGGGCTTCTGCACTAGCTACAGCAACAACAGGGACTCTACATCAGTCTTCTACATCAACAACAGGTACAAGCAGCAGCAACACTCTTTTTGCAAGCCACAGGTAAGTATTTTGTCTGTGTTTTCATTATGTTTTCAGTCATTGCTTCCAAGTAATATCACCCCCCAGACTAGGCTATCAGCTAGACCAGCCTTGACTCCCTCTCAAAAAGGCTGAGAGGCCTTCCCATATCCTTACCACCTCTATCCCCCTTTTCAGAACATACACTCTGTCCATTGTCCCTGCAACCCTGCCCAGACCCTTGCACAGACCATTAACAAGGCCCAAACTCCTTCTCAGACCCGTCCACAGCCCTGAAACCCATCCAAACCTGACTAGACCTCTGTTAAAGACTACTACCTCGACCGACACTGGCCACAAATACCACTGCCTTCACCAACATCGACAGACTAACCGACGTCGATAGACCTTGACAACTGACGATGGCATACTAACCGATGTCGGTGACTGTGACCAGGCCGACAATAGCATTTAGGTAAGCATTTGCTTCTATTTCTGCTTCAGTTTTTAATCATTTCAGTCTTTTATCATTCTGCCTTTTATCAAACATTATTTTTATCAATCAGTGGTTTGACATCCCTTAAGGAAGTCTTTGTACTTTTGGGATCAAGCTTTTGCTTGGCAACCCACCATCTCCTCATCTAACACCTTCTTTGTTCTAGTCTCTTTCTTCTGCAGGTGTCATCCTCCACAACTAAAGAGGATTTCTTTCTATCATCTGGATAACGTTGTGCAGACTTCATCCAGGTACATACAAGCCTTAGACCATTTCTCTTAGTTTCTTAATTCCTTTTTGAATGTGAAAGCAAAAATCGTATAGAAACAAAACCCTAAAAGAGGGTTCAAGGTACAAACTAAACCATAACTCAATTTCTAATTGGTGTAAATTATTTAAACTATGAAATAATGTTGTTTTATTTGTTTGTAATTGATTCCAAGTGTTATAAAATTAAAATAATCCATGTATAATGAGTACATTTTGAATGTGTATTGGTTTGTTGTTTGTTTTCATTGAGAAAACAAAGAACATGAGAAGAGAATTGATGTTTAGTCTTGTTTATTTGTTGAAAATATTACATTAAGGTATCTCCATGATAAATAATTAATATACAATGGTAATTTAAGGTAATTCAATCCATTTTTTGAAGTCATTTGAATTAACACCTATCAAAGTTATAGTAGGCCTATATAGACCTAAAGTGTACAAGTTGTTATTGAGATTAGTTTTGTGGGAAACTAATAAAATTATTGGTTTATCAGTATATTAATATAATATATAATAATTAATAATGTCATTAAATAGGTTTATTATGTGTAAATTACAATCAAACATACTTTCTAAGATTAAATCATGCCTAAACAAAGCACTATAGCAGAGCTAATACAAAGTCAAATTTGATAACAAAAGATTGGGTACTATTTTCATGAGATTATGTTAGAGTTATCAAGTGATTAAGTGGATAAAATAGAGTGGTATAATATAATTTAATAATCCACTTAAAGGGTTATGATGACCAGTCTTTTAGCCATTTAAGATTTTAATAACAGATTACAATATCTCAATTGGATTGTTTGATACGCTTACACACTTTTAATATCAAAATAAATTCCTAATAATTTTTACATCTATGTTATATTATATTTAAATTATAGGTGATAGTTCTATATTTATGACATAACTATAAATACAAACAAGCATAGCTATAATGAGAATGTTTAGTTATAGGAAATAAAAATTGGCTCTTGAGGTTAAACTCTACCTAATGGAACACATCAAAACTACTATGTAATTCATAATCAAAATTTGGTTATAAATACCCTAAGATTATTTATTCATGAATTCAATGATTTCTATTAAAATATCTAAGATTTTGATATGTAGTAGATAGCCTAAGCAAGTTTAACTTTATTCATGATGTAGTCATTTTGGGATTCCTGCAAGTTATTAGTAGTTTTATAAAATTGAATTAGTAGTTGCATAGTCCTCACAAAATTTTTATCATAACCTCCATAATGGTTTTAGAATGTTCTAACATAGGATCCTTTGGCTACTAGATGCATTGACATAGGATAATTTGGATACAAGATGCATTGACAGAGGATCCTTTGGCTATAGGTTGCATTAACACACAATCCTTTAGCTACAAGATACATTTACATAAGATCCATTGGTTCTAGGATGCATTGACCCAAGTTTATCAATGAATATCCTTAATTTTATTTGAAATTTATTAAACCTATATTATAATTAATAAACCATAAAACAATATATAACCATATATATGTAAATTAAAAATAAAATATCATTACTCTTTGAAATATAATAATATATATCTATCATATATTAGATTTATTTCAAGAAAGAATATACAAAAGATAGTCTCATAAATGTCAGATTAATAAAGTTTACAAGTATGTAATAGATTATCAAAACATGCCATTTTTTGGGCTCATCACATTCCCCAATTTAATATGTCGTTCGCTCATCCTCGAGCAACCATCATTTTCAATGTAAATGCACATACAAATATGAAGTCTAATGATTCCAAAGAACCACTTGACCTTTCACTATAGAAGCCATGTTTCTCTTCATGTTTTTTTAAATTCCTTATTATAATCTAATGGATGTTTCCCCACCCAATATGGTATGGGATACTAGAATGAGGGAGGTTATAACATGATATATTATAGATTTGTCCCTTTCCTTCTAGAAATCTTGATATATGTATTGACATTGTTAGAAACTATTATCATATTCAAAGGTGATTATGGATCCATTTTATTTAACTCTGTGGTAAATTCTCTGAACCTAGATATGCAAGATATTCATGTGACTACTCTATAGAATCAATTAACCCAAATTAAAATTTATGATCTTTCAATTGTTATTCTACAAACCTAGAATAGACGTATGTTCTATTCATCAAGCTAACCCATTCCTAAATGATGTTTTCTAGAATTATAGATTCCATTCTGATCATTAATGTAGTTTCTTATTCTTTTTTGATGAAGATAATATCCATATAATACCCTCATTAATTTACATAGATATGATTTCTTACATTCAATCACTTGTCTAATCTTTGATTTGCTTGTATTTTACAAGTACTCTACTTGTCTTTGGCTACCCTTGATCAATTCTTAGATTTCATAGGCTCACAAGATTCTTTGCATGCATATAGTCCTAGCTTATAACTTGAATACATATCATATTTATCACCCTATACACTCTTTTATCCTTGTAACCAACATCATAATCTCATACACAATTTCCACTACTTCACTCTCCATTGTTAATTAAATATTATTCATTCTTTTTGATAGGTTCATAGGCCTAAAAACATAATAAATGATTCCAAGGTTTTTTATTTCACACTATGGATCATATGTCTATCCACTTTATTATTTATATTTCCTTTACACATCCAATAATTATGCTCAATATCCAAACTAGAACTCTAAAACAATCTACACTTTCCTCTTTAAGGCCTATTATCTAATAACCTTGTTTTAGCCTAAATCTTACTTATTTGAAATGACCACAGGGGTTGAAATTTAATTAATACAATATTTGTATACCATTCTCCCCCGACAACTTAATAAAAAAAAATTAGATCACAACACCTAGTGGAACACTATAAACTCATAAAGCCTCTATACCAATTAGGTCTCTCTAAGCCGATTCTAAAGGCACAGACCTACATACCATATTGTATGGCTAAATAAGAACTCAA
The DNA here is from genome assembly GCA_037957365.1 of Torreya grandis. Taxonomy (NCBI): domain Eukaryota; kingdom Viridiplantae; phylum Streptophyta; class Pinopsida; order Cupressales; family Taxaceae; genus Torreya; species Torreya grandis. The sequence continues at coordinate 107,365 of JARHVA010010029.1, forward strand.
AAACACAAAAATACTTTATATAATAAAAAATAACACTATAATTCAAAATTTTGATAAATTTTAATGTTGGGTACAAAAGTTTTAAAAGTTGTAAGATTAAAACCCTAAACTATGTCTACATAGGCCTGTAAGTGGCTGATATCAATAAAAAGGTTAAAAAATTAAAATTTAAACCATTTAAAATACTTATAAGACCTATTAAATGTTTTATCCAATTTTTTACCTTACCAATAATCTATTTGTTCATGATCAATCATTCACAGACTAAAACATGCAATTTTACAAAATCTAAGTGCATAAAAGGATAATGTGTGTAGTTTCTATGAGACTTGCACTTATATGGATTTATAAGCCTCAAAAATGGATTTATAAAAATAAAATTTGAATCGAAAAAAAATTTATTATCCAAACAATTAATAACCACTTATAAAACCATCAACAAGATATCACTTATTTGTTATTCTTGATTGTACATGAGCAAAATTATTTCTAAATAGACTATGATGTAGATGAATCTATTTTATCTTGAAAATGGTTAAATAAACTTAATATATATAAATGAACCAAAAATATAATTTTTATCACATTCCATGAATCTCATGGAAGACACAAAATAATATTTAAATACTTCTTTTATTCCTTGATTTCATTGTTAATACAACAATCAAAACATAGAGTTTGTAAATGAAGGTAGAGTTCATTCAAATATTGATATTTGTTATATTTTTTTCTTCTATCCAGGTCTATTTAATCTAATTTAACCTCTCCTCACTACCTAATATCACATTCACTACTCAATTTCATGCATTCCATCCTCTTATGACATCAAACATGCAAGAAAACTTCCTTCTTTGGGCCAATGCCACATAAGGTGGTCATTACAAATATGAGTTTCTTTGCCTTACCTTTCTTGTTCATGTATCTAACATTTAAAATTCCTTTCACACACTCCTAGGACCAAATATGACTTATTAAAACTATTAATCAACAATTTACTTTTAAAACAAATCACAAAAGTCCACTTAAAGCCTAGTCACTAAATTCAAATTTTCATATTTTGTTTTGGTGGGAAATTTTAAAAGGACCAAGATCACACAAACTAAAGACTCTTAATGACCCAAAAACACTCTAGAGGACACTATAAGTTCTCTCACACTCACACAGGACCAAGAATGGTCATTATGAAACTCTTAGACACTCTAAATTATCATGTTACCTTATTATGTTATGCATCAAGTTCCCTAAGTGGAAAAAATTGAGCTCTTAATAAAATTTACTATGTCCAACTTCTTCCTTGATTTCCAATTATCCCTCCTATAGTTTTTGAGTTACTCATTTTGTTAATCCTCTTATCTTTCACATTTCTTCTTAGATGTTTTTTTTTTTTAAAAATCTTCTTGAATTATCTTGCATCCTTAATAACTCATCTTCTACCTTAATGAAGTACATCATCTGCTACAACTATTTATCTTCTTCATAGTCTATCTATTCCATCTCTAATTTCTCTTCACAATACACTACCTCCATTGGTTGGTTATTATTCTTAACATTTACTCTTACTCCATAGTTTTCTTCCATATGTGTCATTGTTTGTTTAGGCACTCCTTGTTGGTATGTCTTTTTAATAATGCTTTCTCCATCATCTTCGTGATCTAATAGATTCTTATGTATCTTCACCATTGTCATACTATCAATTATATTCTCTTTATATTCCTCTTCGTAATACACCACCTTACCATTGTGAGTCTTCTCATAGCCTTCTTGTTCATAATGTAATGACATCTCCTTGACTAATTTAGTTTCATCATAACACATGTTTTATCAACTTTTTATGTTAATATAATCATGTATACCTCCAATTATCACCTCTAAAACATTACCAATTGAATGGATGGATTTATCACCTTACTCTTTCCTCATTTTCTTGTTTTCTTGTTCACTTATTTTTACCTCTCCTTCCATGAGTATTTGTTCTTCATCTCTTTGAATATTACTTAGATTAGTTCCTGGGATAAGAATACCCTCTCTTTTGTTTATAAATTCTAACTTGATAATACTATTTTCTAGAATCACATTTGGACTGATCTTGTCCTCCTCATAACATGATTTCTTCATCTAATCATTTTCTTTGTGAGGAACATGGTTTTCTTCCTCTTTCCTTGAATCCATCATGATCTCTTGTACCTCATTACTTTTTCTCAATGTTATCATGGAGTGAATCCATCTATTGCATCTCCATACCTATACCATCATGATTAGTACATATTAATTTACATTCATAATACTTGATAGTATATTAAAGAGTCTCATGGTCCTTTCCTTCCTCTCTATATTTTGTACTCTTCTTCCAAGCCTCTATAGGCTTCCACTTTATATTATTTAGTTCTTTTTTTTTCCCTCTTGACCTCTACTCTTTATTTTCATCAATAGCTACCAATAATTATTCCTTGATCAACTCACATGACTATAATATTAGATTGCCAATATTTTTAGGCTTACCTTGGCTTGAAACTTTATTTGGTTCACCTTGTACCAATGATTTTCCACTTTATTTATTTTAACTCATTACTTGTTTCTGATTTTATACCCTTGTATGACCTACAAGTTCATAGTATTGAAGTTTTTCTATGTTCAAC
>JARHVA010010029.1:117500-167500 GCA_037957365.1 Torreya grandis
TGCATGGTTAGTAAGAGATAACATCGATGATGTCATCATACTACCATGGAGTGACACAATAATTTTCTTGTGCATATACCAACCCCTAAGATAAATATATATATAGTCATGTAATATGTATTAACAATTGGACCCATAGATGCACTTATCATCTTTTGATGAAGTGGAATCTACGTCATTATGGAAGTAGATTCCAAAAATAGACTTTGAATCATTTCATTGCAGCTGGTAAGAGGCCAAGGTATGTTGGATCATGATAATTTGTATTGTATAACAACATAAATTAATCCTATAGAAATAGAAAATTATCCTATACTAGCATAAATTGATCTTTTAGTAACAATAATTAAGCATATATCAATAATAATTAATCATGTAGTAATCATAACATCTGTTAAAAGAAATAATGATGTGAATAAGATTTTAAATAATTACCATTAATCCTATAGTATGTTGATACTAGATATAGGAACCTAGTTCATTCCTAGCCAGTGGTGAACTAGGGTTCTAAGAAAAATCCTTCTATTGTAGGAATAATGTCATTTTTGCATTGAGAGAGAGATGACTAATGTATATCAATAATTTAGTGAGTGAAAGTTTACTTAGAAAAAATATTATTTTATAAGATGAATCGATGGCCGTTGAATAATAGACAAAAGTAGATGGGGTCAATAGTCTTCAAGTTAACAACTCTATTATCAAAAATTATTTTTATTTCATATGGCCCAAGAAATATTATTTTGATCTTACACTTATGATATCTTTATTTGGAGTCAAATAGTAAACCACAATCCCCCTAGATGGAATGGTTGACTCATGACGTGTTTATCATGCCATTTAATTATTTGTTTCTATAAAACTTGGGGTTACCAATTAAACTAGTATGAATAGGAATTAATCATGTATCAACCATAATAAATATTAGAAGAAATAATTATGTGAATAAAGATTCAAAGAAATACCCTTAGTAAAAGGAATTAATGCTTTGTTATTACACCACTTAAGTCTGTAGTAACATTAATTAATTATTTATTATTGCACAATGTGGGGGTGGTGATTAAGCCAGTTGTAATGGGAATTAATCATACATAAAACATAAAAACTATTAAATTAAATAAGGTTGTGAATAAGGGTTCAAAAATATACACCTAAAAATAAGAATTAATTATTTATTACCACACATATTAAGCCTATGTCAATAAGAATTAGTTCTTTGTCACTACACAGATTGGGAGTGGTGATTAAAATTATATCAATAGGAGCAACCATACATCTGTTAAAAGAAATAAGGATGTGAAGAAGGGTTCAAATAAATACCCTTAGCAATAGGAATTAATTCTTTGTTCATGCATAACTTAAACTTGTAGAAATAGGAATTAATTATTTTTTGATGCACAACTTGGGTGTGGTGATTAAGCCTATATCAATAAGAATTAACCATATGAAAATAATAAGATTTGTTAAAATAAATAAGGATGTCAATAATCTCTCAAAGAAATACTCTTAACAAAAAAAATTTATGAGAGAGACAATTGATGTCTATCAAGAAGTTAGAAAGTGTAAGTTTCCTTAGAAAAAGGTTTCTTGTACAATTTGACTCAATGGCCATTGACTAGTAGATGAAAGTGGAATGGGTCAATAGTCTACAACTTAATAGATGCATTGTAAAAAACTATTTCAATTTAATATGTCCCAAGCCATCTGCTTCAAGGTGATTACCCTTATTATATTCATGTTTGGAGTAAAAAATTAAATCCCAATCCCCTAGATGAAATTTTTGAGTATGAATGTGTTTATTATGGCATCCAATACTTTTTTATTTCACAACTTCAATGTGATGGAATGCCTCTTTTTGAAGATCATCCCAAACATTTAGTTGGAGGATTCTATCTTGTTGAGTGGATGATATATAGAGTCCCAATCCTCATGCTTTTCTTAATGTAGTATGTTAAAACTTAATGTATTATGTTGGAAATGTTAGAGAGTTATTACACTCTATGAACTATCACTTTAATAATATCTTGTGCTTCTATATTTTCTAAGAAACCCTAGAATAAGGTGTTAAGCACAAAATATCCTATATCTTAATTTTCAACTGGTAGAATCTCTTTAAATTTTGGAAAATTTGATAAAATAGGTGTAATTTATGAACATTCCCACCACCAAAAACATATAATCCATGCGAATACCTTTTTTTGTAACAATTATGGCCTCAAAAAACATTGACAACAAACATTACCAAAATACAAGTTGTAGTTATACATATTTATCTCTATAGCCTCATACCTAATAAATAACATAAAGACCATGTTGGGTGTGAATATTAACCTATAGGACCACATTCTTAGAATCTAATTATGCTTGATTAGGATATGGAGCACCCATTTCATCCTCAAGACGATATTTCTCTATAAGGCAAAATTGTTATTTTAAGGTAATTTTTGGATAGGCATAAAATAGAAATCATAAGTTGTATCCATGAACCAAAAAATCTATCACATGAATATTAAATTATTATAATTCCACCTTAAATACATCAGATTGAAAACCATCGATGATCTTTTGGCATATGATTTAGTGATCAATCTTAAAATCCAAATTTTATGTAGTTCAAAAATAGGTTCTTTACCTCCAATTGTCATTTCCAACTTTTGGGAAAATCACACAATTTTACACCTTATAAACCACATGAATAGGTCATTTTTGGCAATAATTTTATCTTTGAGCAACATTGACAAGAAACATTATCCAGATGCAAGCCACAGTTGGAGATCTATATCTCCAAGGCCTCATGACTAAAACGTGAAATCACCAACATGTTGTAGGTAGATAATAACCTCTAGTATCACATTATTAGAATCATAGTATGCCTAGTTAGGATATGAATCACGCATTCTAACCACATAAGGACATTTTCCTATAAGGCATTTTTTTTGTGTTATAGGCAAACTTTGGACAAGCATAACACATAAACCATAAGTCACATCCATGAACCAAAAAAATCATGTGCCTATAAAATTATTATAATTTCATCCTAAATCCATAATATTCTAAATCATCTACAAACTTATGGCATAGGATTTGGTGATCAGTCCTCAAATGTAGCTTTTATGTAGTTAAGAGACGTATTCTTTGCCTCTAATAAACAGTTCCACTTTCAAGACCTCTGCTTCAAAATACATCACTCCCTAAACCTTAGGATGTGTAATTTATAAAAATTGTCACTTACATAGAATCAAAATTCATTTGAATAGGTCCTTTTTTAACTATTCTAGCCTCAACAAACATTGACAAGAAATATTGTCAAGATGCAAGCTACATTAGAGATCTCTATCTTTGGGGCCTTGTGACTTATAACTACCATCAAAACCATGTCAAGGGTGGTGATTAAAATCTAGGATCATATTATTATCATTTGATAATGCCTGGTTAGGAGATGAACTACCCATTTTATCCTCAAGAAGGTATTTCCTTATAAGGCAAAATTGTTGCTTTTAAGGCAAATGTTAGACATGCATAAAATAGAAGTTGTATGTTGTATACACAAACCAAAAGAACCATTATGTGACATTTAAATTCATCTAATTTCTTGTCAATTTTGAAGGAATTCCACTAAATAAATTAAAATATATTCAACATTTTTTTAATAAACCCTAGGTTATCCTATCATAGGGCATTAAGTATAAAAAAATCATAAATTTAGAAAAACAACATTTAAAGGCTTGATTTAAAAGTCAAAGTTTATGTTTTTAGGTTCTCCAAAATTTATTTTTTATGAGTTATGGCATATATTGTACAAATTTTCTTAGACTTTAAGGTTTTCTTAAATCTAGATTCTTAGAACTCTATTTTCACGGTTCCTAGAGCTTGCAACATGATATCAACAAGAAATGAGATCAAACAAAGTTAAAAAAAATAGATATGAGTCTAAATATAAATTATAATCATAAAAAATCATAAATATGATTACAAGAACAAACGTAGGTTTAGCTGGTTCTTGACCTCATGAACATCAAGACAACACTTTCCCAGATAAGGTAAAATAGTCAGTCATCTACGTGAATTGAAAGCTTCTCTTACCTTCGAGAATATGGAATTATTTATTAACAATGCCAACCACATGAAGGTGGAAAATAATTTAGCATTAATAAGCTATATAAAAAATAATAATATCTAATTAAATTGAAATTTATATGTAATGCCTAAGAAACAAATAAAATTTGTTAAAAGTAAACACATTTACATTTGAGAAGTCAACATACCTTGGGAGTTAAATCTAAGGAACAACTAGGATTGTCCCAATTGTTTATAGTATCAATAATTGATTCACGATTAGATTCATGAGCCTTCTATATATTTATTTTTAATGGCCTACCCTAATATTTCTATAAGTCAACATTTGTTGCAAGACCCAAATTTGAATAGGGGAGTATCTTCCTATGTAATTTTTAATATTTAAATAACCATATATTTGAATTTTTTATAGAATAACGTCGAAGACAAATTATAGTATCTACCACAGACATAATGGGACAATGATTTTTTTTCCCATCTATGACTGCAGAAGTCAATATCTATTTTTCCTCTACACACTAGCATAATTAGTATTCTATCCCCACCTCATTACCCTCATCTGTAAAAATTCCATAAACATGCTTGCATCACAAAATAAAAAATTATTTAATAACAAGGTATATTGATATATTTACCAAATTTAGTATATATATGAAATAGGTGATAAATATATGGATCTATCTAGTTTCACAAGATTAGATACATGGTCAAAGTCATGTGACGATGTTAGTTATTTATGTTATAATGTTGACAAAACCTGATAAGTTTCAATTATATTTCGAGGCTTGTAGTCACATTCATCCATCCATTATTGTGACTTGAACTCATTCCAAACAAAGTCAATTCATGTAGAACAAATGTATGCCATATGCCTCGTATGAACCATCTAAAAAATCATGTTTGAGATATGAAATAAGTGTAAATCACTTGATTTTGTTATTTTCATACAATCTGCTTAGCTTTCCAATTGTGCATCCTTTATTAGCTAGAAATATAAACTAACAATGGAATTTTTTTTAGCACCATGGCCCACATTGTCATTACATCATTCAATTATATTTTTTGAATATGTTAAATTAGTTACCTATTTAAAATTCAAATCATTTCTTGTAGGTGCTTTTTTAACACATGCTACTACACCATCATTCTCCCTTTCTCCATGGCATGCTTCTATGAAATTCAAAATATGTTGTACACCACTGATCACATGCATCATACTTAGTGACTAGAACATCTATGCATTCTTAAATTATGACATGCATTTATCTAACCAAATATAATGTTTATTTAAATTAATGTTACTTTCACTCTACTTGCCATAAAACATCTAAAAACAACCTTTCAAATATTACGAAAAATGCACTCAATCATCACTAACATAGAAATGGTACTCAATATTTTTTGATCAGTTTTTGAAATGTTAGTTGAATACATGAATGCTATATGCACAAAAAGGGAAACCTATAATGAATTTTAGTATTGTGACTGAACCTTTATTTGTGGGGGTAATCTATAATTCTCTATAGATTTTCAACTACTATAATAATAGTACCAAGTGAGAATGTGTTCTTAATTAACTTGAAGTATTTATCTAGCCATCAATCTCTATGTGTATGCCTTTCACACATAATTTCCTCCTTGAATTTATCTATAAATTTGGGAATATATATTTTTTCAACAAACTCTCATCTTTAGATTCCTTTCCATATTTTAATTGATATGTCAAAAATTTATAGTTATTTAAACCAACCAATTCTTGTCTAATTTCATGTATACTCTCCTCAAAGGTATGATTTTTCAATTTTGACAATCTAACACAAATGTTGCAATTTCCATCTAAACATGCCCTGTTATAAAAAAATTGTCCATCTCATCTTTTACAAAAAATGGATAGAATAAATTCCATTTTTTATTATGGTGAGGAATCCACTCCACACTATTGAAAAATATTTTAATCATCCAAAGTAATATGAACATGATGAAAAATATCATTAGGAATTGAAATTTTAACATGTTTCCTACAAAAACAAGTAGTGCACATGTGATCTATTTTTATATGTAAGTGTTTGACCATTTAAAAATAGTTTTTACTAATAGCAATCTATGGATATTTTTGAAAAAATTAGGGTATAGTTGTGTTTACTTTACATCTAAAAAATATTTAGAATGTGGTTCACAGTTACAAGAACCAAATTTAATATTAGGCAATACCCTTGTGTTTTTCCAAAATTCTACAAGTAAATATTTTAAAGAATTGGCTATAGCTTTGTATTTATGTGGGAGTCTACTAGTGAATGGCCACAAGTCATTGTTCTTAGAAACACCATGTTTTTTACATCTCCCGATCATTTTCATTAGATTTTTAATATTTTTCTACAATGCTTTGCTTGTTTATCTAATAAATTGATTATTATTTGTTTGAAAACATAAAAAATAATTTATAATAATGTGTCAGACACTGTTACAATATTTGGTACATTTTTTCACACCTACTTGATGGTATACATTATGATTTTTTTTTTAAATTACTTTGTTTACACCATCAATATTGGATGTTCTTATTCCTACGGTGTTCATTGTAGGTCTAATCCTATGCAATTTAATCAATGTAATAAACAATTGATATATTTAACTTTAATTTAATTTTTCAAAGTGCAAGTCCCAATTTTTTTAGTTTTTCTTCTCATGTGGTGCTCATACAATTTTTAGGCATTGGTTTCAAAATGTTTTTATCAAATTCAATTAAATAAATGGGTCTTCTTTCAAAAATAATATTAGGTATTCTTATTGTTAAATTTGATTGATTAGGTGTTTCCATATTATTTTGTTCATTAATAGTTTCTTCATTCGATGATGTTCCCATATTATTTATTTGATTCTTACTTTAACCAATTGGTGTTTCCATACAATTTATATTGCATATTATAATCATCACTAAAATTAAAAACCTTAAAATTTGAATGAGCACTTGCATTATAATATGGTATAATATCAAAATTGACAATTTTACTTTCAAAATTTGGTATACTATCATTGGTCATTTCCTTATTATTTATTACAATCAATTCATAAGGGATAGTATACTTACACGAATATTTTGCATTAACTACCTTTAATTTTCTCTATGAACTTTTAATTCCTCTCGCATTTTGTGCTTTAACTTATTTTTATTGCTATTAAGAAATCCATCATGCATGATTGCACAAAGGTTTCAAATTTTGAGGGTGGGCACACCAATTTGACTATTAAAAAATAGATTTGCTTGATGTGTGGTACCAAGTGGATACAATGATAAATATTAAAAATTAGATAGGTGCACTCTTTAGTCAACCATGAGTACACAAATATTTTTAATTTTTATGGTGGGGTTGGTCATCAAATCAATAAAACTAGACCTACAACACATGCAGAATGAAATATATCAGAGTATGCAAGTGACACAAAATTTAATATAAAAACATGATGTTGCCCATACATGTTTTTTTTCTATTAAATAAGAACCACGTACAAGGTATTAGGTATATGTATAAACAAACCTAAAGCCCAAACCCTCAACCCTAAATTATAAGCCCTAAACCTTAAACCCTATACCCTAAACCTTAAATCATAATCCCTAAACCCAAATCTCTAAAAATCCTAAACCATAAATTGTTAACTTTTAAAACCTTAAAATAATTATTCAAGTCCTAATTACAATGATTTATACTGAGAATTAGGTTCACATGGATAAAATCAACATATATCGTAACCCTCACTATCCCAATTGACTAATTCACTGGATATGTGATAACATGGGGGTTTATGAAACCTGAAAAAATAATTTATTCTCATAAATAGGTTTAAAAAACTCAAATTATCCTCATTTACCCTAATATATTGACCCTAAACACTACATGTTATAACTTAAAACTTAAACCCTAAACCATAAACCATAAACCATAAACCCTAGACTTAAATTATAAACCCTAAGCCTTAAACACTATACCCTAGATACACTAAGATATGTAATCCCTAATCCCAAAACTTGAAGCCCAAAAAACCCTAAACTAATCATATGATCCATAATTACCATAATTTAGACTAATAATTAGGTTCATAGGGATAAATTTGGCCCAGATCGTAACACTAACTACCCAAATTGACTAATTCACTCGATATGTGATGACATGGGGGATAATAGAACCAAAAAACTTAATTTATTCTCAAATATGGGTTTCATAAATTAAAATTATCCTCAATTACCTCCATATTTTGACCATAAAGCCTACAACCTATACCATAAATCTTAAACCCTAAGCCCTAAACTATAGACCCTAAACCCTATACCCTAAATTATAAACCTAAGGCCCAAATCCCTATACCATAGATACACTATGCTCCTTAATACCTAATCCCTAAACCCAAATTCATAGAGACCCTAAGCCAGTCATTTGAGCCTTGATTACAATCATTTATACTAAACATTATGCTTAGAGGAATAACTTTGGCCCTAGTCACACCACTAAAGTTCTATTGCAAATGACTAATTCATTCAATCTATGATGACAGGGAAAAAGATAACACAAAAACATACTTTGTGATCATAAATATGTTTCAGAAACTCAAATTATCCCCAATCACCTTCACGATTTGACCATAAACCCTAGACCTTCAATTATAAACCCTAAGCTCTAAACCATAAATCATACTCTTAAAAACTTGAAATATTCAGTTGAGCCTTGATTACCATCATTTATAATAAGAATTAAGTTCATAAAAATACATTTGGCCCAAATTGCTCTACTAACCACCCTAATTGACTAATTCACTCCATATGTGATGACATGGGATCTAATCAAACCTAAAAACATAATGTGAGCTCACAAATAAGTTCATGTAAAACAAACTATCCTCATTTGCCTTTTTAGTTGGACCTTAAACCTTAAACCCTAAAAGTTAAAATTTAAGTCCTAAAACATCAAACATAAACACTAAACTATAAACCTTAAGCCCTAAACTAGGTAAGCCATATACCTTGAACCCTAAACCCTAATACCTATACCCTAATACATATATAAACCTTAATCCATATAGAAACCCTAAATCATAAACACTTAAAAATCTAAACTACTCATTTGAGCCTCAATTACCATTGAACTTAGACTAATAATTAGTTTCACATGGATTAATTTTTTCTAAATTGCACCACTAGATACCTCGATTGACTAATTATATAAAATTATGATGACATGGGGGATAATTTAACCCAAAATCACATTTTATGGTCATAAATAGGTTTAAGTAGCTCAAATTAGCCTCAATTACTTTCATTATCAGACCCCAAACCCCAAACCCTAGATTGGGTAAGTGCACAAAGTTGGGGACAAAAAGGAGCTAATCGTGAATATGATTTCCCTAAAATTTTAGAAAACTATAATTATGTAGATAATTTTAAATAATTACACTCAAAATTTGAAGATGTTTTAAGAACATGATTTGTATAACTTCAAGTCTAGTTTTCAAAATACTAATTTTTTTCAAAAATAATTAAGTATAACTAGGTCAAACATCTAAAATTTGAATAGGAACACCTATTTTTTTCATAAGAAAAGAGTGGATATACAGACATGTGGCCCACCATTTTTTAACAAAAATTAAGATTGTTTTATGGTGAATATTTAGATAATATATTCTAGTTTCTATCCTATATTTTATTTTATTTTATCAGTGAATATTTTTTATGATTAATTTTTTAAGTAAATAGATCCTAAAAAATGATTAAAAAAATGGATAGCCAATTTTTTAAGTAACTACATAAAAAAAAAGATAAAATGAAATTTTTAGAATGTGTGTAGAATTAGGCCTAGTTTTGACTGTATAATTTGTTTTACACTTGGATGAATTAAAAATAAATTATATTAAAATTTATAGATATGTATATTTGAGGCATATATATTTGTGACATGTGGCAGCCTAAAAAAAACTATAGTTAGAAATAAACATATGTTTTTAACCTTAAAATAGTCCAAAATTTATAAAAATCATATATTTGGAAAGAGGAGAGCATTCCCGTCATCGTGGTAATAATTTTATTATTTGTATCATTGCAATTCATAGTGTATTTGGTGATGGAGGTTGAATCCTCTTGTTTTATATCTAATCTCTCAGACTCCACTGTATATTGATATGTCCAAGCCTTTGGCACAGGAATCCATGCCATTTATCAGCCAAAAGGCTTTAGATTTGAATTCAAATTTATAATTTTTACACATTATGCAATGCATGTGTTATATAATGTGTGTGTAGTATTATATAAAACATACACATTATATAACACATACACACCATACTATAATATGTATGTGCTCTACTATAATGTGTACGTGATATATCTTTATAGATAAAAAATACTTTTTAGCTACTTTTTTTACCTACTCAAGAAATATGTACTGACAAATATTCTATGTGTGCTTCTATAGTACTTGAAAGTTAAAAACAAGAGTTATCAAGTGCTTTTCTGGAACCCACCATTGAAAGGCTATCAATTGTGTAATGGGTGATGGATCACATTTGAGAAAGAGGAAGAAATTAAAGAACAAAACACTTGAGAAAATACAAGAGGTGAGAAATAAAAATAACGTACGAATGCAGGCACTTCATTTAAAACAAGATTTAAAAACTATCTCTAATGAGCCAAATGTCATCAGCAATGATGCAATCAATAATAATGAATTGAATACTAATGAAATTGAAAATAGTCAATTCAATAATGATGGAATTGACAATACTAAATTTCATAATGATGAAATTGATAATAATGAATTAGATAATGTTGAAATCTCACATTCAAAGTATAGTGTATTTTATTTTGTTGATGACGACTGTATGCATGATTCCTTATCCCCCAACAACGAATAAATTTTCATGGAATGAAATAATGATGAAATTATAAATGAAGAAAATTTCATGGAAGCATATAATGAGGAAAGAAACAATAAATAAAATGTCATCCCACCACTAATCAATGAATGTAATGAAATTTTTTAAACACACTCTTAGCAAGTTCTACCAGTAACTATACCTTCATTAAGAGAGTTACCCCTGTTAAATATATGTCCACAAACTAGATTTGGTTAATTCAATTCTATACAATTGAAAATAAAATATTTAATGATAAGATTAACCATGTTGTAATTCTTATGCTTATAAACAAAAACTAAACCATAAACAATTTTCAATACAAAGGTAGGAATTAAAGGTTACATGACCTTTGTTGAATCAATAAAAAAAAAACTTTCTTTTAAACTCAATCTCTCTTTCTTATTTGTTTTATGTTAATTAACTTATGGCTTGCTAATAATAATAATAATAATAATAATAATAATAATAATAATAATAATAATAATAATAATAATAATAATAATAATAATAATAATAATAATAATAATAATAATAATAATAATAATAATAACAATAATAATAATAATAATAATAGACATTCAATATTACCTAGTATAAATATCTTATAAATTTATCTTGAGAGATCTATTCCACTTATATTACAAATTAAAAATAATATAAATATCTTTAAAATAATATATCTCAATGTATGTTAATAGATTTATTTAATATATGTATATTAATTATTACTTTATTTTATATTACTCTGTTTAATTAATTTAATGTGTCTACTCATTTCCTTTTATCATTACGACATTAGAACTTTCCCACTGCTACCACTTTACGTTAAATTTTTCAATACAATTACTTTCTTAATTTTACTTTTAAATATTTTTAATTATAAATTTGTATATTTTTATTATAATATTTTAATCATCTCTTAAAAAATTATAAATTTTATTTATTTTTAATTTTTAAATTTAATACAATTTTATTTTTATATTATTTTTATTTTCTGCTATTCTTTTAAGTTACTATTATAAAACAAATTAAATTTAAAGATTTCAAATAAAATCTAAATTTTATTTATATTCATTATTATTATCATTTAAATGGGACCACATTGATATATTAATCATTTTTTAATGTTAAAATCTATTTCATGTTCATAAAGATTATCTTATGATTGAGTTAACCCTTGTTTTTTTGCATTCTCAGCCTTGTGTCTTACCATGACCTTAGTCACCTATAGGACTTGGATTTATTGTGGTTTTAGGGTTTTTCACCTTCAGTTGAGGCCAAACTTTATAATGACCTCTACTCCTTCTAACCTAGCTATTTTAGCCATGGAGAAGAATGATGGAACATCAAGCAATGGTCCCCTACAAGCATCTGAGGAAGTTTGTCTCAGAGGTATACCATGAGGTAATGATTTAAAACCTAATGTTATATTGCATATTCCTAAATTTAATTCTCCATGTCAATGGTTAGATCAATTTTGTTTAATAGACTATTTTGTAGGGAGAATCTCCTATGAAAGTATGCTTTGGTCCTCAGTTCAAACTCACTAGGCAGCGCATGACTTTAAGCTAGAGACCATCCAGAATATGACTAACAAGTTTTTTATTTTTAACTTCTCTGACCCTTCCAATGCAAGAGGAATCCTCCATAGGTCTGCCACTTAGTATGTCAAGATCTTGCTTATGGTTCTCTACCCCTGGATATGAGACTTTATGGTCTCAGAGGACTCCACTCTTAAAGTCTCAATTTGCATTAAATTTTAAGGTCTCTCACTCCCCTACTATCACTTTATTTAGAAGTTAGCATCATCCATAGGTTACGTGTTTAACATGAACAAAACTATTTCTACTCAGCTAGACCATAAAAAAGGGTATGTGTAGAAGTTGACCTTTCCTGGGACCTCAAGTAGTTTGTGGAAATCTAAGTCGAGGATGTGAGACACTCTCAGCACATCCTATATATCAATTTGTCTAATACTTGCATTCAATACAAAGCCATATACTATAAGATACATGATTTTCCCCTTTAGTTGGATCATAATAATGTGTCCAACTGCTCATCCTTTCACCCTAAGCCCTCTCCTAAAGTTATCATGAAAATAGATAAAGATGGATGGACTATGGTAAGGAAAAAGAACACTCATCCCAAATCTATAACCATTGCTATTTCTCCCAAAGGACGCAAGCCATATTTGAGTAATGACCCATAGGAGCAGTTCCTATTGTGAAATATCCCTCTCTGACTGATGTCCTAAAATTGGTAGAAAATCCTAGGGTGTTCAATACCCCTCTAGTTTCTAACATATTATCCCAAGGATTCAAAGCCTCTATACTTAGTTCTTATGGATTTTTAGACTCACATCCAACCACTCTTCCACTTCCTACTCAATGGAAAATACCCAAATGCTCTCGCAAACCTCCTTGAAGGAGTGATGAGGTAGAGGAAGAAGAGTATCAAGTTGACCCTACTATGAGGAAGTAATTTGATGACTTATTGAGTACCAACAATGGGCACTTTCTGCAAAACTGGTATGATGCCCTAAAGTGGCTAGACTTAGAGAACATGTTCCTTGACACCTGTCATCTATGAATTATTTTTCATGGAATGTTCAAGGTATCATATACTAAAAACATAGGTTTGTTGTGCATGATTTCAAAAGGAAGTTTCTCGAGATAGACATTCTCTATCTATAGGAAGTCAAGGTGGCAAATTTTTTATTGACAACTATCAATAATTCCATCTAGCATGATATTATCATTCTTCATAGCAACCATGCCACTGGACATAGAGGGTTGATCACTTTTATTTTTCTAAGGTTGAAGCCACACTTAATGTAATATAGCGTGGACCCCACCAACCGGTTAGTATGGGCTCTTTTTATCATTGAAACTATTTTTTTGTCTTTATTAATATTTATGTCTTAAATGATGGTTCAAAATGTACCCATTTATGGTGATGGATTGTAGATGATCTCCTTGATGCCTATTAGGTATTATGTAGTGACTTTAATATGGTGGCATCTCCAAAGGATAAGTTGGGCCACTTGCCATGAGGTGGGAAGATAGTAAGAAGGAGGTGTGGTTTTGCATGTACACTAAATGGGGCCATTATGACCACAATCTAACCTGCCAGCCTATAGATGGATTTTGTTACACTTAGAGTAGTTTTAGGGAAGGCTTTACTCAAATTTTGAAACATCTAGATAGGGTAATGATGTTCTCCCAACTATACTTCTCTTTTTATAATGGTTTTTTTTATTTCAATGCAGTTACTGCTAAACTTTGGGCTTTTTGATTAGTCCCAGATTTAGTTCTGAGTGTCATGGTAGTTCATGAAACCCAAAGTCTAAATAACATAATTTTTCCTTAACACCTCCTTGTCCAAGCATGGGCCCATGGTGGCACACATTAGAAAAGTTTAGAATCTAGATCTATGCCCCTCTCAATAATCTGGTTGGATTCTTTGGTGGGATGATGCCATCAGATGAACCTCTCACTTTATGTGGATCTTTTGCTGCCAACTTGCCAAAATTTAGAGACACTCATATTCTGATACTTCCTTTGAGCTAAGTCATGTGGCTCTAACCTTGGAAAAAGATCCCTTTATTGAGATCTTAAAGGTAATAGTTGTATCCTTATGATATCATGGTCTGCATTTAGATTATAGACAAATATAATGTTCAAGAAGCCCAAATCAAAGCCAAGCTTCATTGGCTTAAGATAAGGGGAAAAACTTCTAATGAGTTCTTCTAGATGCAGTGAGCCAAATACTCAAAACAACATATTCAATTCATTTCTAAGGCTAGCAACAGACTCACAGAGACTCCACTAATAACGAAAGATTTTGTCTACCATTATCAAAAAGTATTCAAATCTCAAACGTCTTTGGCTGAGTGTGAATCCGCCCTTTAGCAATGCCTTTCAATGGTGCCTTGTAAACTCACTCCTATTGAGTGGGTGATTTGTGACAAGCCCCTCTCTATTGATGAATTAATTGAAGCAGTGTTTCACATGGCTAATGACAAAGCCCTTGGCACTGATGGTTTTCCCTATGAATTCTATAAAATGATTTGGGACCTTGTGGGAAGTCACTTGCATAAGGTTCATCAATAAATGTTTCATAGGAGTTATTTAAGTACAAATATAAATTTAAAAAATATCAAATTCATACCTAAGTAGGGAGATACTGAGTTGATTTGCAACTGATAACCCATCACCCTCCTGAATGTTTCTTATAAGATCATTAATATGGTGTTGGCAATCTGTCTACATAATATGTTGCCTCTCATTATGCATCCATAATAAATGGGCTTCATCATAATCCATGGATAACATCATTTCCATGTAGGAAGGCATGGATTGGGTCAGATAGTCTAAGTAAAATGTTATGTTCATCAAAATTTATTTTGAAAAATCCTATGATCACATCAAATAGCCATTCATTCTAGCCATAATTTGAGCCCTGGGCTTTGGGCACATATTCATCCAAACCATTCATATTTTTTTCTCATATGCTTTGGTTGTCCTCTCCATTAATGGAGTCATCTTTGAGCTATTTGGTTTATTTTTTTCTATTCTTCAAGGGTGCCCCTTGGCTCCCGTCTTATATATGCTTGTAGCTCAGGGTTTTCAATATCTTCTTAGCAATGTCGAAGTTATGGGCCTTGTTAAGGGAATTGATCTCCAAGTTGATGTCACGAACCTGTTGTTCCCAAAATCAGCTACGCTCATTTTTGGAACAACCCCCTATGAAACTTGTTCATTTCACCCTTTGTCTCTCTAAGCCCATTTTCGAGATAGGTTTTTCTCATTCTCATACTTGCTCAACTAACACGGTTTGAAGTTCACAACATCTTTTCTATATGTTTTCCTCAAAATGTGAAAGTTGTTACGGTCTTAATGCGACTAGGGGACCAAAATTTAGGTTTTTCAGAGTTAATGTTTTTCTTTAAGTTCTCGTGCACAGGCAGCAATTTTTTCTGTCAGTACATTTTCCCTTCCTACATGCAGGAGCGGCAAATTTTGCCACTCCTGCATCTGATACATGCAAGAGTGGCAAATTTTGCTGCCCCTGCACCTGAGACATGTAGGAGCTGCAATTTTTGCCACCCCTACACCTGAGACATGTAGGAGTGGCAATTTTTTTCTGCCGCTACATCTAAGATATGCAAGAGCGGCAATTTTTGCTGCCCCTACACCTGAGACATGCAGGAGTGGCAAATTTTTCTGCCCCTACTTTTGTTTCTCTAATTTCTCCAACTCTAAAGAAATCTTCATTCCTTTTGTTTTTCGCACCCGTTCCCCTTTTCTTCTGCTTTTTGACCCACTCACGTCTCATCCCTTCAAGCACATTTCCCTGATCGTGACCATCCAATGTGCAGTTTTTCTAGATTGCTACTTTCTTCCCCCCTGAGTGCATAATCATGATTCATACTATAGTTTCTCTAAAAGATCCCTCTTCATCAGCGTCCTTCCAATAGAAGTTATTCCAGATCACTGAAGTTTCTCTGAAGAAGTCAAAGACAATGAAGTACAAGTATCAAGGTGTTTTTTCAATCACCTCAATTGATTTTAAATGTTGATCACATTAAGGGTATAGAGATTGGGCACGTGGATATGGCTGAGTTCATAGAAAGAACCAAATCAGGCATCTATCACCATGTATGATGTTCATCTGAAGAAGTCCGGCGGCAAGAGCTGAACCTTTTTCCCCTTCTCTCTTCTTCTCTTCTCATGCACTTTTGTCATGTAAAAGTGCATGCAATTTTGTAATGTGTAATTACATGTAAAAAATATGAAAAAATATCTCAAAAGTCAAAGATGACTCATCTTTGACTAAGATATTTTATATTTTAATCTTTTTAATTTTGAAAGGTTTCTCCCTATATATAGAGGGGACCCCTTTTGTAAATGGATCTATGATAATTGAGAGCAAAAACTCTATTGAAATTGAGACACTTCTTGAGACTTTGTGCTTATCTTGTAAATCATATTTTGTTGAATGAATGAGAAGTAGGTTTATTTCAGACTTTGTGTTGAAGTTATCTACGTTATTTAGGAAATAGTTCTTATGTCCTCTTTCCTAATAATCTCTTATTTGTTTGATTTAATAAGCAAAGTGTGTGTGTTGATATTATCTGAGGATGTTTCTAAAAGATAAAAGAGAGACTTTGAGCTACTTTTATCTTTGTGATCCTTTTATCCTTTGTAGTTTTAGGCAAAGACTTTGTGCTTCGTTTCACTCTACGGTTACGCGTATTCTTAATCGGTGAAGGAGACACAAAATACTTTGTGCTTACGTAGGTTTCTTTGTTAACTTTGTGACTTACTTCAGATATTTTTTGCTCTACGCTGGATACCATTCTTGAAAGAAGAGGAATGTTGTTGGCCAACGACCAGGATTTCTCTCTTGTTCCTTGGACATCACCTCTGAAAAAAGAGAGGTGGATGCTATTATACCACCCCAAGTATTATTTTATACTTAATTATATATACATATAGAATATAAATATTTATAGGGAACCTCCCCTTGATGAGATGAGAGATTTACCTCATCCAGATCTAGTAAACCCACACTTTTTGTGGTGTAAATCTCCCTATGCTGTGGTTGATATACCCATTTTGTCATCAATTAGTTGACGACAAAATATTCACCCAACAATTTTTAGCGACTCTATTGGGGATGAACGTGTAGTCTAAAACCTCAAGTTTCAAATTGAAGTAGTCTCTACCCTTATCCATTACATAGTCTGGCGACTCCGTTCCATGTCTTACCCATTATCATTATAGCCTTACCATTTTTCTCTATCTCTGTTATATTATCTAGTCTACAAAACTAGAGCCGCTAGGAAGAGTGCACAGTTTGAAGTCTCAAGCTTCAAGCTGAAGCAGATCCTACTCTTTTTCATTTTTTGTTTTACAATTTGGCAACTCCATATTATACAAGAAGCTAGAAATCTCAAGGTGTTGTTCACCCTGCTTTTGAGTTGGTGCGACAGAGTAATTTTGAGTTGTTTCCTCCACAACCTCACCTTCAACAAACTAGGTGTCTTCCTCCTATCCCTACCAGGTCACCAACACAAGGCAAAGCTTCTTTTTTTATTGCTAGCAGAGCTTTGCCTATCCATTCTACACCTAGATTTGTGATCCCACTTTTGCATAATCAAATCATGGCTCAAGGCCCCTGGGGTAATTCTTTTGGTCCACTGAATTTGACTCCACCTCTGCATGAGCTTCCATGCAGTTCAAGGAAGAATTTATCCAAATTCTTTGGTGATAGGAAGGTTCATCTTGATGAACACATTTCAGCTTTCAGCATAGCTTGCAATGTCATAGGTGTGGAATTCGAAGACATAGTGGTTAGGTGATTCATAGAGACACTACAAGGCACTGCTGCAGACTAGTTTTACTACCTGCAGACTAGATCAGTGACTGACTGGGACACCCTAAAAGACAAATTTGAAGCCAGATTCAAGACAGCAAAAGATGCACATGCCTTGCTAGCCTATCTCACTCAAATGAAGAAAGAGCCTCATGAGCCTATGAGGGATTTTATTGCCAGGTTCGACAAGCTGAGGCATCGAATTCCCATGGTCACCCAGCCAACACCTTAGAACCTCAAATGCTTCATCAATTCACAACTACCTGAAGTAGGTTTCTTACTGAGACAGGTCAGACACATAGACCTTACTATTGCTCAAGACTTGGCTACTGAGGTAGAAGATGACCTTATCTTGGCAAGAAAGATAAGGAGAGACCCTAATAAAGGTAAATCCTCTTCATCTTTTGAATATTCCCCTTCAACCACCATTGATCCAATGGTACAAAAGTTAACAAATGAAATGTTGGCTCTCAAAAAGCAAATGGCCCAATTTATGTCTACTTCTCCTAATCAAGATATGCCCAGGAGGACATTCCAGAATTAGGCGTACCAAGGCAATGCTGCCAGGAATCAGGGACATCAATATCACCTTCCTCCTCCATAGAGGAATTTCGCCCTTGAAGTGCCTCCAAACAACTCAGCAGTTGGATACCTTGAAGTTGAAGTAGATTTCTCACTCCAGACTGAGCTGAGTCCTGAAGATGATGCTAATCTCTTCACTAAGGATGAAGAAGAATTAGCTAGCGACTCCCATATTAGTTTCCTAAACTATCAAGATGAACCTAGAAGTGAAGGCAATGTAGCTGAGGGGTCATATGTTGTATTCACTCAGTCTAAGAATCAATTAGCTCAGCAAGCTGATAATCAGAAAGTAGAGAAGCGACCTCAACCAACAGTTTCAATTGCTAATTGGGGATCCACTCTTCCTTTCCAGCCAAAGAAATCAGTGGTTTCAAGAAAGGTAAGTACCCCAAATGCCCCTATGCTTTCTACTTCAAATTCACAGTCCAGTCCTCCCCCTTTCAAAAATCAAAAGGACGAACCCCCATCCTCTGCTCCTAGCTCATTCTAGGCATTTGATATCATTAAGCATATAAAGAAAACCAAAATTCAAATGTCTGAATTTGAATTTCTGTAGGCTCATCCTGAGCAATGGACAAGTTGGTTCAATGTGTCAAGAACCAAACCATCCCTGAAAAACAAGAGGTTAAGAAAGTAACTCATCGTCTCCCAAGGAACATCCCTGTCCCGAACAATCTTGTCATTACCCCTCCTGCTGCCCTTGGGAAAATAGAGCCTTTCTATGTTTCCCTGTTGATAAACAGTCACAAGCTGAGTAACTACATCATCGATTCTGGTGCATCTGAAAATGTCATGCCTACTAAAGTGGCAGAATTTTTTGGTCTCACATTGACTAAAACCTTTGGGAGATGCTTCTCCATGGAGAACAAACAAGTACCACTATTGGGGCAAATCAAAGATGGCCAATTTGCATTTGCAGTGTTCCCTAACAAGATGATCAAGATGACAGTTCTGGTATCTAACGTCCTAGCCTCATATGGCATTCTGCTTGGATAGAACTTTTGAAAGGATGTCAGAGGAGAATTGAGCATGGACTTGTCCCAAGCAAGAATCCCTGTGAAAGGTGTGATGCAGAGGTTGCTTCCTGAGAGAGAGGCAAAGTACGTGGTCACCCAAACGTCAGCCCCTACGGCTCAACTTCTGTTTGAGTCCTCAAGCAGGGGTAATTATTTTTTGACCACAGAAGAGGTTCATGAAGAGCCTATTAAAGCCCTTGAGAATGCCAACCAAAAAGTTGGTTCAGATGAAATGATAAGTGTGACTGATAGTGCCAATCAGTGGTAGGTGTCAAATGAGGATAATCAAATTAGGTGTTGGATGAAACCAGTAGAGCAACCAATTATGGTAGTTGACCATGCTATTGCATGTCATGATCAGGAAAAGGAACTCTTCTCCAAGAAAATAAAGATTCATGGTTTTCAGATCAAAATATAAGTCTTATTGTGGGGCAAGAGGAGAAAATCAAAGGGAAGGCACATGAAATTGGTTTCTTGGTGGGGTGTTCCATTCACACATCATCAATTCTGGGGAGAAAATGGCCTCTTGCTAGTTTATCAGGATAGAGTGCCATTATCACTGCCTCTCAGGGGGCAAAATTTGAAGTACTTCAATTCTTGAAGTACCAAATAAATTTACCTGTACATTTGTATATTTGTAAAGTCTTTGTTTTGTTTTGTGCTTTTTCATTTTCATTTTTGTCACCTTTTTTTTTGGGTAGCATGACTTCGTAGCCCAATGGCACGCTTCAAGACACTGGAGATTCTGTATTCTACTCCCTTCAATCACTTTTTGCAATAGAAGGAAGTTCCCTAACAGGGGCTAGCTATTGTTCCCAAAATTAGTTACGCTCATTTTTAGAACAACCCCCTGTGAAACTTGTCTATTTCGCCATTTGTCTCTCTAAGCCCATTTTTGAGATGGGTTTTTCTCATTCTTGTACTTGCTCAACTGACACAGTTTGAAGTTTGAAATGTCTTTTCATTACATTTTCCCCAAAACGTGAAAGTTGTTATGGTCTCAATGTGACCAGGGGACCAAAATTTGGCTTTTTCAGAGTTAGTGTTTTTCTTCAAGTTCTCGTGCATGGGCGGCAAATTTTATCGTCAGCGCATTTTCCCTTCCTACATGCAAGAGCGGTAAATTTTGCTGCCCCTGCATCTGAGACATGCAGGAGAGGCAATTTTTGCCACCCTTGCATCTGAGACATGCAGGAGCGGCAAGTTTTGCTGCCCCTGCTTCTGAACATGCAGGAGCGATAATTTTTGCTGCCCCTGCACCTGAGACATGTAGGAGCTACAAATTTTGCTGCCCCTACTTCTATTTCTCTGATTTCTCCAACTCTGAAGAAATTCATTCCTTTCATTTTCCGCACTCGTTCTCCTTTTCTTCTGCTTTCTGACTCGCTCACGTCTCATCCCTTTCAAGCGCATTTCCCTAATCATGACCATCCAATGTGCAATTTTCCTAGATAGCTACTTTCTTCCCCCCTGATTGTACAATCATGATTTATACTACAATTTCTCTAAAAGATCCCTCTTCATCGGCGTCCTTCCGATAGAAGTTCTTCCAGATCACTGAAGTTTCTCTGAAGAAGTCAAAGACAATGAAGTACAAGTATCAAGGTGTTTTTCCAATCACCTCAGTTGCTTCTAAATGTTGATCACATTAAGGGTATAGAGATTGGGCATGTGGATATGGTCGAGCTCATAGAAAGAATCAAATCAGGCATCTATCGCCATGTACGATGTTCATCTGAAGAAGTCTGGCGACAAGAGCTGAACCTTTTTCCCCTTCTCTCTTCTTCTCTTCTCATGCACTTTTGTCATGTAAAAGTGCATGCAATTTTGTAATGTGTAATTACATGTAAAAAATCTGGAAAAATATCTCAAAAGTCAAAGATGACTCATCTTTGACTAAGCTATTTTATATTTTAATCTTTTTAATTTTGAAAGGTTTCTCCCTATATATAGAGGGGACCTATTTTGTAAATGGATCTCTGATAATTGAGAGCAAAAACTTTGCTGAAATTGAGACACTTCTTGAGACTTTGTGCTTATCTTGTAAATCATATTTTGTTGAATGAATGAGAAGTAGGTTTATTTTAGACTTTGTGTTGAAGTTATCTGCATTATTTAGAAAATAGTATTTATGTCCTCTTTCCTGATATTCTCTTATTTGTTTGATTTAATAAGCAAAGTGTGTGTGTTGATATTATCTGAGGACGTTTCTAAAAGATAAAAGAGAGACTTTGAGCTACTTTTATCTTTGTGATCATTTTATCCTTTGTAGTTTCAGGTGAAGACTTTGTGCTTCATTTCACTCTACAGTTACGTGTATTCTGAATTGGTGAAGGAGACACGAAAGACTTTGTGCTTACATAGGTTTCTTTGTTAACTTTAGGACTTACTTTAGGGATTTTCTACTCTACGCTGGATACCATTCCTGAAAGAAGAGGAATGTTGTTGGCCAATGACCAGGATTTCTCTCTTGTTCCTTGGACATCACCTCTAAAAAAAGAGAGGTGGATGTTGTTATACCACCCCAAGTATTATTTTTTGCTTAATTATATATACATATAGCATATAAATATTCATAGGGAACCTCCCCTTGATGAGAGGAGAGATTTACCTCGTCCAAATTTGGTAAACCCACACTTTTCGTGGTGTAAATCTCCCTGTGCTGTGGTTGATATACCCATTTTGTCATTAGTTAGTTGAGAAAAAATATTCACCCAATAGAACCCACACAAAGATATGCAACTACTCAATGTTCACATTACAAATGAGTTCTTTCTTACTTTCATTCAGGATGAAACCAATGTGGACAATGCCTTGCAGTGTCTTGACACCTTCTACCTAGTCTCTTGCTCCAGCATCTAATGGTAAAAATCTCATTTCTATAGACAATATTACCTCCCTCCACCAACATAGGCTACTAAGTTCGGTTAGAAGTATATCTAACATGATGAAATATTTAAATTTCTTGGCATCCTCTTTGATTTTGATGCCTCACCACCTTTGTTGTGGAAATATATTATTGACAGAGTTGCTAAGAAACTAAAATTCCAGGTGACCAGGTATCTTTCATTAGAAGGAAAATTTCAAATCTGCTTGAAAATTCTTGCATCCACCCATGTGTACTAATCGACATGTTGGGTGCCTTCCAAAAAATCCTATCATAAGTTGGAGAAGTTGCTCAGATATTTTTTTTAGGCCAATTCCCTGTAGGGTAAAGGATTCCACAGGCTAGCCTAGGAATATTATTGCCTCACACATGATGCTAGAGGGATGGGGCTCATCGATATAGCTTGGCAAAGAACTACCTTATGTGCCAAATGGATTGTACAATCCATTAAGGGCCAAGAAGTTTGGAAGGTGTTATTTAGACACTATATATCCTAAAGCTTGTCCAAGGGTACGGAGGCTTGGAAAGGGGTTGGTTTTCCCAATTTACTTTCCATTCAGTCTCCTATCCAAACCATAGGGTCCTTTGTGGCCAAAAGCAAATGGAAATCCTAGAAAAAGATTAAACCATAGTTTCTATGGAATGACTCCAATTTATATACTAGGATTTGTGCTAACTCCCATTTTCTTTAGTGATCACCCATTTTCTCTCGCAATGAGATACCCCTGACATAGGTCCCCTGGGTCAACAATCTCAAGCTTTACCGTAGAGGAACTCATATTGTCCAGGATATATTTTACAGGCACTCTCACTCTTGGCTATCCTGGGGGGAGGCGAAAGCTAAATTCAAGCTAGCCAATGTAAACCAAGAATCCTATCAAGAGATCCTCAATAATACCCCATCTTTCATGCTCCGCAAAATCTCAGTCCATTCCACTCGATGGTGGTAGAACTACTGAAAATGGTTTATTGAGACACCTTTTTGTAACTACACCCCTTAGCTTGGCTATGCATGGCTCACCCCCCATTTTCCCCTTGTTGACAAGCTTAATGCCCACTGGGGGCTACAATCATCTGTTAAAATGTGGAGATTTTGCTTCAACATTGTTCGGGGCCCTTGTATGGAGCCCAAGCTTGCTCATTTTGCTTGGTGTATACTATACTAAGGCTTGTCTATTTGCAGAAGACTCATCCAGCTTAGAGTCCACCTACCTACTTGCCCCTTATGTAGCTACCTCGAGATGCTTCCTCAACTCTTTTGGTTCTATTCCAAAGCTCAAAGGGTTTACAACATTAAGTGCACATACTCCGAACGAGGTAATACACTAATTCACTCTTTAGTCCATTAATCTACATGTAATCTCATCGTCCTCAAAGATGCAAGTTTAATGATGAGAGAAAATTTAAGATGGTTGAAAAGTGTTAACTCTTTGGTAGATGCAAGCAAAATGTTCTCCAAGATGCAAGCTGAACAATGAGAAAACCCTTCAGAACAACCTGCAAATTTTGAGAATTCATAGCTTTCTGATTTAGAGAATGTACAAAAAAATAGCTTTCTGATTTAGAGAATGTACCAAAAAAAAAAGAAACGGGAAAAACCGGCCAATGCATCATCTTCAAAACAATTGAGTCAATACCTTGAAAAAGTCTTCTACTGACAAAATAGAATGTTTTTTGACTCACAATCAAGGGACTAGTACATACCATGTTATTAATCAAGAGGATTTAAAAGGAAAAAAATGCAACAATTAACAAAATCAAGAGGATTTAAAAGGAAAAAAATCCAACAATTAACCCTATCAAGGCATTGAATCAGAGAGCCTGCAGGATGTAAATCAGAACTGTTAGCCATCTTATTTACTTAAAACCGTGAAGAATTGCATGTGGTTGCTTCTATAAAGTACAAGCATCACAATCACTGCCCTCTACTGCTACGAAGAAAAACAATCGAAAAATAATGAAATAAAATTATCAAAACTCTAGAACTGTGTTTGTAAAGCTCAGGGAAGGAAAGGCTCTTGAAACTTTTTGGCCTTTGAATATTTAAAATATCAGTAGGCTGTCGAACATGTCTTTGAATATCATGACATGCAAAGTCGTTCATGAGACAATCCAATACAACCCACAACGGCTCCGAAATTGCTCAAAACACCAAGAAACGGCTGGAAATGGCAAGGAAAGAAGTAAAAATGGTCCGAAATAGCTCAAAATGGATTGAATCCAGTTTAAAAGTGGTCATTTCCAGGAGCTCGAAAACTAGAAGCCGGGTTCAAGTTGCAAAACCGCGGGCCGTTGGATATCTGCCGTTCATCTGCGCCGAGTCGCCAGAAGCCATATCATTTTTATTGATGGTTTGTCGAGGCCAGTAGAAATGATGCTGAATATAACACACAAGCAAATTTCTGTATGGCCTTAAAGCACAAAAATACCATACAGCTTTCGTATGATCGCATTATATATACACATATACAGACATATTTCCCCTTTTTTTAAAAGATTTTGGATGTAAATAGATCAAAAAAATAACAAATACACACAGAAAATTAAAAAATTATATATATATCTCTCTATCCACACAGAAAATTAAAAAATTATATATTTCTCTCTATCCATCTTTCTGCTTTATTCAGAGTGTTTTACACTACATTCTGTTCCTTATGGCATTTAAAAAATTAAAAATTAAAAAATTATGTTTTAATATAATTTTTTAATTTTAAATTTTCTAAATGCAATAAGGAACAGAATGTAGTGTAAAACACTGTGAATAAAGCAGAAAGATGGATAGAAAGAAATATGTATGTAAATGGTAGAGGCAGTGGGGTGACATGGGGCCTGCACTTATTCAATTATTTACAATATACAAGAATGTGGATGAACAAAACAATGATTGTTACAAGTGGGCTGCATCGTTTGGTTCTAGGTCATTTTGGTGTAAACAAAAATGAATGGATTAAGCAACAATGTTAAGAGAGGTCACACAAAACTTGTTCTGATATCAAATATAAAAAATATTCTATATTTAAAGAGAGATGAAGACTCAAAACACAAAATTATTCATCAATCAATCATTCATATTCAGCATTAATGAAAACTATGTTTTGCATAAAAATAGGCTATATATCTGACCTATTATAACTCCACAAACCACTCTTCTAGACTATAGATAAGTTGTTCTAACAACCTGCTAATTAATAACCATTTTCCATATTTCTACATAACTTGTTCTAACTAATCACTAACAATATTTCACACTACAATTATTTTCGGTCACCTAATAATGCGAGCACTAACATAATAATTTTTTAACATGTGAAGTCCAAATTATATATATAATTTCACATGCCCTACTCTTCTTTTGTAACACATGTTTGGAAATTTTTTAAGGGCTTAAGCTAATGAAAAAATATATTTACGAGAATGAATTTAAAATGAGGGCATAGTAACCTTGTGATTTAGGTGATATGATTAATGCAAGATGTCGCTGGATGATGTGTTTTGTCTTTATCTTCATGCTCTATTTTGTCAAATTTCATGTTTCTTATATGGGAAAGGTCCCATTAGCTTTGGAAAGTGAATTAACATCACATTAGATTTCAAAAAAATTATCCGTTTGAATATGTCATCTTAACTACTTATAACTAAGGTTTCAAGGTCTAACATATTACACATTTGACAATATAACTAATTTTATCATGAGAGGTCATAAATGTATTTTTTACACCTATGATCAAAACTTAACCTTTAATATAACGATCATTGTGCATTAGAATATCGATACTTGACTCTTAGTTGTCAAGAGGTGATTGGTTACTTTTAATTTTATAGAATAAATGTTGAACAAGGATTAGGTATTAGATGTTCAGCTTCCGGTGCACTTTAATATTTATATACACCAATATATTTTGTTAATAGAACACATGTTAACAAAAGCCTTGTTCGACAATTGAAACATGCATAGCTATTGGGATCTTTCCCCTAGTAGGGAAAGGATATACATTACCACCTTAATTATCTAAAAGCCTACGTGCCCTTAAATTTTGATGTTTTTAATTGATATTATCCTACATGCCTAAAATCATGTCTTACGCTTTTGTTGTTTCTTTGATATATTTGACCATACAGCTTTATTTATAAATTTTGAAATAATTTTTTTTAGTGGCAAACTCATTGAATTGGATTATGTAGTATAGATAATCTTGTGTAAGTAGAAATAAGAATTGAGCCCTTGGTGTAACAGTGCTTCTTTTTTATATCTATTTCAATAATGATATCTAATGGAGCCCAATACCTATGAATCATGCCTTTAATTATCCCAAAAACATTCCAAAAATGTATTAAATAAAATCCCTTAAGTTTCCTCCATGGTCAGTGCATCTAATTCAATAGATGCATTTTGAGGTCCCAATTGAAACTCTAACAGGAGTCTTCTATTGTTATAATTATTAAAGTTTGATTCCCCTAATGTATTCAAAAACATTATTAAAAATTTACCTAAAATTAATATCTCTTGTAAAAATATGGTTAATCGTCCATTATGTGCACCTCCTTCATCTACCCCTCCATCATACATGGGATAACCATCAACCACTCCATCCATTCCCATGTCATTTGAAGAGTGTGTTTTTGACATGGGACTAGTCCTAGCTACACCATGGATGCAATAATTTCTATCTCAAAAACAAGATAGATAACACTTGATGCTTATCAATACTATATAGAGTTTTATACCTTACTATGTAATTGGGATGGTAAGATATGAAAGTAGGATGATGGACCTACAATGTATGTACATGTTAAATTTTTAAATATTTTTGTCAAGTTGGGTACGCATTTTGTTTTGTATAAGATGTGGTTTTGAGCTCAATAAATTTAAAGTGGTCACATGTATCCATTAGTGATGATGTGGTTTTAGGATATCGTGCTTGTAGTGATGAATTTATAGCTTAGAAAAATATTTAATTGCACTAGGAAATTTGTTTGAAACCATTAAGGGATGGCGTAGACCTAACATTGACCAAGTACAACATATGTATAAGTTACCCTAGCTCAAAATCTATTTAACTTACTCAAGATATATATTAAACTTGTGACTATGTCCCATAAATCTAAGACTTGCTTCCCCTCAAGGATGATGCTAAGTAGATACACCCAATAATTATTCATATAGATGATAAAATGCTCAACTCATCTAGATGGTTTATCATAATTGAATACTAGTATGCACTCCCTCACCGAATGTTTCAAGATTATATATATTTTGTACATATGTTTTCAATCATCTTGTTCATATTTCATTGTAATGAGCTTAAACCTTATGATGTGGATTGCAATAAAGTAGTACATGTGTCTAAAAATTATTGTTCCAGATTAGGAATTGAGGTTGAGGCTCGTCCATGTTGTTGAATTGTGTTCTCTCCTATGTGTAGTACTTAATATGAATGTAAGTTTTGGGATCTCTATCTAGTTAATTCAGGGCAAAGGGATATAAATAATTTTAATACATACATGTAGAAAACTGATAATGTTAGGTGCTTGCTTAATTCAGATAGGACCTTAAAGGGCTCTACATGACAATTTTTGTATAGTAATGGCAAGTTGGAGGATCGCACCATGTGAATTATTTACTAGACATGAGTTGATTGGATAGATGTTGATCTTTAAACATTAGTGGCTTCTATGTATGTATGTATGTATGATAAATTTGTGAATAGGCCTTAGTTAGATTGTTTGGCTCGGTGATGGAACATTTCTAAGTATCAAAGATGTGCATATCTGATAACCCTAACACTTCTCTAGGTGTAATAGACCTAAAAATGTGTAAATATTTGATTGGATTGGGTTTCCTAAGGCTCTAGAAAATTTGATGCTTCTAGGACAAGTGACAGTTAGATCTCTAACACAAATATATGTGTATAAAAGATACACACGTGCATATGTATATCTAATTGGATTGGGCCTCACAGGGATTAGATAGAGCTTTTAACGCTTCTAAGACCTGACACCTCTAACAATGTTGAAACTTCCAAGCACATATGAGGTACACATGGTGATATGTAATTAGATTTGGCCTCTCCAGGAAATGTCAACTCTAAAATTTCTAGGACTTGACGCATCTTTGATAGCTTTAATAATTTTAGGTGTATAAGGTACACACATGGCATAACAAGGTTCAATTATAGGGGTAATTCAATTGAGGACGCATGGGAGGCCAATTGGAACCCCTTCTTGACATAACTATAAGATCATGATATATACATGGTTTGGGACAAAATTAAGTATGATTCTATCTATCGTGAATTGAACTAATTAGTTGATTGGTTCAATTAGGGATGTGATTTGGGAAAAATTGAGCTGTTAAACCAAATTTATGGCCCAATCGATTGTATAATCTAGATGCAAAATATATGACTTAGCATACCCTAATTTAATAAAAAATGTAAATATGAATAGAAATATGGTCAATTTAAACCCATTGAACTTAAATTAGAGTCTATGACATGATTAAAAGTGATAAATTAGGTCACATTTCATGACATGTAGATCGTAAACCCTAATTTTATCATTTGAACATGTACAGCTCCCCTGAACCCTAATTTCATGACATATACACATGTATAAACCCATTACACTAAACCTTTAACCCTAAATCATAATTTTGTAACAAACACAACCTTTAAGTTCCTTGATTTCATCACAAATGCATAAATTCATGAATGTGATTAGTGCCAATTTGTGAACCCATTATTCACCTAGTTTTGTAAGGACCTATGATGGGATTTTGGGAAAAATTAGTTCATTTAATCTTACATATTAAGCGTTATTTCATCATTCATGAGTATTTTTTCTTCATATTCTTATCAAGAGTTTTATTGCATCATGTATTGGATATTTATAAATCATATTGGGGATTTGTGCATCATATTAAGCCTTATTGCATCATATGATAGACTAATTGCATCATATTGAGCCTTATTACATCATATGATAGCCTAATTGCATCATATTTGAGATTTATTTCATAGTATGATAGCCTTATTGCATTTCATGATAGTCTTATTACATCATATGATAGTCTTATTGCATCATATTGAGCCTTATTGCATAATATGATAGCATTATTGTAACATATGATAGTTTTATTGCATCATCTTAGGGATTTATGCATAATATTATATTCTTATTGAGTTTTATTTCATTATATTACAGTATTATAATGAAAAAAATGCTTGAATATGAGCCTTTTTACTTATAGTATAGTATATGGCTATACTTCAAGGAACACATACACGTTATAGGAATGCGTAAACAATATAGTAAGATGTACACATTAACATAATGTGTATATGTTTCTTAGAGTACCAAAAAAAAAACTTTTAAACATCTATTTTTATCCCTTATTGAGATTTTTTATCCCCACAGACATTCCCTACATACTCTGCATACTTTCTTGGTTGTAGTTTTTTTTGGACCCAACATTTGAAGTACTTTCTTGGTTGATTTTGTCAAAATGGGCTCCAATTCATGCTTAGGGAGGAGGAAGAAGTTTAAGAACAAAACATCATAGTAACTAGAGGAGTTGAGAGAAAAAAAAGGTACGAATGCAAATAATTCATTCAAGACAAGGTACAAACACTAACCTTGATGAGCCAAATACCTTAGATAATGAGGCAATTGATAATAATCAACTGAATAATGATGAAATTTATAATAATGAACTGAATTATGATTAAATTCACAATAATGAATTAAATTATGATGAAATTGAGAATAGAAAATTAGATAATGTTGAAAATCCACATTCAAAGTTTAAAGTTTTTTATTATGTTGATGAAGATCATATGCATGATACTTGGCCTACAAACAATGAATAAAATTTAATGGACTCAAATAATGATGAAATTAATAATGAACAAAATTTCATGGAAACATATAACACAGAAACAAACAATGAAGAAAATTTCATGAAAACATATAATGATTTTGAAACACCCTTTGAATGGATTCCACCAATAAGAACACAACTGAGAATTGTGCATAGAAAAGATAATTACTTAATTGAAGTTGATGAAAATATTTTGAAACCAATGCAAATAAAAATGTCTAACCACCATTAAAGAAGATTGTCTTAATAAATTTGGGATAGTTTCTTTCATAATTTTGAATATGATAGTCAAAGATGTCAATTATTTGTTTCATTGATGAAATTGCTTAAGATGAGATCTATAATGTACACACTAGGACTAAGAACATCTAACATGGATAATGAAAATGATAAAATTATTGAAAATATACATGATGCATATCATATTGTAGGCCCAAAATCATACAATAAAGATTATAATGTTTCTCGATGTATAATGACAACTTATCCAGTAAGTGCTAAAATAGAGAAAAAATGATTGATTTCAAAAACAAGTCAAAAAATTGATATAAATATAAAAACAATAATGAAATCAATTATAAGATGTGAAAGACTTAATGAATCTAATATAAAATAGCTTTAGGCATTCTCTAGTAGACTTCCACAAATGGACAAGGCTATAGCCGATGCTTTGAAAGAGTTACTTGTGCAATTTTGGAAAGATAATACAAAAGTTTCACCCAATGAAAGAGATGAGGTGAAAAGAAGAGTTGGTTCTCTTAATCTTGAACCACATCTTAAACATTTCTTGGATATGACTCAAACACAATTGTACTCTAAGTTTTTGGAAAATAATCCATAAATTGTTATTAGTCAAAGAATTTTTGTGATGGCCAAACCTTTTTATGTAAAAACAAATCACACACACATCACTCATGGTTATAGGAAACATGTTGAATTTTAAATGAACTATGATTTTTTTTACCATATTCATTGTAGTTTGCATATTACTAACATTTTTCAGGAGTTTGGTATAAAAGTTTCCCCAAAATCAACTAGGGAATTTATTTTAAATAATTTTTGTTAAAGACCATATGGATAGTTCGTTTATAAGAAAGCATGTTTGGATGGAAATTGTAGTATTTGTGGTGGATTATCAAAATTAAAAAAAATGTATCCATGAGGAGTGTACAAGAGCAATTGGACAAGAATTAGTTGGTTTGAGCATATAGAAATCTTTGAATTATCAAGTAAAAGATGGAAATGAATCTAAAAGGTGTGAGCTTGTTATGAAAGAGATACCTGTTTCAGAATTTATGGTCGAATTCATGGATAAAATTGTTTATGAGTATGCAAGGCACACACATAAGGATAAATGGTTGGATGAACATTTTAAGATAAGCAAGGACACATTACCACTTGATTATATTATTTTAGTATTTAACTTTGCAAAAAATTACACATTCAAACCACAAATGGAAGTTCAATCATAGTACTACAACTCAACATAAATTTCCATATTCGTGCATATAGCATTCATGCATGCAATTGATAGTACAAAAGATTATCACAAAATATTAAGGGAGTACCATTTCTATATCATTGATGACCAATCACATTGTATAAAGTATGTGTAAGGTTGTTTTGATAAGTTCTATGAACAGTTGCCTCAGAGAAACATTAATTTCAAATGAAATTACATTTGGTTAGACAATTGTACATTACAACTCAAGAATGCACAGATGTTTTATTGGTTGAGCAGGATGCACGTTACCACTGATTTAGAACATATTTGGATTTTCACTGACGCTAGCCATGGAAAAGGGGAGCATGATGGTGCTAGAGCATGTATAAAAAGAGCCATTACAAGGGAGGAGTTAAAATATGATAATGTTGCTAATTTGACAGACACAAAAACTATGGTCGACTGGTATAATGAGAACATATGTCATGGTGGTCAAGTAAATTCTACTATTCATAGACATTTTTGGTTAGTGGAGGAAAAATACTTGGCAAACTATGAGAATTGTATAACTCTAATAGGTTCATGTGAGTTCCACTCATTTTGTATCTCAAATGTAGGTTCTTGGACTATTCATACATGACACTTGGCATGGTTTTGCTCTACATGCGTGGACTTTGTTTGGAATGAGTGTGAGTCACAAGAGTGGGTGGATGACTAGAGTTACAAACCTCTAATTCCAATCAACACATATTAGGTTCCATCAGCATTACAACTTACTGACATGACATCCTCACATGAATTTGACCATATATTCGATCTAGTTTAGCCAGGTACAAGATTAATCTTTATATACTATTTATTCTCATAATCTAACTTCATAATGTCATTAAAATTTGTTTTTTTATGATGTAGGCCATGTTTTTATAGTTATTGCAGATGAGGATAATAAAGAGGGAACAAATTACTACTTATGTTAGTGTGTAGATGGAAATAAAAAATTGACATCCCCAGTTATAGATGGAGAAAACATTGATTATCCCACTAGGTCTGTGGTAGTCACTGGAACTTGGCTTCGATGGTATCCTATAAAAAATTCAAATGTATGGTTGCTTAAAGAATTTGTAGCTCACAAGAAGGTTCTGCACTATTCAAATTTATCTCTTGAAATGAATATTAAATCACAAAAATATCATGGGAGGCCAAGAAACAAGAATCTATGGAATGTTCATGAGTCAGACCATGAAGTTATTCTTGATACAATAAATAGTAGAGTAAATCCAAGTGGTTCATTGGATTGAATTGTGGAGGTATTTTGACTTGTAAAATATTTATGTAATCAATTTTACCAAATGTTTTTTATTTTATAGAAAGTACATACATAAATTTCATCTTTAATTACTTACTAACATATTTTTGTAGGTTAATGGTGCCAAATTAGCGTCTACCTTCACCTAGTTGGCACCGTTAGTAAATAATTTAATATTATTGAAGCTAAGAGAAGCTTACTAAAAGTACTTGGAATTTCCTATTCAAGATGAAATTATAAGAGGACTTTTGATGAGAATCTTACTTATTCATATCACAAGTGGAAGTGCTCAATATTTTGTCACAGTCCCCTCCATCTCTCATAATGGTCACTATTCATACAGGCATGATTTTTGGAGTTTTAAGTTGTGTTTGAGGGTTCCAAGCTTAGAGAAGTATTTGATAAGTATGGTAATATGTTTTTAAACCTATTAAAAACATTTCAATGTTTTTCACACTCTAAAATTCATGTAATCCCCACAAGCAGTCTCAAAGGCATAAAGGCAAAGTTGGTTTTTTATCATTGAAAAGGTGTTATGAGATGTTTTAGATATCATGAGTATGTTTTCAATTAAAAAAATATCAGTGCGAAGGTCAAATTTTTCCTTTGGATATTATGTACAGGGCATGGTAAACCCTAGATTAGCAAGCTTTAGGCATTTTTGAGAGATTTAACCATGGGAATTTAATGAAACTTTGTAATCCTTCTCCAATATACATGTATAAGGTAAATCAAATGTTTTTAACCTAAGATTGTATAGATTTGTATGGATTCTAGGATTGATGGTTTGTAATAGGGATAATTAGTCATAAATGAAGGTAGGATAATGAAGGAAGGGATACTTAGAGGTGGACTTGGGCTATGAAATTTGAAATAGACATGAAAAAGAATAGAGTGTACCTATCAATGCCTTTATAATCTCTTGAGAAATCATAATGTTATTATTAATTTCTTATAAGGGTTTGATTTGAAAAATTATCCTAACAAGTTATTCTCAATCTCATAACATTTTTAATCTTAAATAATACTTCAAAATCAATCATTTATAATACTCTAAATACAATTTATTCGAATAAGATTTACTTCATTGGTTTTCTTAAATATTCATGTATAAAATAAGAATGACATGTACGAATGTCATATGTAGGCATATAATGTAAATAATACATGCATTTACATATAGGCATACAAAAAATTACATCATGTCTAACAAAATAGTATCAAATGTCAAGTGAATACATCATATACACATGGACAATGCCAAAAATGCATAGATTTCCAAATAGGCATACAAAAAAGTACATCATCTATAACATCCTAATCATCAAATAATCTACCTCTCTTTGCCTTATTTGAAGAATACTCTCCTTAGGATGCCCTACTTATAGATGGAGATATCTTAAATGCCTTGGATTGCTCCAAGGTTCAACTACAGGTACTACACTCATATCTCACTTGCAGCTGAACCTGTTCAAATACAAAAAATATTATAAAATTAACAAGTATACATGAAACCAAGTTAATAAACTCATGTTTTAAACTATAATAAAAAATAATTTAAACATTTACTTACCAAAATATTATGGTCCTCCTCAAATTTCCATTGATGCTCGACTAGATCACTGCCAGGTTTAGTTGCATGAACAAGCATGTAAAATGATGAAAAAATATGAGGAGCTGTTGCAATAGTTGTTTTAATCAAACTATCAAATGTCATATGACAACCCTACATACATAATATGTTCAGGTATATAAGTTATATTTTACAAACTATATAGTAAAATTATTAAAATAAAAGTACTAAATAAAAATTCAAAATTACATGTGAATATACATACCTCAGTGAGTGCCTGTACAGATGACACTATAGTAGCAATACCAGAGTCTGTCTCGACTCGTAGTGATGGAAGAGTGTCCACTCTAGTCATTAGCTGAAAAAATAACCTAATAATTAATAACTTGGGAAATTCATTGATTAAACAAGTTGCTAAAAAATTTAGTCTTGCATAAGATATGAAAAAATATAATGAGATCATGGGAAGCATGAATGTGATAAGTGGATATGTGCAACATGTGACCTGTAACACTAGACTAAAGGCAAGAAATGTCAGTTTCATGAGGGAGAATGATAAGACAATGAGGGATGATTTTTAAGTGTATATTGTGAAATTGAGTCATTGAATGAAGGGGAATCTTGGAATGCCAATCCAAGGTCTAAAATGTGTCCTAAAAATGTTCAAATTTGAATTTGAGCTCAAATAGGTTTTCCCTAGGTCTAAGTTAGTCTAGTTAGTGTGTAATTGATAACTCAAATGTTGGATTATAAAGAGTTTAAATAAGTATTCTTAATGATCATAGAAATGTATAAATCATCTTGATATAGGGTTATAGTTCTTTGACATTAAAATAGGAAACAATCCCTGAGTACCATATTTGCTAAAGCGCAGCATATAATCAAAGGACTGAGTTATATTATGTTGAAACTAACTTGGGATTCCATTAAGATTGTAAGGGGTATAAGATAGTCAATGGAAGTGTATATAATCCAAAATTATGTTTTTAAGATATTGGAAGTTGAAGGAAAGGCAAATTAACCATGTACCCTATTTTCTTGTGTGCATAGGCAAGGTTGTCAACTGAGAGTTTTGAGTTTGCAATTGATTGTTGGCTTTCAGAGTTTGTTTGAATGAGAAAGTTGTATAGGGTCAATAAAAATCTAATGAAAAAGGTTTGGGGTTTTTTAACCCATTAAAATAAAAATATCCCCTTTAGTGTGCTCTTGGCCCTAGTAATGGCCTAAAAATCCTAATTCTAGGGTTTAGTGTATAAAATGAGATTTGACCATTCAAAAATTCCAAAAACTTGTAATCTTACATTATTTGATGTTTTCTCACTAATGGAGGTGGTTTTAGGATTGTCAGGTATGGAAAATTACATAAATGAGGCTATGATCTAGTGCTAGGCCTAGAGAAGGGTTAAGGGAGAAGGGTTAAGGCTTAGACAAGGAGCTTTACCCAAAAAAAGGACTAGTAAAAGGTAAAGCTAGAAAGGTGTATGTGAGGGGTAAGTAGATAGATAATTTGATTTAGTGACATGACTAAGGATTTAAAGAGAGTGTGATAAGAATATACAAAGATTTATTTGACTAATATTATCATTATTATTTGATTGACCAAAATACTAAGTGAATGAGTTATGAATGGATGAAGGAAAACCTTGAAAATAAGGGATATAGTTAGATTTTGGTATAGAATTTGATATATCTCTACATCAATGGATATAAATAAGACCTCTCCCCCAAATAGATATAGTACGTCTTTGGGCCCCCTATGTAGGTGGTGGTAAAAACTACTCAACCCCATCTATCTATATGAGGTTGATGTCCCCTATATGTATATGGTCACAAGGCTTATGCCCTATAAATATAGGCTATATTTTATATTCGATGCTCTCCCAACAAACCAATGGGATCTAATGGACACTCTCCCAATAAAATAAGTGAATTGACTACGTACAATAGGATCAAAAGGTTATGCCATCTAAATTTATAACTCCATAGATAGAGATGAAATGATTATGCTCAGATGGAATCAAGATGGGAATTAAATTTCTATCTAAGACAATTTTGGATATCGATCATAGAGATTGAACCGCTATATGTGATTAGGATAACAAGGAATAAAGTTCTTGGCTATGAGGCCAGTATTTTAAAAAATGGAGTGGTGTGCATATTGATGTAGACACGTTATGCTTGATTAGGAAATTGACAAAAATATATTATACCAAACAAATTTTATCAAATGAATCCTATATATATGTACATCCAATCTTATTGA
Organism: Torreya grandis; assembly: GCA_037957365.1. Lineage (NCBI taxonomy): Eukaryota > Viridiplantae > Streptophyta > Pinopsida > Cupressales > Taxaceae > Torreya > Torreya grandis. Next base: position 154,808 of record JARHVA010010029.1, read on the forward strand.
TTGCGATTAACCCACTATGGAAACTACATATAATGGGATATCAAAGAAATTTTCAACTCACCATTTTGGTTATTGAAAACATAGTTGATATGGAGGATGAGTTTCTAACAAGTTACACCAATCCATGTTAATACATCAAATAATAAAAGGCCCAACAAAATTATAAATTAAATATTTTAAATTTTCTTAAACAAAATATACCAAGGATGAAATTAAGGTGTATGAATGTACATTTAGAGTATATAAGATTCATTTGAAATTTTACCTCTATAAATGTATATGGTGTTGTACTGACATGCATACATGTAATAGCCCGGGTTGGCCCACTACCTATTTCTGATGTCGAAGGCAATATCTCATCATGAAACACAAAAAAAATACATATATATTATTTAATTTAAACATGTAAATTATTTTTTATCTTTTTACTGAAATGCAAATATAACTTAAAAATTTAACATTAAATTTATATAAAAGATACATGCATTTGTGTGTGTTAGGTTCTGGAGCTAAAAGCTTCACTGATGCAAACAAGAGAGGAGGTTGCTGAGGGTTGCTGAGTTGCAGAGCAACCGGCGTCAGTTTGATCAGTCGACGTCGGTAGGATTGTGAAGAGAAGCAACCGACGTCGGTCAGGGATTGGCTAACGTTGGTCATCTCCAAGCAGACAGGGACCGACGTAGGTCGCTTGTGTGGTTTGGACAACGGATGTTACGGGCAGTTAGCTAACGAACCAAGTGTTTGCATGTTGAGAGCCAATTTTAGACTGAGAGCTACAGATCTAATTATTGTAATTAGATGTCTAATTATTGTTTGGGTGAGATCTATATAATAGACTCATGGTTGTATTGTAAACTTGTGCGAGGGAGTAAGAGAGCAAATAGCTCCTTCAGAGAGAGGTAGAGCAATGGTGCATTCCTCCTAGTGCCACAGTACCAAGTGTGGGTGTTGGATTGGAGAGTCAGCTGGATTCTTCAGGTATGTATGATCTTGGTCATCAGGTGAGCATGGCCTATATAAGTAAGATCGTTGATCTACAGGTGTGTGTGTGTGTGCAAGGTCAAGGTTCACAGGTGTACAGAACCATATTGATCTATAGGTTGGAGATCATAGGATAGAAACACAACAGGGAGCAGGATCAGGCAGGATCTACTTGGAGTATGGTGTGTACTCATTGGTATGTATGTGGAGTACATGGAGAGCTAAGAGGAAGGGAAGGTAGTTCCTTCCATAAGTATGGTCTGTTGAATTTCAGGTTGTTACAGGTTCATGGGAGATCTACTTGAAGTACCTTGAGCACTTGTGGAGTGTGTGGAGCACTTGTGGTGTGCGTGGAGTATAGGTGTAAGGTGAACACCAACTCTGTGTTTGAGTTGGGTGTTGGGACCTAAGAGAAAGAGCTTTGAGGGAAGATTTACTATTTATGTCCTAGAGGTGTGGGAGCCCTAGAGGTGTGTAAGAAAGAAAATCTATGGCAATCTTCTTTGTTGTATTTCCTTTTGAAAGAGTTTTAATACCAGTTGTGTATTGTCTCTCATATCATGTGTTATTCTGAATTCTAGATACTTGTTGATTCTGGTTATTTCCACATATTAAGTTGCTTGGTAATCAATTGTGTGCTTCCAGTTGTTAATATCCCAACAAGTGGTATTAGAGCCTGGTTGTAGGTTCAATAGCTGATACCAACAAGTGGTATCAGAGCCAGGTTGGGTTGACTAACAAGTGGTATCAGAGCCAAGGTTGCAGGGAGCAAGATTTGTGTTTAGTTACAGGTCACTCTTAGGGGTTTCTGATTGAGTGGGAGTAGAGCAATGGCATATGAAAGTAAGCTAAGAATGGAGGAGTTGAAAAGCACAGATGGTCACTTACGGTCCCATGGAAAGAAAGAGCAGGTAAAAGAATATTGTTGGTCTGTGGAAGATCAACATGAAGAAACTGAAGAAGCGGATGTTGCAGGTGATGTGGCACAGGATGCTCTGGGAGGTTTCTTGGATAAAGTTGAATCTTGGTTAATAGATTCGTTTGCCTCTTTCCATGCAGCCCCAGGTAGAGGAGCTAGTGAGCCTTGCCAAAGAATTGGCAAAGGGGAAGTGAAGCTAAAATTGTAGGCAGCCAACACATAGGTGTTGAAGAGGGTCATGCAGGTCCCAGGTTTGGAGATATGGCTAATTTATTCAGAAAGATTGGGTGATGAGAGATGCACAAGAACTATCACAGTGGATGCACTTGAATTAGTTGGTGGTAAGAAAATAGGTACTCTTTATCTACTTGTTTATATTACTGATTCTTATTTTGTTGTGGAGACGTGGCTTCGTAGGGTTGGTCACATGAGCAGGAAGGAGATGCATGTTCTTAAGCGTAAGATAGATGTATTTGACAGGCTTAAGAACTAGAAAGCCTTGGTGTTCTTGGAGGAGATGGCAGACAGAAACCAGTGGATGGTGCTGGATACTCCTGAGTAGAGTAGTTTGGACATGGGTTTTGATTCAAAGGAGCTCGCGGGTAAAAATTCATCACTCACAGGCAAACACAGATACTAACGTCGATCAGGAGGAACCAGCGTCGAATAGATAGGTGCCGATGTCGGTCATGTGCAGACCGAAGTCGGTGGTGTCGGGCAGGGTAAGACCAACCTCGATCAAAAGGACCGACGTCGGCAATAGGGTAAGACTGACGTTGGTCACGAGGACCAACGTCGGTAGAAGGGACACTGACATCGGTAGGGTTGGTAGTCAGGTACAGATGCATGGGAACCAACGTCGATCAGATGCAGACTATGTAGTGACCAAGATCGGTCACTATAACAGATTTTGGGTGGACAGCACGCTGTCAAGGAGTCTCAAACACCCATACAGAAGACTGAAGACATAAGTAAGCCCTCAAATTCGTTGTTCCTCTTCTTTATACTAGTTGCTAATTGTAGAGCAGGAAGGATCCAGGAAACAGGTGGGAGCATGGCAAAGATATGATGCAAAACCAAATGGGAGTTTTGGTAAGGTTGCCAGCCGGTGCAAAAGCACAGAGACAAATGGATTCCTTAGTTGGAGAATAGAGTGAATGGACACGTGAGATAGAAGACCAGGCATATGGTCTTGAGGGAGCTGCAGGACAGTGGGACAAGACTGATAGGTGGTACCAGGTGGATGACAAAGCAAGGCTTTAGTCAATGTCAGTATAACCATTGTGTTTGTCTTACCAGGTGGATGATGGTCGCAACATTATTCTGTTGCTATATGTTGAGGATGAGCTTGGTATAGGTTTAGACATACAGGGTTTTTTTGAGCTAAGGGTAAGATTAGTTCAGTGGCATGTCATGAGGAGTTTGGAGCAGCAAAATTCTTTGGCATGGGAGACATGGAGATCACAGGTTGATTTTGTCTCCAGTGGGAGCTGATGTGAATCAGGTGTTGGCGAGGTTTATTACGCAGGATGTAGAGTCGGAGCACACTGAGGGATGGATAGGTACAGTGTCCAAAATCACATGAGGTCTGGTATAGACCTGAGTATTCCCAAGCAGTGGGAGCTGTCAGAGAGTTAAGAGCAATTTCGGGGAAGTGGGTTCTCAGGTATTTGAGAGGGACCATCAGTAGGGATTCATGCTATGCAGTTTCAGGACTTCACTACATGGGTTTATAGGTTCGGATGTGGCAAGGTACTCAGATGACAAGAGGTGCACCATGGGATGTGTGGTGGGTTGTCTTCAGGATTGATCTTGAAGAGGGATACAAACCAAGAAATAGATTAGACGGAGTATAGGTACAGGTACAGTGCAACTGTTTATCTCCAAGTGGGAGATTGTTAGGTTGTAGAGCTAAAAGCTTCACTGATGCAAATAGGAGAGGAGGTTGCTGAGGGTTGTTGAGTTGTAGAACAACTGGTGTCAGTCTGATCAGCCGACATTGGTAGCATTGTGAAGAGAAGCAACCGACGTCGGTCAGGAATCAGCCGACGTCGGTCATCTCCAAGCAGACAGGGACCGACGTCGGTCGCCTGTGTGGTTTGGACTGCGGATGTTATGGGCAGTTAGCTAATGAACCAAGGGTTTACATGTTGAGAGCCAATTTTAGACTGAGAGCTATGGATCTAATTATTGTAATTAGATGTCTAATTATTATTTGGATGAGATCTATTTAATAGACTCATGGTTGTATTGTAAACTTGTGCTAGGGAGTAAGAGAGCAAATAGCTCCTTCAGAGAGAGGTAGAGCAATGGTGCGTTCCTCCTAGTGCCACAGTACCAAGTGTGGGTGCTGGATTGGAGAGTCAGCTGGATTCATTAGGTATGTATGATCTTGGTCATCAGGTCATCATGGCCTATATAGGAGATCTACATGGTGAGTAAGATGATTGATCTGCAGGTGTGTGTGTGTGCAAGGTCAAGGTTCACAGGTGTGCAGAACCATATTGATTTGTAGGTTGGAGATCATAGGACAGCAACACAATAGGGAGCAGGATCAGGTAGGATCTACTTGGAGTACGGTGTGTACTCATTGGTATGTACGTGGAGTACATGGAGAGCTAAGAGGAAGGCAAGGCAGTTCCTTCCATAAGTATGGTCTGTTGAATTGCAAGTTGTTGCAGGTTCATGGGAGATCTACTTGAAGTACCTTGAGCACTTGTGGAGTGTGTGGAGCACTTATGGTGTGCATGGAGTACAGGTGTAAGGTGAACACCAACTCTGTTTTTGAGTTGGGTGTTGGGACCTAAGAGAGAGAGCTTTGAGGGAAGATTTACTATTTATGTCCTAGAGGTGTGGGATCCCTAGAGGTGTGTAAGGAAGAAGATTTGTGGCAATATTCTTTGTTGTATTTCCTTATGAAAGAGTTTTAATACCAGTTGTGTATTGTCTCTCATATCATGTGTTATTCTGAATTCTAGTTACTTGTTGATTCTAGTTATTTTTGCATATTAAGTTGCTTGGTAATCAATTGTGTGCTTCCGGTTGTTAATATCCCAACAAGTGGTATTAGAGCCTGGTTGTAGGTTTAATAGCTGATACCAACAAGTGGTATCAGAGCCAGGTTGGGTTGACTAACAAGTGGTATCAGAGCCAAGGTTGCAGGGAGCAGGTTTTGTGTCTGGTTACAGGTCACTCTTAGGGGTTTCTGATTGAGTGGGAGTAGAGCAATGGCATATGAAAGTAAGCTAAGAATGGAGGAGTTGAAAAACACAGATGGTCACTTACGGTCCCATGGAAAGAAAGAGTAGGTAAAAGAATATTGTTGGTCTGTGGAAGATCAGCATGAAGAAACTGAAGAAGTGGATGTTGCAAGTGATGTGGCACAGGATGCTCTGGGAGGTTTCTTGGATAAAGTTGAATCTTGGTTAATAGATTCATTTGCCTCTTTCCATGCAGCCCCAGGTAGAGGAGCTGGTGAGCCTTGCCAAAGAATTGGCAAAGGGGAAGTGAAGCTAAAATTGTAGGTGGCCAACACACAGGTGTTGAAGAGGGTCATGCAGGTCCCAGGTTTGGAGATATGGCTAATTTATTAAGAAAGATTGGGTGATGAGAGATGCACAAGAACTATCACAGTGGATGCACTTGAATTAGCTGGTGGTAAGAAAATAGGTACTCTTTATTTACTTGTTTATATTACTGATTCTTCTTTTGTTGTGGAGACGTCGCTTCGTAGGCTTGGTCACATGAGCAGGAAGGAGATGCATGTTCTTAAGCGTAAGATAGATGTATTTGACAGGCTTAAGAACTAGAAAGCCTTGGTGTTCTTGGAGGAGATGGCAGATAGAAACCAGTGGATGGTGCTGGATACTTCTGAGTAGAGTAGTTTGGACATGGGTTTTGATTCAAAGGAGCTTGCGGGTAAAAATTCATCACTCACAGGCGAACACAGATACCGACGTCAGTCAGGAGGAACCAGCGTCGAACAGATAGGTGCCAATGTCGGTCATGTGCAGACCGAAGCTGGTGGTGTCAGGCAGAGTAAGACCGACCTCAGTCCAAAGGACCGACATTGGCAATAGCGTAAGACTAACGTTGGTCACGAGGATTGATGTCGGTAGAAGGGACACCAATGTCGGTAGGGTCGGTAGTCAGGGACAGACGCATGGGAACCGACGTTGGTCAGATGCAGACTGTGTAGTGACCGAGATCGGTCACTATAACAGATTTTGGGTGGACAGCACGCTGTCAAGGAGTCTCAAACACCCATATAGAGGAGTGAAGACATAAGTAATCCCTCAAATTCGTTGTTCCTCTTCTTTATACTAGTTGCTAATTGTAGAGTAGGAAGGATCCAGGAAACAGGTGGGAGCATGGCAGGGATATGATGCAGAACCAAACGAGAGTTTTGGTAGGGTTGCTAGCCAGTGCAAAAGCATAGAGACGAATGGATTCCTTAGTTGGAGAATAGAGTGAATGGACACGTGAGATGGAAGACCAGGCATATGGTCTTGAGGGAGCTGCAGGACAGTGGGATAAGACTGACAGGTGGTACCAGGTGGATGACAAAGTAGGGCTTTAGTCAATGTAAGTATAACCATTGTGTTTGTCTTACCAGGTGGATGATGGTCGCAACATTATCCTGTTGTTGTATGTTGAGGATGAGCTTGGTATAGGTTCAGACATACAGGGTTTTTTTGAGCTAAGGGTAAGATTCGTTCAGTGGCATGTCATGAGGAGTTTGGAGCAGCGAAATTCTTTGGCATAGGAGACATGGAGATCACAGGTTGATTTTGTCTCTAGTGGGAGCTGATGTGAATCAGGTATTGGTGAGGTTCATTATGTAGGATGCAGAGCCAGAGCACATTGAGGGCTGGATAGGTACATTGTCCGAAATCACATGAGGTATGGTATAGACCTGAGTATTCCCAAGCAGTGGGAGCTGTCAGAGAGTTAGGAGCCAATTCGGGGAAGTGGGTTCTTAGGTATTTGAGAGGGACCAGTAGTAGGAATTCATGCTATGCAGGGTCAGGACTTCACTACATGGGTTTGTAGGTTCGGATGTGGCAGGGTACTCGGATGACAGGAGGTGCACCACGGGATGTGTGGTGGGTTGTCTTCAGGATTGATCTTGAAGAGGGATACAAACCAAGAAATAGATTAGACGGAGTATAGGTACAAGTACAGTGCAGCTGTTTATCTCCAAGTGAGAGATTGTTAGGTTGTAGAGCTAAAAGCTTCACTAATGCAAATAGGAGAGGAGGTTGCTGAGGGTTGCTGAGTTATAGAGCAACTGGCGTTGGTCTGATCAACCGACGTCGGCAGGATTGTGAAGAGAAGGAATCGATGTCGGTCAGGGATCAGCCAACGTCGGTCATCTCCAGGCAGACAAGGACCGACGTCGGTCGCCTATGTGGTTCAGACTGTGAATGTTACGGGCAGTTAGCTAACGAACCAAGTGTTTGCATGTTGAGAGCCAATTTTAGACTGAGAGCTGCAGATCTAATTATTGTAATTAGATGTCTAATTATTGTTTGGATGAGATCTATATAATAGACTCATGGTTGTATTGTAAACTTGTGGTAGAGAGTAAGAGAGCAAATAGCTCCTTGAGAGAGAGGTAGACCAATGGTGCGTTCCTCCTAGTGCCACAGTACCAAGTGTGGGTGCTGGATTGGAGAGTCAGCTAGATTCTTCAGGTATGTATGATCTTGGTCATCAGGTGAGCATGGCCTATATAGGAGATCTACATGGTAAGTAAGATCGTTGATCTGCAAGTGTGTGTGTGTGCAAGGTCAAGGTTCACAGGTGTGCAGAACCATATTGATTTGTAGGTTGGAGATCATAGGATAGCAACACAATAGGGAGTAGGATTAGGCAGGATCTACTTGAAGTATGGTGTGTACTCATTGGTATGTACGTGGAGTACATGGAGAGCTAAGAGGAAGGCAAGGCAGTTCCTTACATAAGTATGGTCTATTGAATTGCAGGTTGTTGCAGGTTCATCTGAGATCTACTTGAAGTACCTTGAGCACTTGTGGAGTGCGTGGAGCACTTGTGGTGTGCGTGGAGTACAGGTGTAAGGTGAACACCAACTCTGTGTTTGAGTTGGGTGTTGGGACCTAAGAGAGAGAGCTTTGAGGGAAGATTTACTGTTTATGTCCTAGAGGTGTGGGAGCCCTAGAGGTGTGTAAGGAAGAAGATCTATGGCAATCTTCTTTGTTGTATTTCCTTCTAAAAGAGTTTTAATACCAGTTGTGTATTGTCTCTCATATCATGTGTTATTCTAAATTCTAGTTACTTGTTGATTCTGTTTATTTTTGCATATTAAGTTGCTTGGTAATCAATTGTGTGCTTCTGGTTGTTAATATCCCAACAACTGGTATCAGAGCCTGGTTGTAGGTTCAATAACTCATACCAACAAGTGGTATCAGAGCCAGGTTGGGTTGACTAACAAGTGGTATCAGAGCCAAGGTTGCAGGGAGCATGTTTTGTGTTTGGTTACAGGTCACTCTTAGGGGTTTCTGATTGAGTGGGAGAAGAGCAATGGCAGATGAAAGTAAGCTAAGAATGGAGGAGTTGAAAAGCACAGATGGTCACTTACGGTTCTATGGAAAGAAAGAGCAGGTAAAAGAATATTGTTGGTCTGTGAAAGATCAACATGAAGAAACTAAAGAAGTGGATGTTGCAGGTGATGTGGCATAGGATGCTCTGGGAGGTTTCTTGGATAAAGTTGAATCTTGGTTAATAGATTCAGTTGCCTCTTTCCATGCAGCCCCAGGTAGAGGAGCTGGTGAGCCTTTCCAAAGAATTGGCAAAGGGGAAGTGAAGCTAAAATTTTAGGCGGCCAACACACAGGTGTTGAAGAGGGTCATACAGGTCCCAGGTTTGGAGATATGGCTAATTTCTTCAGAAAGATTGGGTGATGAGAGATGCACAAGAACTCTCACAGCGGATGCACTTGAATTAGCTGGTGGTAAGAAAATAGGTACTCTTTATCTACTTGTTTATATTATTGATTCTTCTTTTGTTGCAGAGATGTGGCTTCGTAGGCTTGGTCACATGAGCAAGAAGGAGATGCATGTTCTTAAGCGTAAGATAGATGTATTTGACAGGCTTAAGAACTGGAAAGCCTTGGTGTTCTTGGAGGAGATGGCGAACAGAAACTAGTGGATGGTGTTGGATACTTCTGAGTAGAGCAGTTTGGACATGGGTTTTGATTCAAAGGAGCTCACGGGTAAAAAGTCATCACTCACAGGTGAACACAGATACCAGCATCAGTCAGGAGGAATCGGCGTCAAACAGACAGGTGTCGATGTCGGTCATGTGCAGACCGAAGTCGGCGGTGTTGGGCAGGGTAAGACCAACGTCGGTCAGAAGGACCAACGTTGGCAATAGGGTAAGACTAACGTCGGTCACGAGGACCGACATCGGCAAAAGGGACACCGACATCGGCAGGGTCGGTAGTCAGGGACAGATGCATGGGAACTGACGTCGATCGGATGCAGATTGTGTAGTGATCGAGTTCGGTCACTGTAACGGATTTTGGGTGGACAGCATGCTATCAAGGAGTCTCAAACACCCATATAGAGGACTTAAGATGTAAGTATGCCCTCAAATTCATTGTTCCTCTTCTTTATACTAGTTGTTGATTGCAAAGCAGGAAGGATCCAGGAAACAGGTGGGAGCATGGCAGGGATATGATGCAAAACCAAATGGGAGTTTTGGTAGGGTTGCTAGCCAGTGCGAAAGCACAGAGACGAATGGATTCTTTAGTTGGAGAATAGAGTGAATGGACACGTGAGATGAAAGACCAGGTATATGGTCTTGAGGGAGCTGCAGGATAGTGGGACAGGACTGACAGGTGGTACCAGGTGGTTGACAAAGCAGGGCTTTAGTCCATGTCAGTACAACGATTGTGTTTGTCTTACCAGGTGGATGATGGTCGCAACATCATCTTGTTGCTGTATGTGGAGGATGAGCTTGGTATAGGTTCAGACGTATAGGGTTTTTCTAAGCTAAGGGTAAGATTCGTTCAGTGGCATGTCATGAGGAGTTTGGAGCAGCAAAATTCTTTAGCATGGGAGACATGGAGATCACAGGTTGATTTTGTCTCCATTGGGAGCTGATGTGAATCAGGTGTTGGCAAGGTTCATTACACAGGATGCAGAGCCAGAGCACACTGAGGGCTGGATAGGTATAGTGTCTGAAATCACATGAGGTCTGGTATAGACCTGAGTATTCCCAAGCAGTGGGAGCTGTCAGAGAGTTAGGAGCTAATTCGGGGAAGTGGGTTCTCAGGTATTTGAGAGGGACCAGTAGTAGGGATTCATGTTATGCAGGGTCAGGACTTCACTACATGGGTTTGTAGGTTCAGATGTGGCAGGGTACTCGGATGACAGGAGGTGCACCACGGGATGTGTGGTGGGTTGTCTTCAGGATTGATCTTGAAGAGGGATACAAACCAAGAAACAGATTAGATGGAGTATAGGTACAGGTACAGTGCACCTATTTATCTCCAAGTAGGAGATTGTTAGGTTGTAGAGCTAAAAGCTTCACTGATGCAAATAGGAGAGGAGGTTGCTGAGGGTTGCTAAGTTGCAGAGCAATAGGCATCAGTCTGATTAGTCGATGTCGACAGGATTGTGAAGAGAAGCAACCAATGTCGGTCAAGAATCGGCCGATGTCGGTCATCTCCAGGTAGACAGGGACCGACGTCGGTTGCCTGTGTGGTTCGGACTGCGAATGTTACGGGCAGTTAGCTAACGAACCAAGTGTTTGCATGTTGAGAGCCAATTTTAGACTGAGAGCTACACATCTAATTATTGTAATTAGATGTCTAATTATTATTTGGATGAGATCTATATAATAGACTCATAGTTGTATTGTAAACTTGTGCTAGGGAGTAAGAGAGCAAATACCTCCTTCAAAGAGAGGTAGAGCAATGGTGCGTTCCTCCTAGTGCCACAGTACCAAGTATGGGTGCTGGATTGGAGAGTCAGCTAGATTCTTCAGGTATGTATGATCTTGGTCATCAAGTGAGCATGGCCTATATATGAGATCTACATGGTAAGTAATATAGTTGATCTGCAGGTGTGTGTGTGTGTGTGCAAGGTCAAGGTTCATAGGTGTGCAGAACCATATTGATCTGTAGGTTGGAGATCATAGGACAGCAACACAACAGGGAGTAGGATCAGGCAGGATCTACTTCGAGTACGGTGTGTACTCATTTTTATGTACGTGGAGTACATGGAGAACTAAGAGGAAGGCAAGGCAGTTCCTTCCATAAGTATGGTCTGTTGAATTGCAGGTTATTGCAGGTTCATGGGAGATCTACTTGAAGTACCTTGAGCACTTGTGGAGTGCGTGGAGCACTTGTGGTGTGCGTGGAGCACAAGTGTAAGGTGAACACCAACTCTATGTTTGAGTTGGGTGTTAGGACCTAAGAGAGAGAGCTTTGAGGGAAGATTTACTATTTATGTCCTAGAGGTGTGGGAGCCCTAGAGGTGTGTAAGGAAGAAGATCTGTGGCAATCTTCTTTGTTGTATTTCCTTCTGAAAGAGTTTTAATACCAGTTGTGTATTGTCTCTCATATCATGTGTTATTTTGAATTCTAGTTACTTGTTGATTCTGGTTATTTTCGCATATTAAGTTGCTTGGTAATCAATTGTGTGCTTCCAGTTGTTAATATCCCAACAAGTGGTATCATAGCCTGGTTGTAGGTTCAATAGCTGATACCAACAAGTGGTATCAGAGCCAGGTTGGGTTGACTAACAGTGTGGAGACTCCCAACCTATCCAAACCAAATATGTGTGCTAAAAAATCATCATTCAAGATGATATCCTCCAAGCCCCCTAAAGTGCCATTATCATCATTTGAAGGTCTACTGCATATAGTACCACAACATCTACATGGGTGGGGTTAGGTACAACCACTAGCTAATATATCACGAGCATCTTTCTTTAAAATTCTACTTGTATGATAAATGAGTGTATCAGTAAGTTCACTAAGTGCGTGCAATGTGTCTATCTCCATAACCTCTGTCACCATAAAGGGAATCTCTAGATGAAGTGGTTTTTAGGTAGGGATCCTTGTAGGATGATTAGGTGCATAATGTGCACCTAGTTGATCCTGCATGGAGCCTTTCCCTCAGCCCTAAAACTCACCGTAGTCAAAGTAGTTTTTCATTTGATTGAGGACAAACTCACAATAGAGTTTAATTGAAAATTACAAAGGGACCTCATAGTTATTACAATGGGGATAGTCAAACACCATATACCATCACTCCCAAAAATTAGCCTTAATCAAATCATGTTAGCATCAGTGGATTGGGATATGTTTGGTCATTATGGGAAATGTGGCATTGGTGCTCAGGTCAATAAATAAAGCACAATTTTGATCTTTTGTTATATTTTTATTCTTCACCTCAGATGCTGACAATTTCTCATCATAGTAAGCACTATAGCTATCCCTATATGACCTTCATCGATCAATTTGACTCATTATCAAGTCAACTTGACCTAATACTAACTCTAGGTTATTGGCCAAATAGGTTCAATGGGTGTTTGTAGAAGTGGAATTCCTCATTCTCCTAATTATTTGATCAAATTCTATTTTGTTCTCTACTATGTGAGTAAATATATCCTCTTAGATGCTTGGGGGATGTAGGGGAACTAAAGGAGGGTTAAGTAGAGGGTTAGGTGGAGGGTTAGAAGGTTTGGGCAGAAGGTTAGGTGGAGGATTAGGTGGATGTTCAGGCAGAGCATGTTGACCTATTGGATAAAAATGAAAAAATA
>JARHVA010010029.1:172500-232190 GCA_037957365.1 Torreya grandis
ATTATTGATTATGATTTGATTATTGATTTTGATATTGAAAAATTCTTCTATGAAGACTGAGCCAAGGGTTCTAGGATTCCATTTGCATTGGAGAACGTCAACTCTTCAGTGTGTGCGATTCAGAGGCTGTGAAATATCAGCTGATCTATTGCCGATTTGAGAGATAGATTCATACAGAAGTTATCACAGAGGTTTATAGATTTGAGAGGTAACTTCATAAAGTAGTTGTCACAGAGCTTTTCAGGTATTTATTTCATTATGTTTTTATTCAGATATTGCACAGATAAAGATCTTCTCTATTAGAGCCGTTCCAGATTTGTAAAAGATCAGGGTTTGAGACGATATTTGTATTCGTTTATATGCGTGCCAGAGATTCATTATTGTAATCATTCTGAAGAATAATAAGAGCACTATTCTGCCAGTTAAGAGATTTACTGTGGTTTATTGTTTATCTAAATTTATTCTGCAAGATTGTATTTTGTTCATAACTATTTGTGTTTCTATATTCCCTGTTTGAAGGGGATATCACAGTGGTATCAGAGCTGTTGTGCAGAAAAAGGAGCCCTAAGTAAGGGACATCACAGTGGTATCAGAGCTTTTATTGCTATATGTCAAATTTGTGTAGAGACAAAAAGAGCCCCTAAGTAAGGGACATCACAAAAATTATGCAAGTGTCATGTTTAGTTTTCATGGTCATGCTGAGTTGTTAAGGCAGGGAAGGAGTGATGAAGGCTATTAAGCCTACAAGAATTTAAATGTGACTATGCAAATGATAAATAAATTAATATTTGTTTGGTATTAAAATCAACTTATATGGATGAAATTTACCACCTCACATGTTTTTGTCTTTTTTACATATGTTCCTAATGGTCTTAAGATTAATCTTGAATGGTAAGACAAGAAAAAGAGTTATATTGACAGTTTATCATAGTACCAAGGTTCTCTATATGAGGAAACTTATTTTTCTTACAATAAAAATAGATATGATAGTTATATTTGTTGTATTCATCTTTTTATTGACTAAATAAAGAGGAATTAATTCAATTTAAGGATAATTTTCACTTTTTTCAAGGTTTAAGTACTTGAAACCTTCAAGTAACCCTATTTTGTGCATTCACAGTCATTTGTAGGGATATGTAATGCATACTAAACATTACTTGTGTTCATTTTAAGTTTTTTGGATTCTAAATAGGGTTCCTAATACCCTCACATATGTTTTTGAAAAGAGAGTAAGTGTCTTGTCTCTATGAAAAATGTATAAAGAGCTTTTAGGCTCTGTATTTCCTGTAAAACCCTAAAAGAGGGTTTAATGAACAAATTGAACCATAACTTAATTTTTCGTGGACATTGACAGATTTGATGATTAGCCTATTATGCGACCTTCGTAGGCTAATAAGATGGATAGAGGGTCATGATGGAGATTGGCTTGGCTTCGATTTGAAAAATTCCTACAGTTGGCTTTCATTCAGGTTATTTTGGACACATTTGGCTTGAGCTCCTATTATTTAGGGATATTTGACATGCAGCGGAGCGTCTTTATTTTGGTATGGTCATGTGCGAAATCACTCCCTGGTTCACCAGATTCGAACGGTTCGAGGATCTGACATGTATTGAGGGAGATATTAATATTTGATTGATTTAATCAATTATTAATTATTTAGCCTATTTTTAATTAGAAACCCTAATTCTAATTTAAGAAAACCTAATTAGGGAAAGCATATCTTTTTGAGGGTATAAGGGTTTCTCATGGAGGCCATTATTGATTATGATTTGATTATTGATTTTGATATTGAAAAATTCTTCTATGAAGACTAAGCCAAGGGTTCTAGGATTCCATTTGCATTGGAGAACGTCAACTCTTCAGTGTGTGCGATTCAGAGGCTGTGAAATATCAGCTGATCTATTGCCGATTTGAGAGATAGATTCATACAAAAGTTATCATAGAGGTTTACAGATTTGAGAGGTAACTTCATAAAGTAGTTGTCACAGAGCTTTTCAGGTATTTATTTCATTATGTTTTTTATTCAGATATTGCACAGATAAAGATCTTCTCTATTAGAGTCATTCCAGATTTGCAAAAGATCAGGGTTTGAGACGATATTTGTATTCGTTTATATGCGTGCCAGAGATTCATTATTGTAATCATTCTAAAGAATAATAAGAGCACTGTTCTGCCAGTTAAGAGATTTACTATGGTTTATTGTTTATTTAAATTTATTCTGCAAGATTGTATTTTGTTCAGAACTATTTGTGTTTCTATATTCCCTGTTTGAAGGGGATATCACAGTGGTATCAGAGCTGTTGTGCAGAAAAAGGAGCCCTAAGTAAGGGACATCACAGTGGTATCAGAGCTTTTATTGCTATATATCAAAGTTGTGTAGAGACAAAAAGAGCCCCTAAGTAAGGGACATCACAAAAATTATGCAAGTGTCATGTTTAGTTTTCATGGTCATGCTGAGTTGTTAAGGCAGGGAAGGAGTGATGAAGGCTATTAAGCCTACAAGAATTTAAATGTGACTATGCAAATGATAAATAAATTAATATTTGTTTGGTATTAAAATCAACTTATATGGATGAAATTTACCACCTCACACGTTTTTGTCTTTTTTACATATGTTCCTAATGGTCTTAAGATTAATCTTGAATGGTAAGACAAGAAAAAGAGTTATATTGACAGTCTATCATAGTACCAAGGTTCTCTATATGAGGAAACTTATTTTTCTTACAATAAAAATAGATATGATAGTTATATTTGTTGTATTCATCTTTTTCTTGACTAAATAAAGAGGATTTAATTCAATTTAAGGATAATTTTCACTTTTTTCAAGGTTTAAGTACTTGAAACCTTCAAGTAACCCTATTTTGTGCATTCACAGTCATTTGTAGGGATATGTAATGCTTACTAAACATTACTTGTGTTCATTTTAAGTTTTTTGGATTCTAAATAGGGTTCCTAATACCCTCACATATGTTTTTGAAAAGAGAGTAAGTGTCTTGTCTCTATGAAAAATGTATAAAGAGCTTTTAGGCTCTGTATTTCCTGTAAAACCCTAAAAGAGGGTTTAACGAACAAATTGAACCATAACTTAATTTTTAATTGGTGGAAATTATTTAAACAATGTAATAAGGTGGTATAAGTTGTTTATAATGGATTTTAAGTGTTAGGAAATGAAAATAATCCATGTATAATGAGTAAATTCTAAATGTGTATTGGTTTGTTGTTTGTTTTCATTGAGAAAACAAAGAACATGATAAGAGAATTGATGTTTAGTCTTGTTTTTTGGTTGAAAATATTACATTAAGGTATCTCCATGATAAAATATCACTATAAAATCATATTCTAAGGTAATTCAACTCATTGGTTGAATTCATTTGAATTAACACCTATCAAAGCTAGAGTAGGACTGTATAAACCTAAAGTTTAAAAGTTATTATTGAGATTAGTTTTGTTGGAAACCAATAAAATTATTGGTTTATCATTATATTAAACAATATATAAGAATTAATGATTTCATTAAATAATGTTATTATGTGGAAATTGGAATCAAACATCCTTTCTAAGAATAAATCCGGCCTAAATAGATCACTATAGCAGAGCTAGTACAAAGTCAAATTTGATAAAAAAAAGATTGGATACTATTTTCATGAGTTTCTCTTAGAGTTATGGATTGATTAAGTGGAGAAATTAGAGTGGTATAATATAATCTAAGAATCCATTCAAAGGGTTATGATGTGTAGTCTTTCAGCGTTTTAAAATTGTTATAGCATAATACAATATCTCAATTGGATTGTTTGATATGACTACACACTTTTAATCTCAAAATAAATTCCTAATCATTTTTACATATATATTATATTTTGTTTATATTATAGGTGTTATTTTTACATTTATGACATAACTAGAAATACAAACAAGCATAGATATAATAATAATGTTTAGCTATAGGAAATAGAAATTAGCTCTCGAAGTTAAACTCTACCAAATGGAACACATCAAAAATACTAGGTAATTCATAATAAAATTTTGGTTATAAATACCCTAATAGAATCTATTCATGAATTCAAAACTTGTTATTACAATCTCCAATATTTTGGAAGGTAGTGGATATCATAGGTGAGTTTAACTTCCTTCATGATGTAGTCATTAAGGGATTCCTGTAAGTTGTTAGTAGTTGTATAGGATTGAATTTGTATTTTCATAGTCCTCATGACATTTTTATCATAACTTCCATTTCTTGGTTGTAGGATGTGGTGACATAGGATCCTTTGGCTACTAGATGTATTGCCACATAATCCTTTGGTTTTAGGATGCATTGACATAGGATACTTTAGATACAAGATTAATTTACATAGGATCCTTTGGCTATATGATGCATTGACACATGATCCTTAAGCTATAAGATAATTTTACATAGGATCCATTGGTTATAGGATGCCTTGACTTGATTTGCTCAAGGAATAACCTTGTTTTTGTTTGAAATTTCTTAAACAAATATTATAAGTAATAAACCATATAACAAAGGATAATCATATCTATCTAAATCAAAAATAAAAATATCATTACTCTATGAAATACAATAATATATAACTATGATATATTAGACTTATTTAGAGTATGAATATACAAAAGATAATCTCATAAAGTTCGGATTAATAAAGGCTACATATATGTAATAGATTCTCAAAACATGCCATTTTTTTAGATCATCACATACCCCAATTTAATATGTTGTTCATCCTTGAGAAACCATATTTTTTAGCCTAAATACACATAAATATGAATTCTAATGATTCCCAAGAACCACTTGACCTGTCACCATAGAAGCCATGTTTCTCTTCATATTATTTCTATATCCTATCTTCCTTATTATTGTTGACCAAATTTGACTTCTAGTCAAATGGGGTCAACCCCTAATATTTTAAAATTTTGAATAAGGTTTCCAAATGTCATATGGGGTCTCATATTATTCTATACATCTTACTTGGCTTTGTCCTAGTCCTTGTCTAAGCTCATCTCCCTTGAAATGGCTTAGTCAACCAAAGTCAAAGTTGGTCAACCCTAGTCAAACTTGTTCAAATGTTTATTTTGTGTCCAATATGTACTAACATGTTCTTTGGCATGTTTTAATGTGTTTACAAGTCATTAATTTGTTATTTGTTATGCCTGATGGGAAAAAAGTGTCATTTTTTCATATTTTAGCTTAATTAATGACTTGTACATACTTTCAAGAAGATGAATTTGTCACAAATCTGAGTTTAAATGTGAAAGAGGTTATAATCATGTCAATAGTAGTTATATGTCATCCAAGAAGTAGTTATATGCAAAAAAAGGGAGTTCTTCCTTAATTTTAGGCCCTTTTGGTCACTTGTATGGATTCCTTGATCTCACTTGAAGCTAAAAATGTCGTTGGAGTGTCTATTAACCTCCAATAACTATTTTACAAACTTAGTTTTTAAGGATGATGCCAAAAAAATCATTTGCAACTTCTTTTTCTTCATTTTCTCTTTTCAAGCCAAGGAAGGTCAGTTTCAAGTGCTTGGTGTGGACCGTACAGGTGGAGTTGGAAATAATGGTCTTGGTTGGTGAAATATCACTAAGTGAAATTAAATTTAATAGCAATAAATTTAAATTTGGTACCTCATCCTTTATGAATAATTACTAACACTCCAAGCAGCTTTTTATGCACTTCAATCCATGAGGGGCTCACTGTTTGCATTTATTTAAGATTCCCTTGATTTAGTTTGATGGTTATTTGTTCCAGGTGTTTATCCATGATTTTAAAGACATTTCCTTGGTTATCTAGGTTTTGAAAATCTTAAGTGCCTAAAAAAACCTTTTCTAGGCTTATATATCCTCCCAACTGCTTTGTTTGCACTCTCAGCTATCTCAAGTGCCATTATAGAGATTTATCACATTGGATGAAGGTAGGGGATGTTGTTTTAAAGTTTTGTATCCTTTAAGATATATTTTTATGTGTTGGAACTAGTTTTCAATCCATAAAATGGTAAATTAATGCTCAAATGACTATGTTTCCCATACATAGTCAGCTCCCATATATTCTTTAGCTTTGGTCAAGGTTTGTGGAAGTTATGTAGATGCCCATAAATGTGTTTTTAGGGTTTTTTAATCCTGATTTATCCTATA
Organism: Torreya grandis; assembly: GCA_037957365.1. Taxonomy (NCBI): domain Eukaryota; kingdom Viridiplantae; phylum Streptophyta; class Pinopsida; order Cupressales; family Taxaceae; genus Torreya; species Torreya grandis. The sequence continues at coordinate 178,646 of JARHVA010010029.1, forward strand.
TCAACATGGAGTAGTAATCAAGCCCCCATATAGTAGAATAAGAGTGAGAACTACAGTCATGTGTAACTTTTTCAGTTTGGCAGCCATGACTACCCACAGGTGCCTTAATTAAAGAGTTGTGGTGATATTTTGGAAGTATTGAAATGCAAAATGGAACTTTACTTGAGGTCATACCATATGTCATATATCATAACTCAGATTTGGAAAGAGGTATAATGACAAATGAAGGATAAATCATGCTTAATCTAAGTGACAATGATTTTGGTTCTACTATCCCAAAATGGACAAAATAAAGGCCCCTAAGAATTTTATGAAAGGTATATGATAGGGATATATGAGGTTTTGATACCTCTTAATGACCTTAATTAGTTTTATCTATCATATAAAATTACCTTACAAAGAAATAAGTCAATATGGTAAGTGGAGAGGGGTGTTCAATAAGATCAAAATCACCCTAAAACACACTGAAACAAGGTAGTGAAGTCTACAAGAGGTTGACCAAAAGTTTACCTTACACTTAATTGTGAGGGTATTAAACTATGCCAAATAATTTAGAACATTTCCAAATGTTTCAAAATAAATTCATGAGCTAAGATGTCAGATAAAATGTGGTGGACCCTTTTTTGACCCCCTAAGCACTCTCTCCTATCTGTGCATAAGCCTGGGAAGTGAAACTCAGTCAAGCAGTGAGTTAGAAGGTTAAGGTTTTGAAATTGTCTTGAGTTTTCAATGGTAATAGGATATAAAAGGTGATTTTTTAATTATAAAATTTTAAAGTATAATAAAATCACCTCAAGCAAGTTTCAGGTAGCCTATAAACACCTACAACTAACACAAGTGTCTCAATCTTGACAATGAGATTAACCTTGAGGGGAAAAGGTATTTTGGAAGGATAATGAGAACTCAAAATTTTATGGAATGGTGGTTATTAATATCAAAAATTATGTTATGTTTTCATATCACTCTTTCAAAATATAATGAGCCTACACAAACCCCTGAATAGCCTAATATACACCTATAGGTTAGATAGGTTGGATGAGGTAGATAGTGGATAATTTTTGGGTTTTAGATGGATATTTTTGGTATTAAAATTGTTAAAAAGAATTATATAAAATTTTTTAAACAAAATGATAAAATTCAGACATTTTTTACACCATGAACAAGGCCAAAACAACCTATAGGTAGGGGCAAATAAGGTGTCTGAGTCATAGTCCAACTAGAAGCTCAATCCTAACTAGGGTATGATGGAAGAAGTATATGAAGAGTAAGGACCTAAATCAAACATGGGATACTATATACTGATCCACCATGAAAATAAACCTCATTATGTTAATAATAAACATGAAATGAACCTTTTCAAAGGCAAAACTCAGTCTCATACCCTACCTACTCTCACAGTCAGCCTTGTTGCAAGTCTACCTAGGAAATATGTAAAGTTTGGTGATCAAATATTAGGTTTAAAGGATGAAAATTAGTAAATATTACTATTTTGGGTTAAATAATATTATTCAATGATAAATTTATCAAGGATAATAGGGTAAGTGCCCCCTATTTTATCTCAGATAGGGGGCACTTTTTCCCTTGTATAAACCCTACAACTTTATGGAAATAGGTGGAATAGGTGACAAGAAGGCAACATGAGATTAAAGGATAATTTTTATAGATTTAAAAAACATGGGGAGAAATTTAAAATCAAAATATATTATCTTAGACGAAGTAAGATGCTCTAACCAAGAAGGTTTACAGTCATCAGGGTAAGGAAAGGAATAGGCATAACTCCAAATGAGGGGTCAATTACAATTTAAATATTTTCAAATCCTTTTAATGTTTTATATAACCTTCATGGGGGTTAAAATTATGTTTTCAAGCTATGAGGGTGCATGGTAAATCCTAACAAGAGTCTTTTGGCTCAAAGATGTAGGCAGACCCATTAGCATGGTCTAGACCTAGTCTCAAAGTAGGGGTCATCCTCATTTATAGCTCTTAGTGATATTTTAAAAGGATTGAGTCATGTTATTTTTATGTATATGTAGGTTTTAAAATCCTATTTCTTTACTTAAACTCTCCAAGAAGTGATTTTGGGCTTGAAAACATTCACAGACCTCCCGGAATGCAAAAAAGGAGCTCGAAGGCCAACTTAAAATGCTTTTAGCTTTCATGATATTATGCATGGGACCCTAATGTATTTTTAGGAGTTATATAGGGTCTTTTACGAGTCCTAAATGTAATTTTTATGAGTTTCCAACATGTAACCTCTATGAACAAAGGTTAAGACTAGAATTCACTCAAAACCCTTGAAAACCCTACATAAGGACCCAATTAAGAAAAGGAGGAAAATGAAGCATCTAGATGGGGTAAAAAGGACATGAAAGTTATTTTAGGATTTATAAGACTCCCTAGAGACCCAACCCATGCCATTTTAATGTAATACACCTATAAGGATGGTATAAAACAAGGTTTTCTTGACCTATTTATGCATTGTGTAGACATGAAGAAATTTTAAGAGGCCAAACCACCTTTGGGGGAGAGTTTATTACTTTTATAAGTACTCATGTTAATTTTATTAGTTTTATAATCTCCTAACCCTATCTTCCATCTCTTTCATTTCAGCTAGTCTAGTGGGCAGATAGTGAACACTTAGGATAAAGTGGTGAATTTCAATTTGGAAAGAATTTTAAGGATAATTTATTGAAAATGATGATATGGACACCTTTGAAAAGTGTCATTACCCCTTTTTAATATATCATACTGAATAATTTGGAAGTTTTTAGGTGCTAAGTGTGAGAGGTGCATGGAGAGAGCTCCTTTTGGGACTGTCTTGGATGATGGTACATGTCTAAAAGAATGGGAGTCATCAGAGGCTATTCCAATGTATGAGAGGAATTAGTAGTAAACCATAATACTTATACCAATAATCAGACTTGATCATTTTTAGTAATAAGGTAGTTTTGGAAGGTAAATCATGAAGGGCAATTTTTTATGCATGGAAAGGAGAATCTAAACCACTTTATAGGTCTTAAATGATTTGAGATAAAATTTTTAACTCTATACATTGCATGGGTCACCCCATATCTCTCTCAAATCCATAATTATTTGGTATTTTTAGTTGTTACAAGTGTCTATATGATTCTTGGACTCCCTCTTCTCACATCTTCTATAAAATGAGCCTTTTTGTTATTGTATAGATCTCTCTGCCTGGGTATAGTGAAGCCTTGCCAAAAATTTTCCTTGAGCTAATAAAGAAAATTGATTTACCTCATTCAAATATTTCACTAAGTCTACACAATTAATGTTAGTCTTTTGTAATAAGTTTTTTTTACCTTCACATGTTACTCTCCTTAGTACCTTATGTGTTTGTAATATCTCTTTTGCAGGTTAGCAAGAAGTGTCAAAACAGATTGTAGGTGTAGTGAGTAGGCTACTCAATAGAGTGTCTTAGAATGACTATTTTCTAGTTCCTCCTAGCCTATGCTATCTTCAAGACCCCATTTTGAATCATTAATGTGAGAGGGAAGATTGACAGTGGATGAAGTGTATGTACAACCTATCTTTAGTTCCACATACATGCTAAGGGTATGAGTAGAATAAATATTTTGATGTATCACCTCCTATACACTAGGTTTACTTTTGTGTTATCCCTATACATTTTTATCCCCCAAGTGTGAGTATTAGGATATTAGCTTTAGTGATACATCAAGGGGAGCTAGCCCCTAATCTAGATATCCACCTCCTAATAGGGATACCCACAGCCCTGAGGTGGTTTCATTACCTCACTTGAAACAGGAGAGACTCATCATCTCCTCATTAGGTGCAAGATCAAGTGACAATATTTATGATCTAATGGATGTTTCCTCCTAATATGGTATAGGATACTATAATGAGGGAGCTTTGAACATGATAGCTTATAGATTTGGCTCTTTCCTTCTAACAATCTTGATATATGTATTGACATTGTCAAAAACAATTGTCATATTCAAAGGTTAGTATCCATTTTTTTAACACCTTGTTGATCTATCTACACCTAGATATGTAACCTTTACATGTTTTTGATACTATATAATCACTTAACCCAAATTAAAATTTGTGTTCTTTCAACTGTTATTCTACAAACCCAAAAAATACCTATTTCTATTCATCAATCTAACCAATTCCTAAATGATGTTTTATAGAATTATGGATTCCACTTTGATCATTAATGCAAATTTTTTTACTTTTTGATTAAGATACTATCCATACAATACCCTCATTAATTTACCTATCTCTGATTTCTTACTTACAATCACTTGTCTGATATTTGATGTTCTTGTCCTTTATAGGTACTCTGCTTGTCTTTGGCTACCCTTAATAAACTATTAGATTTTGTAAACTCATAACCCTCTTTTCATGAATATAGTCCTAATTTATCTCTTGAATACATATCATATTTATCACCCTCTACACTCTTCCATATTTGTCGCCAACATCATCATCTCATACACAATTTCTACTACTTCGCTCTCCATTCTTAATGCAATCTTGTTCATTATTTTTGATAGGTTTAAACGTGTAACATCTTAATAAATGCATCCAAGTTTCTTTATTTCACACTAGGTATCATATGTATATACACCTAATTATTTATATCTCCATTACACATCCAATCATCATGTTTAATCTCCAAACTAGAAGTCTCAAACAATCTACACTTTCCTCTTTAAGGCCTATTATCTAGTAGCCTTATTTTAGCCTAAATCTTGCTAGTTTGAAAATACCATAAGGGTTCAAGTTGAATTAATACAATATTTGTATACCCTTTATCCTATTAATTTTTTTTTACAAATTATGAGATCACAACACATAGTGGAACCCTACAAACTCACAAAGCCTCTATACTAATTAGGTCTCTTTAAGTATATTCTAAAGGCACAGACCTATATACCATATTGTTTGGTAAAATAAAAACTAAAAAACACTAAAATAATTTGAATCATGAAAATAAAACTATAATCCAAACTTTAAATAAATTTCAAGGTTGGGTATAATTTTTTTAAAGTTTCAAGATTGAAACCCTAAACTATGTCTACGCAGGCCTGTACATGGTCGATATCAATAAAAATTTAAAAAAAAATTTAAATTTAAACAATTTAAAATACTTATAATACTTATTCGATGTCTAACCCAATTTTTTTTACCTTCCCAAGAAGCTATTTGTTCATGATCAATCATTCCCAGACTCCAACATGCAATTTTATAGAATCTGAGTGCATAAAAGGACTATGTGTGAAGTTTGTATGAGAATCTTGCACTTATATGGATTTATAATCCTCAAAAAGTTATTTAAAAACATAAAATATGAACTATAAACAATTTTTATTATCCAAACAATTAGGAAACACTTATACAACCATCAACAATATATCACTTATTTGTCATTCTTGATTGTACATGAGTAGAATTGTTTCTAAATAAAATATGATGTAGATAAACCTATTTTATCCTTAAAATGGTTAAATAAACCTACTATAGGTAAATAAACCAAAAATATAATATTGAACACATTCCATGAATCTCATAGAATGACACAAAATAATCTTTAAATACTTCTTTTATTCCTTGATTTCATTATTAACACAACCATCAAAGCATATAATTTGTAAAGGAAGGTAGAGTTCATTCAAATATTGATATTTATTGGATTTTTTTCTTCTCTTAAAATATATGTCCTCTAATTTTACCTCTCCTCCCTACCTGATATTACACACACTACTCACTTACATGCATTATATCCTCTTATAACACCAAGCATGCAACAAAACTTCCTTTTTTTAGCTAACTCCACATAGGGTGGTAATTACAAATCTGAGTTTCTTTGCCTTAAATTTATTATTCATGTCTTTCAAATTTAAAAAACTTTCACACAATCCTAGAGCATAATATGACCTATTAAAAATATTAATCAATGATTTACATTTCACACAAATCTCAAAATACCACTCAAAGCCTACTCACTGAATTCCAACTTTCATATTCATTTTTTGGTGGAAAATTATAAAATGACCAGGAACACACAAACTAAATACTCCTAATGACTAAAAAACACTATATAGGACCCTATAAGACCTCTCACACTCACACAAGACCAAAAAAATTAATTATGAAACTCCTCCACACACTAAATTATCATGTTACATTGTGATGTTATGCATCAAGTTCCCTAAGTGGAAAAAATTGAGATCTTAATCAAATTTACTTTGTCCAACTTCCTCCTTGAGTTACATTTCTTCCTCCTATTATTTTATGAGTTCCTCTTGGTTTTTATCCTCTTACCTTTCTCATTTCTTCTCAGATGGTTTTATTTTCTTTATCTTCTTGAATATTCTTTCATATTTGATAGCTCATCTTCTAATTTATGAAGTACATGATCTATTTCAACTCTTTATCTTCTTCATATTCCATCTCTAATTTTTGTTCATAATACTCTGCCTCTAATGGTTTGTTATTATTATTCATTCTTACTCCTACTCCATAACTTTCTTCCATATGTGTCATTATTTGTTTAGGCACTCCTTGTTGGTTTGTCTTCTTAGTAATTTTTTCTCCATCATACTCATGATCTAATAGCTTCTTATGTATCTTCACCCTTGACAGACTCTCAATTATAATCTCTTTATATGGTTATTCATAATGCACCACCTTACCATTGTAATTCTTCTCATATCCTTATTGTTCATAATGTAATGACATCTCCTTAACCAATTCAGTTTCATCATAACATGATACATCATATCAAATGTTTATTTTATTATCATCATGTATACCTCCAACTATCACTGCTACAATATTAAAAATTGAATGGATTTATTTATCACCTTGCTCTTTCTTCATTTTCTTGTTGTCTTTCTCACTTATTTTTATCTCTCATTCCATGAGTCTTTTTTCTTCATCTCTTTGAATATTACTTAGACTAGTTCCTAAGCTAATAATACCCTCTCTTTGTTCTATCAATGCTAACTTGATAATACTATTTCTTAGGATCACATTTGGACTGATCTTGTCCTCCTTCTAACATGATTTATTCATCTAATAATTTCCTTTGTGAGGAACATGGTTGTCCTCCTCTTTCCTTGGTTCCATCATGAGCTCTTTTACCTCATTATTTTTTTTCCATGTGATCATGGGGTGAATCCATCTCTTTCATCTCCATTCTTGTACCATCATGCTTAGTACATAGAAAATGGCATTCATGATACTTGATAGTCTCTTCAAGAGTGTCATGATCTTTTCCATCCTCTCTGGATTTTTTACTCTTCTTATAAGCCTCTACAGGCTTCCATTTTATATTATTCATTTATTTATTTTTCCCTATTGACCTCTAGTATTTATTTGCATTAATAACTACCAATATTTATTCCTTGATCAACTCAGATGACTCTATTATTATCTTCTCAATAGTTTTAGTCTTACCTTGTCTTGAAAATTTGTTTGGTTCACCTTATACCAACTATTGTCCACCTTCTTTCCTATAACTCATTACTTTCTTATGATTTTCTTCTCTTGTATGACTTATAATTTCATCTTATTGATGTGTTTCTATGTTCAACTTGTTCCTTGTCCTTGAAGTCTTCTTTTATTCACCTTATAATTCTTCCTCTAGCTCATTTATGACAACTCCCGCCTTCTTTTCACTTTGACTTAGAAACTTTAATAGATAAAATTAAACCTATTTCATCAACTCTTTCCATATCAACTCTTCTTTCTCATTGTGTTCTTCCATATATTGTACCATTTCATGTACTTTGGATCCATCTCCATTTTGTCTCAATGTAGACACTCCTTCATACTCTTATTATATCTACCATTATTGTTCCATGATGTATGTTTCCTTATCCATCACTATTTATTTACCTTGAGTCTCCATTGACTTATGCCAAGTACTCATATATTCAACTGTTATTCTAGGATAGACTTTATCTATTTCTCCATTATTTATGGAATGATCCAAGTCTTCCAAATCTATTTTAAATTGATCTAATCTCTCATAAACAAATATTTTGTCTTGTTTCTCATCTAGTAACTCTTCATTACCTATAGTCTTCTATTCAAACTCTTTGATTACTTTATGCACTAAAAATTCAGATTTATGATCTTCATACCTCTTTACTCCATCTTCTTGATTCAATTTTGATTTTTGTATGCATTTAATGAGGCATCCTTATTCTTTATTATCCCCTTATCCAAGCATGTTTCCTCTTTCAGGGTAATAAATCATTGTATCTCTATATGTTACTACCCAATCAACTTATTCTTTAACATAGCCATGATTTTCATACTTGTTTTCCTTCATTCCTTTATGTTTTGTGTCCCCGACATGGAATTATTATTCCTTCACTTTTTTTACTTACATACACACATGATAAGAAATAATTAAATTTAAAATCTAGAGGCATGTTTTCCTCCATTTTCTCCTTCTTATATTGCTTTATTAATGCCTTTATATATTTCCTCTCATCATCCTCAATGACTATATTATTCTATTAAAGGTGTTGCTCACCTTCCTCTTGTATACAAACTTGTTCATCCTTCATGAACTTATTAATCTCCTCTTTGAGTTACCTACATAATAGCTTATTGTGCTTCTCACTCTCTCTCATGACAATCTTTCTTATTCTCTCCATGAGTAGCCTTAGATTCCACTTAACTCTATTATTCCTCATTACCCAACCATACCATTGGATTTATTCTTCTTTCATGAGATTTACTAATAGAATTATCCTCTCTAACCTTTGATTTACCTCACTCATTTCCTCTTTAACAACCAACCCTTTTCTTTTTGGGTATTCATTCTTATTTCTTTCATTGTGGTACTCTAACTAATCTAATCCATTCATCTATTTTACATTTGATATATTCATCTTCTATCAAGAAATTATTTTATAACTTGTTTTAGAAAGTCTATTTCATCTTGCCTTGGTGTCTCACCCTAGGTTATCTGGTTTACTTGGTATATTGACACTCCTGTCCAAGTATTTTACACCTTAGAACTACTCCTCTTCTTGGAGTATTTATTCTCTATTCTTATATTTTCTCTTCTGACACAAACTCTTTAAATCTATATTTTCTTCTTTTGTTAATCACTCTATAACATTATTTCATGGTATCTGTACCTACCTTCAAGCTTCTTCTCATCTACAAATTAACTTCATTCAACCTCAAATAACACCCTTTAATATTAAAAATCATAAACTATTCTAAGAGCTTACCTACTATGATACCACTTGATGAATGAATTGATCCATACACTTTCCTCATTACTTTACCTAGATCTGATTTCTTACTTTCAATCACTTGTCTAATCTCTGAGTTGTTTGTTTTTAATAGGTACACTCTTTGTCTTCATCTACCCTTGATTAATTATTTGTTTTTATAATCTCACAAGCCTCTTTGCATGAATATATCTTGAAGATATATCTTATTTTTCACCCTCTTAACTCTTCTCTCTTTGTCTCCAACATCATCATCTCATACACAATTTCAACTAATTGACTCTCCATTACTGATTCAAGCTTGTTCAATATTTGAGATAGATTCATAGGTCTAACCACTTAATAAATACTTAAAAAGTTAATGAATTATAAATAAGGATCATATGAACATCCATCATATTATTTATATCCCCCTTACACATCCAATCATCATGCTTAGTATCCAACCTAGAACACTCAAACAATCTACACTTTCCTATTTAAGACATATTCTCTTGCAATTATTTTCTAAACTAAAGATTGTTGGTTTGAAAAATACATAGGGGTTAACTTAAAAATAAGACCATATCTATATACCATTTATTTCTTTAAAACATCATATAAATTTTCTGATCAAAACTCTTAGTGGAACCCTACTAACATGCCAAGCCCCTATACAACTTAACTATCTTCAGGCCTACTCCAAAGACACAAACCTAGATACCATAGTATATAGTCATGTACCAAATAAAAAATAAACTTTATAGATTTTAAAATAAAATTATAATATAAATTTTCAATAAATTTTAATTGTGGCAATAAAATTCATGCATGTTACAAGATTCAAACCCTAGACTGAGTCTACATAGGCCTCTAGGTGGCCGAGAGTAATAAAATAGGAAAATTACAATTTTTAAAGCATTTAAAAGACTTATAATAAATTTTTGAGTATGCCAAAAAAAAATTCACCTTCCCCAATAGCTATTTATTCAATATCAATCATTCCAAGGCTCCAACATGTAATTTTAATATATTATGAGTGTACAAAAGGATTGTGTGAAGGTTATATGAGACTCTTACACTTATATGGATTAATAAGCATCCAAAAAGGATTTAAAAACATATAATATGAATTATAAATACATTTTATGATCCAAAAAATTAATAACCACTTAAAAACCCATGAACAATATATCACTTGTCATCCTTGACTGTCGATGAGCAGAATTGTTGGTAAATAGATTATGTTGTAGATAAACCTATTTTATATATAAAATAAATTAATGAATCCAATCTATGTAAATACAAAAATTAATTATTTATCACATGCCATTAATTTCATTTAATAATAAAAAATACTCCTTCAAACCCTCTTTTAATCCCTAATCTCATTTTCATACAACCATCAAAACAAATAATTTACAAAGGAAGGTAGAGTTCAATAAAATATTTATCATTATTATTATTTTTTATATAAAACTCTATCCCTTATAATTTATCCTCTTATCCCTTCTTACTACCACACACATTAATCACTTACATGCATTCCATCCTTTTATGACACCAAACATGCAAGAAAACTTCCTTATTTTAGTGAAATCCACATAGGGTGGCAGTTACAAATCCATGTTTCTTTGTCTTACCTTTATTTCTCATGTATTTAAAATTAAAAACACATTTCACACACTTATAATACTTAATTTTACTTATTACAAGCATTAATTAACAATTTACATTTGACATATATCTGAAAAGACCACTTAAAGCCTAGTTACTAATTTTCAATTTTCAATTTCCCTTTTTGGTATGAAATTATAAAATGACCAAGAACACACAAAATAAATACTCTTAATAAATTAAAAACAACATATATTACCCTATAATACCTCTCACACTCACAATATACAAAAAATATAATTATGAAACTTTTACACACACTAACTTCCCATGTTACCTTGTGATGCTCTACATCACTTATGCTTGTAATATATAATTTATTGGCATCTTCAACATCTATTAGACATATATGAGTAAAATTATTTAAATAATACATATCTTATCTATAATTTCTGGTTATAATCTAGGTCATAAATCCCAACATAGTTGTGAATATAAAATTCACATAACTAGGATTGTGCCTCTGTTCGTCTATTAATTTACATATCAAAAGAATCTCTAAAGTCTAATACTTGACATGGAAGATCATAATAAATCTTGACCAACTTGAATTTGATCCATTTTTCCTATAGATATATGTATTATACTCTAGTATGGGGTTGACAGTTAATAAGTTTCTCTATTATCTTTTTCATTTCCTCCAACTTATCTTTCAACTTCATAATTTGTTTCTCATCAACTTGAGTTTAGTTCATTAATGTAGCATTTTTTTTCTTCAATTGCTTAAAAGTTTCAACCCATTTCTATATATATTGACTCTTGCTATTGTATATAGTTAATGGTGTACTATAAATTTTATTTTGAATGTCTATGGATGAAAATGCTTTGGATATAAGTTAAACATGAACCACTAGTGATGGGTGTTCAGGTGTTATAGGTTAGGATATAGTTGTGGCAACTGAGTCCTATAGATTGTATGATACTATTGATAATGTATCAAGTGCATGGATTTTTTTTACCTTAATCATATTTTTCAACAACTCACTTTCTTTTAATACTTGATCTAGAGTTATTAATTCTTGTTGCATGGATGTTACATGCTCTTCTTGTACTGCATCCTCATATTATGCCTATATTGTCTCATTCCATCCACCTTTTTATTATCCTATATCTTCCTCAGATATATATTCTTCCTTATTATTTCCATTTGAGTATTATTTTTTGTAATTTAAATGTCCTTATTCACCTAATTACTCCTTATCATATATACTTGTATCTTTTAAACCATAGGAGGTAGAATATTCTTCACTACTAGATGATGGAACATTATTTTCTTAGTCTTCCTCACTAGTGGACCTCTCACTAATGTGAATTATAGTATGGGTTTTGGATGTTGGTTTCTTCTATAATTTCTCTCTCATCCTATAAGATATCCTTCTATAGGCTTGAGGTTGTTTGGTTTTCTTAGGATCTATAGGTCTTGGATGAACTTTCTCCTCTAACTCATCTAATGTATAAGAATGAGGGATCATTTTTATCTTTCTCATTTTCATTCCCTTTCCCCTTGAATATTATATTGAATGTTTTTGTGTGATTATAATTTATTATATAGGTAAAAGTTCTTACATAACTAAATTTTCTTATCTAAAGAGCATTTCCATCTTCCTTTTTAACCTTTGCTTATTCTACCATTTCTTCCTCTATTTCAGCTTTACCCTGTTCTTCATCTTCACTTTTTTCTAATTAAGGAAATTGAAAAATGTCTTCCCAACTTAGGTTGTGTCTTTTTATATTTAAATAATCTTGGAAAATTAATTAAATAAATCATTGATCAGTAAGTAGGATTACTCTTTCAATATTCTAAAACCATTTCCCCTAAAATATTAAATAAACATATTGGCACATTTATTTTAAATGTCATGCCTCAAATAATTCAAATATTTGAAGTGGGTTCCATAAAACATGGAATATCTACCCTATCATGTGAATTATCTCATAATGAAAATAATTTCTCTAACCCATACCTATGGTAATGATAGTTGGCTAGTCCATTGTTTGGAGGATATTTAGTGTTCTTTCCTTTGGAAAAAGATTGATCTTTCAGACTCTAAGTCATATTTTTGTTATACAAATATATAATGTAGGGTAACCCTTTCACCCTATTAATAAGTGTCTCACATATCTTAATTTTAATGCCATTTACAATCACCAAATTGTTATCTAGTGAATTGCCAAATTCTTTGATTATAATTGGGTTTTAGATAGTTAGACTTTCAAAATATACCATCCGCCCTACATTTTGGAATATTTCCATGACATATGGTTGTTATATTAGAGGTTTGAGATTAATATTTCATTTCATACATAGTTACCATCCATAACTACTAAATCTTAGTATGACTGAGTTGTAGAATTGGGTGTTTAAGTGAGTGAAACTGCCAATGTAGGTTTCTAGATTTGGGTATGAAAGATATATAATGCTAGGTTTTTTTGAATATTAGCATCAATTATTACTTTTTTATTAATTTAATACACCCACATCCTATACATCAAGGTGGTTGTGCAGAATTATCTTCATTATTATGTAAATATCACTGATCCTCTATCATATCACTCATCCTTGAGTGACTTAAGATCATGGAAAGTGTGATAGGTTGGATGGGACAAATAGGGATGGGAGATTTTCTGTAAAAAAGGATTAATATAATTTTGAATGGAAAATATAGTTTGAAAGGATTATTATGGATATTTCAGTAGCAATAGGTACTCGATTAAATTGACATGATAAATCATAATTATTGCATAAAAATAATAATTAAAATAGATGCTTCAAAAAAATTAAAATAAATACATTATTCATCATGATATATTATTACTTGAGTATGAATGGCTAGCAAGAGATAACATGGATGATGTCATCATACCTCCATGGAGTGAGGAAATGGTAGCTAAACATAATGTGGATGGTTCAAGTGGAAGTTTTTATAGATGGTTCATGACTATGGAGGATGATGGAGACCATAGGAAGGTGGATTCAAGTGGTTGAGAAATATGGATGTTGTATTGATATAGTCTAATGGATTGCATATTATCTATAGGAAGCAATATATAACTCCCAAGGAGTGTAAATGCAAAAGGTGTATGGAGTGACACAATAATTTGCTTATGTATACACCAAACCCTAGAAGAAATATATATATAGTCATGTAAGATCCATTAATAGTTGAACCCATAGATGTACTTATCATCCTTTGCTGAAGTGAGAATTTTGGAGCATGATATCTAATAAATACACAAATCCTTGTGTAAATATGGAAGTAGATGCCAAAAATAGACCTTGAATCATTCTTTATTATATTTTAAGAGGCCAAGATATGATAAAACACAATAAATTGTATCCTATAACAATAAAAATTAATCTTGTAACAATATAAAAGGATTTTTTCCTAACCTAAATTAATCTTATAGAAACAATACTTAAGCATGTATCAATATGAATTAATCCTCTAGCAATAATAACATCTTTTAAAATAAATAATGATGTGAATAAGGTTTCAAATAAATACCACTAATCCTATAGTATGTTGATACTGGCTATAAGAACCTAGTTTATTCCTAGTCAGTGGCAAAGAAGGGTTCAAAGAAAAATAATTCTATTGTAGGAATAATGTCATTTTTGTGTTGAGAGAGAGACAACTAATGTTCATCAAGAATCTAGTGAGTGAAATTTTATTTATAAAAAGGCTTCTTTTATAATTTGACTCGATGACCATTGAATACTAGACAAAAGTAGATGGGGTCAATAGTCTTTAACTTAATAGATCTATTATAAAAAAATTATTTATATTTTGTATGGCCCAAGCAATAATATTTTTAGCTTTTCCTTATGATATATTTATTTGTATTCAAAAATTAAATCACAATCCCTTGGATGGAATGGTTGAGTCTTGACATGTTTACCATGACATTTAATTATTTATTTCTATAGATCTTGGGGGTGGATGTTAAGATGGTATCAATAGGAATTAATCATGTATAAACCATAAAAAATATTAAAGTAAATAATTATGTGAATAAATATTCAAATAAATACCCTTAGTATAAGGAATTAATTCTTTCTTATTAAATAGCTTAATCATGTAGTAACATTAATTGATTGTTTATTATTACACAACTTGGGGGTAGTGATTAAGTGCATTGAAATGGGAATAAATCCTAAATAAAACATAAACAATATTAAAATAAATAAGGTTTTGAATAAGGGTTCAAATAAATACACTCAACAATAAGAATTAATTCTTTATTGCTACACATATTGAGTCTATAACAACAAGAATTAATTATTTGTTGTTGCACAACTTGGTAGTGGAATTTAATACTATATAAATAGGAATTAATAATTTAAAAACAATAAAATATATTAAAATAAATAAGTATTTGAATAAGGGTTCAGATAAATACCCTTAGCAATAGGAATTCATTCTTTGTTGATGCATAACTTAAGCTTATAGAAATAGGAATTAATTATTTTTTGATGTACAACTTGGGTGTGGTAATTAAGCCTATATCAATAGGAATTAATCATATGAAAATAATAATATTTTTAAAAATAAATAAGGATGTGAATAATGTCTCATATAAATACTTTTAACAACAAATCTGTATGAGAGAGATAGTTTATGTTCATCTAGAAATTGGTGAGTGAAAGTTTCCTTAGAAAAAGGTTTCCTATGCAATTGGATTCAATGAACATTGAGTAGTAGATGGAATTGGATAGGATCAATGGTCTACAGCTTTATAGATCCATTATAAAAAACCTATTTCAATTTAGTAAGTCCCAATCCATCTACTTCAAGGTGCTTACCCTTGTGATATTTGTATTTGGAGTAAAAAATTGAATCCGAATCCCCTATATTAAATGTTTGAGTATTAGTATGTCTATTTTATACACAATATTTTCACCCTTTTATTAATTACTAACACTTTACATCTTGTAGGAACCCATCATGACTCAATCTCTCTAAGTGCATGCCTTAAGGGGTGCATGAGGAAAGTGGTGGGCAAACCTTTGGTGCTTCACAGGATTGTTGTCCCTTATTGCCATATTATTCCCTATCCATTCAGCTCCTAAAATCTTTCCCTAAGATATCTCTCTTTCTTTGTACATTATTCTAGTATTTTCCTCTTTCTATCTTTTTTCCCCTTACTGCATACCCTTTTTACCTATTCAGTAAGCTAGATCGACCTGGTCAACCTAGCACAATCTGGGGTCACTTTAGCTCTTTAGGCTTAGTTTCCATCTGGCTGACCTAGCAAAAAATTTAGGCATTAGCCTAATAATGTGGTGGGTTGACCTAGTCGACCTAGCACATCCAACATGTCCAAGTGATTTTTAGGTTAGATACTCCTATATATACAAGGTCATTTTAGTCATTTCCATATCAATGCAATCAAGAGTTATTATTCACTCATGCTTCTTCACAATTTATTCTTCCACCAATATACTTGAGGAGTCTTAGCTTAAGTTTCTTATTTGGAGAATATTAGTATAGTGGATAGATCTTGGATGCTTTGGCCTAAAAAATTGATCCTTATGAACCACAACCACCTCTTGTGAATCCCCATTGGCCAAGGGAGAGATTGAGTCATGACAGGCTCACATTCAAGTAAGTATATTCTAACTTTGTTCTCTTCTCTTTTAGTAAATAGAAGTAGCATAAGTGTTGGCCCGAATAATATTACTCCTCATATTCCATGTATTAGGGTGTTACTCATACTTACTTTATTTTAATTTCCCTATACATATATTTGATTGCTTTGTATATAACCCCTTATTTTGTGCCACAAGATTTGGTGAGCACTAGATTAGTTTATTTTTATTATTATTAGATTAGTTTATTTTCTGGTTTATTATCATAAGTTAATATAAAAAACATAGGAATAATTTAGGGTTATTGTGTGATTATGCTAGACTATAGGCTTTTGAACCCTACCTAGCATGATGTGTTGTGATAAATGATATAAGTGATCCTATAATTGGGTCTAGCATATCTTCATATTGGTCATGTTCATGCTTAACAAGTGTGTACCCCAATTAGAAGTGTAATTGTGATCTATCTTATCTAATGTAAGATTTATTCATGTACACCATACAATTCTTATTGCATATATTATAGTGAACCTAATGTGAATCAAACCCTTATAGGATTTCTTTCACTTATTTTATTCTTTTTGTCATCTTTTATATCATATGTTTTGACTTGTTGGATCGATTCTCTTGACCCAACTATTTTTATCCATGTAGGAATAGGCAATTGGATCAACCAACTCAACCCAACATAGGTTTCCATCACTTTATAGACTTTCTATTTAGCCTACTAGGTTGACCAGGTTGACCTAGCACATTTAGATCCACTTTAGAGCAGGTTATTATTGAGGATTCATAGTGTAATTTCAAAATTCTAGACTTCTAGATTTGTAGTCCAATCAACTAGGTCAAACAACTCAATTTTTCACATTTCCAGACATTTACTTTAGTCTACTAGGTTGACCAAGTTAACATAACACACTTTTTCATATTTTTTAGTAGGTTGCTATCTCACTTGGTCGACCAGCTTAACCCAGCTCTAAAGATTGGACTAGTTCTCTCCAAGGTTATAGGTTAGTTATCTATTCTATTTTCATCTCCAAAACACCAAGGTTAGTTATTATTTGTTTCACTTTGTTCTGTAATTTTCCTTTAAAATGACAATCTTTTTATATGTACCAATTAGACTGGCCAGCATCAATCCAATTGACTGTTTATTTTATTTCAGTATCTGCTTTCCTAGAATAGCTATAAGCATACCTTATTTCATTTCTCATCTTATTAGCAATCCTTTACCTTTCCCTATCTACTATACTATGTTGACCATCTCGACTCTGAACTATCTCAGACTATTTCTACTACTTTTATTCACTACACTAGGTCAACCTAGTTGACCTAACATAGTTTGTAGGTCTAGTTTTTCCACTATGTTGACCTAGCTTTTTTTTTACTTCCCTTGCTTTTTATCTTGGTTCTTCATCCTTTATGATCTGCATCTTATTCATTTCTCTTTCATCAAAATGAAGTCCCCTATCAAAATATTTTTGGATAGTCTTAATCTATTTAGATCCTATATGGGGTGTCCATTTCTCCCTTTCTTTACCTCCCAAGATCACCATCACTCTTGGGGCACCTCTTCTCCATCTAAAAATTACAACATGGTTCAAATAACACCTCAAGATGAGGTTGATGGGTCCAATCCTTTATGCACCTACCAAGAACCTTCTCAAAATCTTCAAACTAATGTGAGAGTGATTGACTCAAATTTATTTTATAATCCTAATAATAAATCTTCTTCTAATATTCCCTCCAATACCAATGTGGGAAATGTTCCTTCCAACAGAAACCCACCACTTGATACAACTCAATTATTAACATAAGTGATTCAATAAATTAACATTATGAAAAAATCTAATACCAATCAAATGATGCAAATTCAAAAATAATTATCAATGTGGCTAATCAACCTCCAATCATGAATCATCAAGCTAATTGTAATTACATTCATCCACCTCTTAGAGATGCCTTAGGTAACATTATTCCTCAACTAATAATGACTAACAAGATGCTTCAAACTATCCAAAATGAGCCTTTATCTCCCTTCATTGTATCTATTGACATTGGTAACATATCACCAACTATTAAATATGATAGGACTAAAGACCCTGCCTCATTTCTTAAAGTCTTTGGTAATCTCTACAAAGAGTGGATCCAAATTAATACATTTTGTACTACTAAACTACTAGTCAAAACCTTCACTAGTGATGTATTAGAATGGTATAATCAATTACCTCAACATTCTATTTCTAAATTTGAATATTTGGTCAATCCTTTATTTAAAGAGTTTCAACATGATGATCTTCTTGAAAACAATCTTATCCATGTCATAAATGCTAAACAATCTCCTAATGAATCTAATCATGAATTTATTAAAATATGGAAATCCTTAGCTCATAAATCTGATCATAATATGTCTAATTATCACCTATTCAAACTCTTTATCATAGATTTAACCCCTACTCTTCAATATAAGGTTTGAACCTTTGCTCCTCAAACTCTTAATGAAGCTCTTGACCAAGCTAAATGGAAATATTTTATTATGAAGAAATTTGAACCTAATTCTAAAATCCTTAAAGGATCTTTCCAAACATCTAATGCTATCACTAGTAATACTTCTCAAACCAAACATGGTGTTGCCAAAAATGATGTTCTTTCATTGTTTCACATGCCTCTTTTAGTTCAACAAATGATACAATTTTTACCTCTTTCTAAACTCTTTATACATCCTAATGCTCCTTATAAATGGTATGATCCCAATCTCTTTTGTTGGTTTCATGCTGATGTTAGACATTCTCATGAGTCTTGTAGAGGTCTTGCTAAATGTGTTATTTCATACATGATCGACAATTCATTCGACCATGAAACCATGATTAAGCACCATCATCAATAATACATTAATCCTTTTCAAAAAATTTAACCCTCTAAAGCCTCTACATCTAATAATAATCAAAAATCTTCTTCCCATAACCAATCAAATTCTAAGTATGTTTGTGTAATTGACATTGATTATGATCAATACCTTAACAACTCTCAATATGTCAATATGGATAAGATTAATTATCGTAGGAATCCAACACATAAAGATCTTATGACCAACCCTAAGAAACCTTCTTTGGATGAACAATTGCTTAAAGATACTACCACTATCAATATTGATTCAGAAGTGCCTGAGGAACAACTTCCTCCTTTTGATCCTCCAAAGTCTAATTTTCCTTCTTCTAAACCTCATGGTTCCTCTTCTAAATCTCATTTGAATTTCCTAGAAAAACTTAACTCTATGCCATGTAAAATTACTCTCATGGAGTTGGTTTACACTTCACCTTATCATCGTAAATTACTTATGAAACAACTCCAAGAGATTGAAGACCCATCTTCTTTAGATGAAGAACCACATTCTATTGATTCTCAACCAACAAACATTAATACCATTGAATCTATGTGTCCTTCTTCCAAACCTTCCATTTAATTCCTTGAAGAGGACATGATTAATGATGAAATCCTCTTTCACATTGATGATTTACCTCTTTTCATCAAGATAGCCATTGATACCACCCTTATTCTAAAATTTCTAGTTGATGAAGGTTATGGTATTAATGTAACTTCTTTATGGATTTTACAACACCTTGGTTATAACAAAATTCATCTTAAACAAACCCATCTTACTTCCTATGGTTTTGATAAGACTAATCAAAATCCACTTGATTGTATATGGCTTCCCTTAACCATTGGTCCTAAGACCGTGTGAACCAAGCTCATGGTTATTGATATTCCTTTATCCTATAACATACTCCTCAGTCATCCATGGACTCATCGAATGAGGGCCATTTCTTCTTCTGGTAGTCAATGCATTAAATTTCTACACAATGGAAAATTTTATAAGCATGAAGCCAATCCCAACCCATTGAGTATCTAATTACCTAATCCTAAATCCTAATATCATGTTCCCACATTTATTAAAATAAATAGTGTTCATCTACCTGAGTTCATCAATATGAATCCTAATTTACAAGTTACTCTTACCAATTCTGATGATGATGAACCCAATGAATTACAACACACTTTCAATACTAAGAAATTTCCTCTATATATTTTTAGAATGGCTTCCACATTCCCTCTTACCTAGAGATCATACCATTCCTCTCATGAATGAGATTACTAATTTTCCATTGTTCAAGACCAATCTTTACCTAAAGATGCTTTTGATTGCAATGAATTTGGAGTGGATAAGCTATTTGAAGATTCTCTCATCATGACTCCTCAAACATTTAGTAATCTTGGGATTTCACAATCTAAAAATCTTCCCAAATCCCAAGCATGAATAATTTCTCCCACATATGATGATAACTATATCATGACCCAAGCTCAATCTAGTGACTTGGATGTCTTACATTATCAAAAGAGCTTAGCTCAAATTCATGCTTTCAACTGAGATATACATACCATTTTTATAGGTCAAAACGTAGAACCTGAGGGTTATGTCCCTCATATCAATCCTCCTCTTTTTGATTCTCTTTAGGTGGTAGAGAAAATCATGCCTTCTGAACCTATGGAAGTGATTTCATCTTCTTTATCTCCTTTGGATTCTCCATTTAAATCTAATTCTTCTCCCATCATCTATCCATCAACCTATTATACTCCATCTATTTATTTTACTCTTAAAATCACACTTGAAACCAAGGCAACCAATGTCTATCAAATACATTCTGAATATGATCGACATGGCAATAAAATTTTAGATCTAGAAGTAGATGTGGAATATTGTGGTCCTATTCCTACCTTTCCTAGTGATGAATCTATTTTGGATGTGATTTATGCTCAGGAAACACAACTCCCATGAAAACATCATAAACGTGGAAATTTTAAAAATAAAACTCTTCGCTTCAATGACTTTGTTGCTAGCATTAATCCTAAATCTAACCCAATTTCATATTTACCCAACACACCATACCAATTTCAAGATGGTAATACCATGATTATTGAATAAATAACTCATATCAACTATGGGACTCCATCTTGTCCTTGACTAATCATAGTTTCCAAAGAACTTTCATCTTTTTAACATGATAATTTCAGCCTATTTTTTGATAAGTATTAAGAGGCATTTGCATGGTCTTACCAAGATATGTCTAGCATTAACCCTAGCATAGTGGTCCATAGCATCATTACCTATCCTGATGCCAAACCTATGCATTAGAATTAATGAAATTTTCCTCATGAAGTTACCAACTTATGCCATAAAGAAATCATCAAACTTCTTGATGCTAAATTTATTAAACCTATGGATTATTCTAAATGGGTTTCTAATATTGTTCTTGTTCAAAAGGTCACCATGGTCATTCATATTTGCATTTATTTTTTTAATCTTAATCTTGATTGTACTAAAGATAAATTTCCTTTACCTTCAATAGATGCCATTATCAATTCCACAACTGGATATGAAATGTTATCTTTTATGGATGGCTTTTTGAGATACAATCAAACTCATATAGCTCCTAAAGACCAACATAATACTACTTTTACCATGGAATGGGACACCTATTGTTAGGTTAAAATGCCCTTCGATCTCAAAAATACTACAGTTACTTACGAGTGTGCCATGAATCATATCTTCATGATCTCATCCATAAAATTGTTGAAGCATATGTGGATGATCTTATCATTAAATCCAAGCATCGCATAAATCATCTTTCTGATCTTGCCATCATCTTTAATCATCTCATAAAATATAAAGTTAGACTTAATCCTTTCAAATGTCTCTTTGGAGTTACATGTAGCAAATTGATAGGATTATTTGTCTCTCTCTATGTCATTAATGTTGATCTAGCCAAGATTAATGCTATTATCAACATGCCTATCCCTCATTTTATTCTTGACATTCGTAACTATTTAGGCAAGCTTGTGGAAATTAGATGATTTGTTCCTAAGATGTATTATCAAATTCACTTCATCAATTCCCTTATCAATAAAGGTATAGCTTTGGAATGGATGGATCTAGGCCAAAATTCATTTGGAAACATGAAAGAGCCATTGCTTCATCCACCTCCACTATCCTCCTTCTAATGATTGATCCTTGATTCTTTATACTTCTTCCAAACCTATTTCAGTTGGGGCAATGCTTTCCCAAAAAGATAATATAGGTAATGAGTACACCATCTATTACATTAGTTGAGGCCTCATCAATTATAAAACATGTTATAATAAATTTGAACATGATTTCCTCACCATCTATTTTTCAAATAAAAATCTTCATCACTACATGCTTTACCAAACCACCTATGTCATTATTCATTCTAATCCAATTCATCATTTCTTCTCCAAAGCATCTCTTCTAGGAGATAGAATTGGTAACTAGATGGTTTTAATTATAGAATTTGATCTTCGCATCATCACATAAAAAGTTGTCAAAGGGAAAGTCATAGCTTACCAACTTATCATGGTTCCCATTCTAGCCATGTCTTCACTTCAAGATGACCTTCTTGATGACAATATTCTTTGCATTGAAGGTCTTAATCAAGAAATTTATCTTAAATAATATTTTCATAGATTTATTATTGATCTTGAAGCTAATAAATCTAATGAACCTTTCACTCCCTTCGATACTACCAAACTAAAACTAGTTATTGAGGAGCTCCTTGAAATCAATATTGACTTACATGAGGATACTTGGACCCTTCACTTTGATGGTGTTAAATGCCTCTAAGGAGTTAGGGCAGGTTGCATTCTCACTAGTCCTCTTGATAAAATAATTCCTTTAGTTTTCCATTTTACATTTGATATCACCAATAATATGGCTGAGTATGTATCTCTTCTCTTACGTATGAGAGTTGCTCTTGATATAGACATACAATATCTTCATCTTTTGGGTGATTCTCAACTCATTTATATGTCAATTCAGTGGTGCCTATCAATGTAAAAGTGAAAATCTTATTACCTATCATCAAATTTTAACCACTCTTGTCAAGGATGTTGCCTTTTTTATAATTGAACCTATTCCTAGAGACCAAAGTTCCATTGTTGATTCTCTTTCCTCTTTAGCTTCTCTCTTTCATCCACATCAAGTTCTTTCTTATCCTTATTTTATCATATAAATAAACAACTCTCCATTATCTACTCACCTTCAATATTCCCTTAACTACCACATTGAGGCTATCTCCATCTGATAATGCCCATGGTATCAAGACATCATTCAATTCCTAGAACATCAAACTTATCCTCTTGACTTGGATTCCCATGAAAAAATTCATCTTCATAAATAAGATTTCAAGTACGTATTTAGACATAACATCCTTTATTATCATAATGCCAAAGCTACTTTACTATTTTGTGTCATGCAAGATGAGGTTCTTCCTCTACTTGAGCAAGCACATGGGGGAATTTGTGGTGGTCACTTAAGCGAACATGATATAGCCCACAAATGCCTATGTATGGGTTACTATTAGACTAATCTAGAAAAGAATGCTATTGAATATGGTAAAAAGTGTAATCCTTATCAACTTCATGATGACCTCATTCAATTTTTACCATCTAAACTTCAATCTATTGAATCTCCTTGGCCATTTTCCACATGAGGATTCAATCTCATTGGCAAGCTTTCTCATTCCCAAGATGGGCACATCTTCATCATCATTGCCACCAAGTACTTTACCAAGTGGGTTTCATCCATGCCCCTTGTTAATGTTACTAGTCCTACTATATATAAATTCATTCTCAACCAAATTATTTATAGCTTTGCCATTCCTCACACCATCATTTCTAAGAATGGTGATAACGTCAAAAATAAATATGTTAAACAAATTTGCAACCAATTCAAACTCAATCACAAGTTTTCCACTCCTTATCATCCATAATATATTGGTCAATCTGAGGCCAACAACAAAATTCTTCAAAAGATAATTCATGAAACTCATATGGATTGGCATCTTCATCTTTATCCTACACTTTGGGCCTATTGGACTAGTATTCATACTTCCACTGGGGTAACTCCATTCTCTCTAGTCTATGGTTCTAAGTCAGTTCTTATTGAAGTTGAGATTCCTTCTCTTTGCATATCTCTTCATGGCATCATTACCTATGAAGAATTGTGTGAGGCTCACCTTTATACCCTAGATCTGCTTGATGAACATCATCTTTTTGCCTTGAATCACAATCACCAATACAAGGCTTGTATCACTAGACAACATAACAAATGTGTTATAAAATGCACATTTATTGTTGGTGATCTTGTCCTTAAATTAGATTACACCTATGATAAAGAAGGTAAGTATGCCTAAAAATGGTGGGGCCCTTACTTAGTTAAAGATGTTCTTGGTTCAAGTACTTATCACCTTCAAACCAATGAAGGCCATGTTTTTAAAGAGCCCACCAATGCTCAATTCCTTAAGAAATACTTTTCTTAATCATTTCCTTTCTTTTCATGATTTCTCTATATATCTATCTAACATATTTTTGTAGGTTACTTTAGCATAGGTCTCTCCCTATGTAGCAGTTTCCTTCCTTTCAAACTTTTAGTCCTCCCTTTTGGTATTTTGGATTCTTGATGTGCCATAGTCTTCATTTCCTTTTCTTTCAAACCTTTAGTCCTCCCTTTTGGTCTTTTGGTTTCTTGAAGTACCATAGTATTCATCACTTATCTTTTCATTCTTATTTTGATTTTCAATGTTGTTTTATCATCTTTTGGGTCTTTCTTTGTGTGGTGATTTATACAAAGGCTCCCTCACTTTTTGCTTATAAGTACCCCTTGGATTTCCTTTTGTGATTTTCTTTGTAATACCATGGATAAAACCTAGCCCTCCTCATAAAATTACCTTTACTTCCCACTGTCTTGTGATAAGTAATCACACATTTACCATCATTGTATTCCTTTTTTACCTTTGTCACATTTTTTACAATTTGAAGAAATTCAAATTTGTTACATTTTTCATTTTCATCTTGATTTCCCCCTTTCTTTCACCTCCACATTTGGATAAAACAAGGTCAAAGTCAAGATAACACTTTTATTTCACTTGGATTTTTGAGACTCTTAGATCCCATGCTATTTGATTTTCTCTCTCTTAGAAACCTTGTCCCAAAATTTTCAAATTAAAGTCATCTTTAGTACCCATGTTTGTTCTTCCAAATCCGTATGGAGGAGGATTTAAAAAAAAAGAAATTCAAAAGCCAATCATTTGAAAACAAAAGGTAATGATATCTAAAAGGAAACATACAAATCTTAAAATTATGATCACAACAAAAGACATGATTACAAGCACATCTCCTATCTCCAATCAAATCTCAAACTCCACAATCTGGTTCACATAGAGCTGAAATCCTTTAGGGTGTGGTAAGATAGTAGATTGGAATAGAGGATTTCAAAAATATATATACTGCTACCTAATTTCTCATTCAAGTACCCAATATTTTTAGTAGACTGACAACTCTATAAGGGGTCCTAAAGAGTGGGGAACACATCGTGGGGAGGTAGGTCCATTTTAATTTTCATGCATATAGGCTTCATGGGATGACCTATATTCTCCATTTGTTGACCTAAGACTTGTATAGCTAAGAGAAGTTATTCAGCGTACTTAATGTTGATAATCCTCTTGTTTTGACAAACTAAGTTGGAGTGTCTTGACTTTGATAAAGAGTTATTCTACCTTAGTTTTTCCTTCATTCTCCCATCTGCCCCATTTCATTTTCCCCCTTGATAGACAAATTATGATTTCAAGTTTGTTTCCCCTCTTCTATAAAATTCCTTTTCCTTCATTTCTTAAAAACATGTTAACACTAATTTATTTCATTTTTTATCTATCTTTAGATTTAAAACAACATGTTTGAGAAACTATGGATCATTTTCATCATGTTTTATATATTTATTAAAAATACTTTTTTTTCCTTTTTCCATTTATCTTGATTTTGTTGTTCTACTGTTGCAGACACCTGAGTTCATACCCTTTTTCCATTTTTGCATGAGATGTGTATTTTTAATGCTCACCCAACCATGTTGTTTTCCATTTTATGCATCCCCTTTTTCCATTCATGATTCAGATGTGGATTGTTATTGCTCACTCATTAATGTTTTTTTACCATTTTTCTTTTTGAATCCTTTTTTTAACTTCTTGTTTAACATGTATCCTTGATTTGATTTGGTGAGTTTTCCTTTTATTACTTTAGTTTTAATGTTTTGAGTTTTTTGGTCTTTATTAACCTTGGATTTTTTATTATCCAATTTAATCTTGTTTGACTTGGTCATTTAATCTAACATAACACTTGTCACCCAACTTGCCAAATTCCTAGGTATGTCCAATCTACATAGTACCAGTTATCTTAGATTTTTTTTACATTTGTTTGTTTTTTCTCCTTACTTTTGTATTTTTGGGTTTTTCGAAAGTAGTCTTAATGCTCTCCATAATCAAAATTAAAACACAGCTAGCAAACATCTCAAAATAAAGGTAAGTCATGGTACGCATCATTTACTTTTTAGCTATTTACTTTTTAATTAGTTTCCTTCTCTATAATTTAATTTTAATTATTTTATGATTTTTAAAATACTAAAATTTTCTTAGCATCACTTTTGTGTGTGTCCTTATGTTGTTTTTTTCTCAAATCACCATCCCCTATTACACCTTAGTAACACGTGATGAGCTTGAAGTGGGGAATATGTATACATATAATATTTTCACATTTTTATTGATTACTAGTGTTTTAAATCTTGCAAGAACCCATCATGACTCAATATCTATGAATGCATTCCTTAAGGAGTGCACCAAGAAAGTGGTGGGTAGACATTTGGTGCTTCACATGATTGTTATCCTTTATTGCCATATTATTCCTTATCTATTCATCTCATAAAACCTTTACATAAGCTATCTCTCTTTTAATACACATTCCTATATTATTTTCCTCTTTCTATCCTTATTTCCCTCACTTATTACCCTTTTACCTATTCATTAAACTAGATCAACTTGGTCAACCTAGCACAGTCATGCATCACTTTAGCTATTTAGGCCTAGTTTACATATAGCTGACCTAGCACAAACTTCAAGCATTAGCCTGATAATGTGCTAGGTCAGCCCGATTAACCTAGCATAGCTAACATGTCTAAGTGATTTTTAGGTTAGATACTGCTATATATACAAGGTAATTTTGGTCATTTCCATATCAATGCAATTAGGAGTTATTATTTGCTCATAATTCTTCATAATCTACTCTTCCACCATTCTACTTGAGGATTCTTAGCTTAGGTTTCTTATTTGGAGAATATTAATCTCATGGATAGGTATTCAATATTTTGGCCTAACAATGTGATCCTTATTAAAAACAAAAACCTCTTGTGAAACCCCATTGGCCAAAGGAGAGATTGAGTCATGATGGGTTCACATTTAGGTAAGTATATTCTAACTTTGTTATCCTCTCTTTTAGTAGATAGAAGTAGCATAAGTGTTGGATCAAAAAATATTACTCCTCATATTCCATGTCTTAGGGTGTTATTCCTACTTAATTTATTTGAATTTCCCTATGCATGTATTTTATTTCTTTGCATATAACCCCTTATTTTTTTCCACAAGCTTTGATGAGCACTAGATTAGTTTAGTTTTCTTATTATTAGGTTAGTTTACTTTCTTGTTTATTATCATAAGTGAATATAAAAACCATAGGAATATTTTAGGGTTGTTGTGTGATTGTGTTATACTATAATCTTTGGAACCCTATCTACCATGATGTGTTGTGATAGATGATACAAGTGATCCCCTAATCAGGTTTAGCAGATCCTCATATTGGTCATGCTCTTACATAACAAGTGCCTACCCCAATCGGAAGTGTAGGTGTCATCTATCTTATATATTCTAGGATTGATTCATACACACCATGAAATTATGATTTCATACATTTATCATGTCATCCAATTCTTTGTTGTTTCACAACTTCAATGTGATGGAGTGCCTCTTTTCAAAGATCATCCCAAACATTTAGTTGGACTATTCTATCTTGTTGATCATATGATATATTGTGTCCTAATTTTAGTGATTTCCTTAATGTATTATGTTAAAAATTAATGTATTATATTGGAAATGTTAGAGAGTTATTAGACTCTATGAACTATCACTTTAATAATCTCTCATGCTTTTATGTTTTCTAAGAACCCCTATAACAGGGTGTTAAGCACAAAATATCTTATATCTTAATTTTCATCTAGTAGAATCTATTCAAAATTTGGTAGAGTTGATACAATATGTGTAATTTATAAACATTAATACCACCACAGACATAAAATCCATATGAATACCCATTTTAATAACAATTATAGCCTTAAACAACATTGAAAAGAAACATTATCAAAATACAAGTTGTAGTTAGAGATATTTATCTCCAAGGACTCATGCCTAATAAATAACATGTTGACCATGTTGGGTGTGAATATTAACCTCTAGGACCACATTAGTAGCATCTAAGGATTCCCAGTTAGGAGATGAAGCACCCATTTCATCCTCAAGATGATATTTCTCTATAAGGCAAAATTGTTATTTTTAGGCAATCTTTAGATAGGCATAAAATGGAGATTGGAAGTTGTATCCACAACCCAAAAAAATATAACATGAATATTAAATTATTATACTTACACCCTAAATCCATCATATTTAAAACCATCAATGATCTTGTACCATATGATTTAATGATTAGTCTTAAAATGCAACTTTTATGTAGTTAAGAGATAGGTTCTTTACCTCCAATAATCATTTCCACTTTTGGGACCTCCACCTTGAAATCCATCACTTTAAACACCATGATATGTGAAATTCACACAATTTTCCACTATCACATCCTCATAATCCACATGAATAGGTCCTTTTTTGGCAATAATTTTAGCTTTGAGCAACATTGACAAGAAATATTATCAAGACACAATCCATAGTTGGAGATCTATATCTCTAAGGCCTCATGTCTAAAAGTGGAATCAACACCATGTTTTAGTCAGGTATTAACCTATAGGATCACATTAATTTCATCATATTATGCCCAATTAGGAGATGAATCACCCATTATGGCCACAAGATGACATTTCCCAATAAGGCCAAATTGTTGTGTTATAAGCAAACTTTGGATAGGCATAACACATAAACTGTAGGTCATATCCATAAAACAAAAAAGATCATGTTCCTATAAAAGTATCATAACTTCATAATGAATCCATAATATTATAAATCATCTACAAACTTATAGCATAGGATTTAGTGATCAGTCCTCAAATGCAACTTTTAGTTAGTTAAGAGACATGTTCTTTGCCTCTAATAGACACTTTCACTTATAGGACCTATGATTTAAAATACATCACTTAAAACACCTTAGTATGTGAAATTTACATGCATTATCACTACAATTGACTCAAAATTCATGCAAATTGGTCCTTTTTTCAACTATTTCAGCCTAAAGAAACATTGATAAGAAACATTGTCAAGATGCAAACTACAATTAGAGATCTCTATCTCTGGATCCTCGTGACTTATAACTATAATCACCACCATGTCAAGGGTGGTTATTAAACTATAAGATCATATTATTGAAATCTAATAATTCTTGGTTAGGAGATGAACTACCCATTTTGGCCTCAACAAGGTATTTCTCTGTAAGTCAAAATTATTGTTTTTTAGGCAAATGTTAGACATGCATAAAATAGAAGTTGTAAGTTGTATACACAAAATAAAAGAACCAACACAGTCCAATAAAATTCCTATAATTAATTATTAATTTTAAAACAATTCCACTAAATAAATTAAAATATATTCATATTTTTCTTAAAAAACCCTAGGTTGTCCTATGGTGGGGCAATAAGCATAAAAAAATTATAAATTGAGAAAAACAATGTTTCAAGGCCTTATTGAAAAGTCAAAATTTATGTTTTGAGGTTATCCAAATTTTATTTTTATGACTAATGGTATATCTTGTACAAATTTTCTTAGACTTTAAGGTTTGCTTAAATATGGGTTCTTAAAACTCTATTTTCATGATTTTTAGAGCTGAGAACATGATAACAACAAGGAATGAGATCAAATAAATTCAAAAAAATATATATGAGTCTAAATACAAATTATAATAATAAAAAAGGATAGATATGATTACAAGTAAAAACTTAGGTTTAGCTGTTTCTTGACCTCATGAACCTCAAGACAACATTTTCCTAGATAAGGTAAAATAGTCAATCATCTACATGAACTGAAACCTTTTCTTAGCTTCGAGAATATAGAATTATTTACTAACAATGCCAACCACATGAAGGTGGAAGCTAATTTGGCATGAATAACCTATAAAAATATGTTAATATCTAATTAAATTGAAATTTATATGTAATGCCAAGAAACAAATAAAATTTGATAAAAGTAAACACATTTACATTTGAGAAGTCAACATACTTTGGCAGTTCAATATAAGTAACCACTAGTATTATCCCTATTATTTATAGTATCAATAATTGATTCATGAGCAGATTCACGAACCTTCCATATATTTATTTTTAATGTCCTACATTGATATTTGTGTAATTCAACATTTGTTACAAGATCAAAATTTTAATAGTTGAGTATCTTCCTATGTACTTGTAATCTTCAAACAACCATATATTTTAATTTTTGATAGAATAAAATTGAAGATAAATTCTGGTAAATACCATAGACCTAATGGCATAATGAATTTTTTTCCCATCTATGACCACAAAAGTTAATTTATATTTTCCCTCTACACACTAACACAAGTAGTAGTCTATCCCCTCCTCATTATCCTTGTCTGTAATAATTACATAAACATGATTTCATCAAAAAATAAAACATGATTTAATAACAAGGTATATTGATATATTTTCCAAATTTTGTATATGTATGAAATAGGTGATAAATATATGGATGTACCTAGTTGCACTAGATGAGACACATGGTCAATGTCATGTGATGATATTAGTTATTTATGTTATAATTATGGTGGAACCTATTAAGTGTAAATTATATTTAGAGGACTATAACCCAATTTATCTATCCATTCTTGTGACTTGAACTCATTCCAAACAAATTCAATGCATGTAGAATAAATGCATGCCATATGCCTCATATGAACCATCAAATAACTTGTGTTTAAGATATGAAATAAGTGTAACTCACTTGATCTTGTTATTTTCAAACAATATTCTTAATTTTCCAATTATTCATCCTTTATCAGCTAAAAATATCAACTAACAATGGCATTATTTTAGCACCATGGCCCACATTTTCATTAAACCCTTACAATATATTTTTTACATCTGTTAAATTAGTTACCTATTGAAATGTCAAATCCTTTATTGCATGTTCTATTTTGACACATGTTACTACACCATCATTCTCCCCTTCTCCATGGCATGATTTTATTAAATTCCAAATATGTTGTTCACTAGTGGTCACATGCATCCTACTTAGTGAGTAGAACATATGTGGATTATTAAATTTTGACATGCATATATCTAACCAAATATAATGTTTATTGAAAGTAATGTTAATTTCACTCTACTTTCCATAAAACATCTGAAAACAACCTTACACATATTATTAATAATGCTTTTGATCATCAGTGATATATAAATGGTACTTAATATTTTTTGATCAATTTTTGTAACGTTAGTTGAATACATGAATTCTATATGCACAAAAAGGGAAACTTGGAATGAACTGTAGTATTGTGATTGAACCTCTCTTTGTGGTTGTAATCTATACTTCTCTATAAATTTTCAACTACTTAAATAATGGTACCAAGTGGGAATGTGTTCTTAATTAACTTTAATTATTTATCTAGCCATCGATCTCTTTGTGTGTGTCTTTCATACACAATTTCCTCCCTGAATTTGTTTATAAATTTGCAAATAAATATATTTTTTAACAAACTCTCACCTTTTAGATTCCCTTCCAAATTTTAATTGATATGTCAAAAATTTATATTTACTTAAACCAACCAATTCGTGTCCAATTTCATGTATACTCTCCTCACAAATATAATTTTTTAGTTTTGGAAATCCAACACAAATGTTGTTAATTCCATCTAAACATGCCCTATTATAAAAAAATTATCCATCTCATTTTCCACAAAAAATGGATAGGATAAATTCCCTATTTGATTTTGGCAAGGAATCCACTCCACACTATTGAAAAATATATTCATCATGCAAAGTAATATGAACATGATGAAAAATATCATTAAGCATTAAAAATTTAAAATGTTTCCTATAGAAACAAGTAGTGCACATGTGATTGATTTTCATTTGTAAGGGTTTGGCCATTTCAAAATATCTTTTACTAATATAAATCTATGAATATTTTTTGAAAAATTTAGAGTACAGTTGTGTTTGATTTATATCTAAAAAAATTTAGGATATGGTTCATAGTCATGAGAACCAATTCTAATATTAGGTAATAGGCTTTGTTATCTTTCCAAAATTTTATAAGTAAATAATTTAAGGAATTAGATATAGCCTTGTATTTCCATGGGAGTCTAGTAGTGGATGCCCACAAGTGATTATACTTGGCAACATCAACTTTTGTATGTTTCCCAATTGATTTCATTAGATTTTTTCTATTTTTGTACAATGATTGGTTTGTTTATCTAATAAATAGTCTATTATTTATTTGACAACATACCAAATAATTTATAATAACATGTTGGACACTATAACAATATTTTGTATGTTTTTTCACACCTACTCAATGTTATGCATTGTGATATTTTTGATTAATTACCTTGTCTACACCATCTATATTGGATGTTCTTATTCTTACAGTGTGCATTGTAGATCTAATCCTATGCACTTTGATCAATGTAATAAACAATTTTTATCTTTGAGTTTCATTTAATTTTTCAATGGGTAAGTCCCAAATGTTTTTAGATTTTATTATCATGTGGTGCTCATACATTTTTTAGATATTGGTTTCAAAATGTTTTTATAAATTTCAATTAAATGCATGGGTCTTCTTTCCAAAATCATAGTAGGTGTTTTTAATGTTAATTTTGATTGACTTGGTGTTTTCATATTATTTTATTCATTAATAGTTTCTTCATTTGACAATGTTCCCATATTATTTACTCGATTATTAGTTTCACTAATTGGTGTTTCCATGCAATCTATATTGCATATTATAATCATCATCTAAATTAAAAACCTTTAAGTTTGAATTTGGAATTGCATTATAATATGGTATACTATCAAAATTAAAATTTGTACTTTCAAAATTTGGTATATTATCACTATTCACTTCATCATTATTTATTACAATCAATTCATCAGGGATAATATATTTACTTGCATGAATATTTTGCTTTCACTACCTTTAATTTTCTCTCTACACTTTTAATTCCTATAGAATTATATGATTTAACTTATTTTTATTGATATTAATAAATCCATCACACATGATTGCATAAATTTGTCAAATTTTTAGGGTGTGCACAATAACCTGACTATCAAAAATTAGATTGTATTGATGTGTGATACCAAGAGAGGACAATGATAAATCATTAAAAACTAGACATGTGCACTCTTTATTCAACCATGAGTACACAAATATTTTTACTTTTGAGGGTGGGGTCGGTGATCAAATCAATAAAAACTAGACCTAAAACACATACAAAATGAAACGCATAAAAGTATGTAAGTGATAGAACCTTCAATATAAAAAAATGGCATCAACCATACATGTTATTTTTATAGTAATGTAAGAAACATGTAGGTTGTATTAGGTATATGGATAAACACCCCTAAAACTAAACCCGAAACCCTTAACCCTAAATTATAAGCCCTAAGTCCTACACCTTAAACCCTATACCCTAAACCTTAAATTGTAATCCCTAAAACTCAATCCCTAAAAACCCTAAACCATAAATTTTTAACTTTTAAAACCTTAAAATAATAATTCAAGACCTAATTATCATCATTTAGACTAATAATTAGGTTCATATGGATAAATTTAACCTAGATCACAACGCTAACTACACCAATTGATTATTTCACTTGATATGTGATGACATAGGGATTATGGAGCCCAAAAAATAATTTGTTCTCACAAATAGGTTCAATCAACTCAAATTATTCACATTTACCTTCACATTTGGACCCTAAACACTACACCTTAAACCTTAAACCCTAAGCCTTAAAACCTGTACCCTAGATACACTAAGTTATGTAATCCCTAATCCCCAAAATTGAAGTGCTAAAAAACCTAAACCACTCATTTGAGCCATAATTACCATAATTTAGACTAAGAATTACGTTCATAGGGATAAATTTGGCCCAAATCATAACACTAACTACCCTAATTGACTAATTCAATTGATATGTTATGACATGGGGGATAATGAAACCCAAAAAATTAGTTTATTATTAAAAATAGGTTCAAGCAACTAAATATATCCTCAATTACCTTCATAGTTAGACTCTAAAGCCTACACCCTATACCATAAAGCTTAAACCTAAAGACCTAAACTATAAACCTTGAACCATATACCTTAAATTATAAACCTAATGCCCAAATCCCTATACCCTAGATACATTAGGTTTCTTAATACCTATTCCCTAAACGCAAAGCCATATAGACCCTAAGCCAGTCATTTGAGCCTCGATTACAATAATTTATACTAATTATTATGTTTAGAGGGATAAATTTAGCCCAAATTGCACCACCAAAGTTTTATCATAATTGACTAATTAATTTGGTCTATGATGACATGGGAGATAATATAACACAAAAACATTATTTCTGCTCATACATAGGTTCAAGTAATTCAAATTATCTATAATCACCTTCGTGGTTGGACCCTAGACCTTGAATTATAAACCCTAAGCCCTAAACCAGAAATCATAAACTCTTAAAAACCTAAAATAATTTGTTGAACCCCAACTATCATCATTTAGACTAATAATTAAGTTGACATAAATACTTTTGTCCCAAATCACACTAATAACTACACTAATTGACTAATTCACTCAATATGTGATGATAGGGGATCTAATTGAACTTAAAAACATATTATGTGCTCACAAATAAGTTCAAGAAACTCAAACTATCCTGATTTACCATTTTAGCTAGACCTTAAACCTTAAGCCCTAAACCATAAACCATAAACCATAAATTGTAAACCTTAAGCCTTAAACCAAGTAATATATATACCTTGAACCCTAAACCCTAACCCCTATACTATAATACATAAAACTTAAGCCATATAGAAACCCTAAACCCTAAATCATAAACTCTTAAAAACCTAAACTACTCATTTGAGCCTCAAATACCTTTGAAAATAGACTAATAATTTGGTTCACATGGATTAATTTTGTTTAAATTGCACCAATAGCTACCTCACTTGACTAATTTTATCACATTGTGATGACATGGGGGTGAATTGAACCTAAAAACACATTCTATGATCATTGTAGACACCAAAATTGTGTCGACCACCCCTTGGTCCCCTTCTAACCACTTACACACCTTATTAATTTAAAATAAATTACTTATTTTAAATTAATGACATCACCCTAGACACCTCACCTTAGGCACCTCGTCCTTAGACCATTTCCTACCCTATGACTCACCTTGAGACTAGGTCTTCTACCCATGACCTATTCTCACTCCATCCTAACCTCCTAACTAACCCTCGTGCCTAATAAACCCATCTTTTAACCATTCTGCAATGGCAAAAGCACTTGGCAGATGGAGAAATGGGCCAAACAACCATTTTACCCATTCTCTAGCCACTGATGTTGGTCAACTATCAGCCGACGCTGGTGAGTTTGCCGACGTCAGTTACATAGGCTCCCCTGGACTCCCTGGACCCCCAGGACTCTGAGACTCTTCCTCAGACTCTCTCTCTCTCCCTCTTGGCCCATCGGGACTCTTTCAGATCAACATGAACACTCTGAGACCAAGCATCAGACTTCGACTTTTGCTCTCCAGGCTATAGAAGCTCTACAAAATCACTCCAGACATTGGATTGGAAACATCACATGACATCTTCGACATCAGCCACAACCAGAGCTAAGTATTCTTTTGTCTTATTTCAGTATTTAGAATACATTAGTAATTAGTTTCTATTTACTATTTCTAAATACTATCAACCAAACCTGACTTCTTCTTGGAGAGGCTAAAAATCCCTCCCTATATCCTTATCCTCTTTACACACCAACCTTCTACCTTTATCCCTTCTCAGACTCTACTCATTGTCCTGTAGCCCTGCACAACCCTATAAGCTTCCACAAACTCTTCTGTCGACCACAGACATAATCCAAAACATGTCCAAGGCCCATTGCCCCAACTGACATTGACCACAACCCCGACTGACATCAGCAATACAACTGACGTCGGTATCATTAACCAACTGATGCCAACAGAACTACTGATGTCGGTGACTATGACAGACTGATTGTAGAGAATAGGTATGCATTATCTTTATTTCTCTTTCTTAGTCTTTCACCATTTCTTTTTTTTACGACACTCTTTTTCATAAACAGTGGACTGTCATCCCTTAAGGAAGTTTTTACGCTTCCGGGACCAAGCACCTTACTTAACAGTCCACCTTATCTTATTATAACATTTTCTTTGGTTTAAGTCTCTTTCTTTTACAGGTGTCTTCCTCCACAGCCAAAGAGGAGCTCCTACAACGTTTGGATACAGTGCACAATTTAATCCGGGTAACATACAAACCCTTGACCATTTAATCCTTAGTTTCTTCTTCTTCTGAATATAAATAGCAAAAACGTAGAGAAACATTCTAGCACGTCCGGTGGGACCCTGGAGTTTTCCTTGGGTTCATTCCTTCTAAAAGCAAACTTTCATATAGATGCATTAGATTCTCTTCTTGCATCCTTTTCTTCTATCTCTTTATTTTGAAAAGAAACCATTAGCACAAGTTAAAAAGAACATCTTTCTTTTTCTTCTTATCACCTCTTGCCTGCATCCTAGAGTAGTTAAAATTCATACTCTTAACCTTTTCTCCACTTGTTTGCATCTGAACAAAACATTTCAATTTGGGTTTAAAAAATTATTGCAATTCATTCCTACTTGAATGCATACTTAGACCTCTCACTTAGTAATTAAAATGCATTATGAATAAATCGTAGTGCACAAATGTTACACAACCAGACCACAAGCATAATCAAATCAAACATATAACATACTTGAGACAAGGCCCATCTAATATCTCATCACCTAGCAGATACCTTACCCTTCCTGGTGATCCTACTTGGATTTCACCACCAAGAGGAGGACCCACTCTATTCTCTGGCAGAGTATAAACTATAGGTGAAGTATATATTAGCTAAGTAGCCCAGCTCAGCTCTGGGTTTGTGAAGTGAGGGGGCAAGCCCCTAGCACCAGGCCATGTACGAAACCTAACACATATTTTTGAGTACCAAAACATAACCCAAAACCAACCATAGACTTCCTTTTTAGGACCCATTCTAAAAGCCCAATTCCCAAACACATTCTTCTAAGGCATAAGCCACCACGACTCTAAAATTTATTCTTAGGAATTTAACATTGTAGAGGTTGCTTGCCTTCATCTATTTTTCTATTCTTATCTAGTTTTTTTGAGCTGGTAAGGTCGCATTATTTTGAAACAACTCAAAATTTTCTTTTCTTCCAGAAACTTTCAGTTTTTTTAGTTTCTGGAAATACACAAACACTGACATTAGTTTTTCCACTGACATCGACAATATATCTTCATCAACATTAGTTTTTCCACTGATGTCGGCAACATATTTCACCGACATCAATTTTTCCACCAATGTCGGTCACTGTCAACAAATTTCCTTTTCAAACAGCAAGCTTAAAACCCAACTTTCTTGCTGTTAAACACATATTCTAGTTTTCTGAAGCTAAAACACATAGTTTTTAGAACCTGAATCCATTTCGTCTTGGATGGTTTTGACCCGTAGTCAAGCTAAATCTCTTGTTGACCACACGAGTCAACAACCACTCCCACCTTCGCCTTTCATATCAAGTCACCAAATGGAGTATACTTCAGACACTGAGCGTACTCCTGTCCAACCAACCCCAAATCAACCTCTTATTGTTCTCGAAGGGGATCAATAATTTGAGAGATTCCTTGACCACAACATCAAGGCTCTCCAACACTATCTTGCTAGAAGCCAAACATGAGACCCTTCAGGTAATCCTATTTTTGGGATGCCAACTTCCTTGGTTGAAGCAGCAATAATATCAATAGCCTCCATTACCCAACCTATGGTCACTCAGGGTATTGCCTTGACCAATAACCCAACCACGGCCAATATTCAATATTTGTCCTCCCCTTCTATTTTTGGACCTACCTTCATTGGGGTTTCCGTACCCCCTCAACCACAAACAATTCAACCAAGTTTGACACCTTTCGAGAACTTGATTGTCTCTTTCCCACCCACTCTTACACCCATAAATACAAGAGTGATTACCTATCCTTTTACTAGTGTTGCCACCACTCAACCACCCTTGGTGGCATCTAGTCAATTTGTGCCCCCCAACTTCATGGCACAAGCCCCCTTGACCTCAACATCAGTCCCTATGATAAACTACCAATATGTTGCACCTACACAAATGTAACCTAGTACGTCAAACACCCCTCCCAATGCCTTCTAGGTACCTTACAACTTAGGGGGTGCCCCTCCTGCCAATCCATCAGCTGATCTAATTAAGATGCTGATGGATAAGATGTCCAACCTTGAGACATCCATTTCCAGTTCAAAGAATGTTCTTTCATATGAACAAATCTATAATGAACCCACTCACCCTTTAGTCCCCATTTGACCATATCCTAGCCAGTGGGAACTCCCAAAATTTACTCATTTTTAGGGTAAAGAAGACCCACAACAACATCTACGAGTGTTTAGACACGCTTTCTACCTCATAGCACACGATGATGTGTTATTACTTTGCACATTTCCCATGTCATTTTATAACACCACCCTTGATTGGTATAGTTCTATTACCAGTCATTATCTCTTTTCCTTCACTCAACTCATCCAGATATTTCTTGACCACTTTTTAATCAACATCACTAAGAAGGTCTCCATCACAAACCTATATTCTATTAGACAATTCGATGATGAATCAATAGCTGACTTCGTCGCCTATTGGAGAGGTTTGATTAACCAACTCTCCTTTTCATTACCTCAACCTGAGCTCATTGAGCTCTTTTCAAGAGCATGTGCCAAGCACATCTCATCTACTTTATGGTTTCAAACCTTCCACACATTTGATGAAGCTTTCACCATGGCCCAAAAGCTTGAACTCTGCACGGTCGAAGAAGATAAGGTCAAATTGCGTAGCACAAATACCAACACAAAATCCAATGACCCATCTTCTTTTGAACCCTCTTCTTCTCACCCCAAGTCTAAGGGATTAACGAATGCTGTGGTCCATAGATCATCATCTTTGACTACAACTAACTAAACTAAACCTTCCACATCACAAAACATCACAAAAAAATTCCAACAATGGTATATACAGTGTCAATATACTCCAATAGGAGAATCATACGCTTCTGTGTTGGATAAACTAGTCAAAAAGGGAGTCCTCAACCTCCCTCAAATTCGACCACCCCAATTTGACCCCTCAAAAGCCATCCCTGCATGGTATAGGGAAAATGACTTTTATAATTATCACCGTGTCAATGGTCATGACACAGACAATTGTAAAACCCTCAAGAACGTTATCCAAGACATGTTAGATAAGGGGGATCTTGTTTTGGATAACCCAAATGCACCACCTAACCAAAATATATATATCTTTAGACAACCATTTCCTAACCATCCCCCTACTCAAAATAACATTTAGACCATAGGCAATGACCTTCAAGAGTGTAATATATGCATGGTCGGCATGGTTTCTAACCAACCTCTCCCATAATCTGAAGAGGTTAGTTAACCTATTTCTCCACCATAGGTAGAAGAGCCTTCTCCTATTTCTCCACCACAAGTAGAAGACCCTTCTTCTCTTATTTGTCCACCATAGGTAGAAGACCATTCCTCTCCTATTTGTCCTCCATCCATGGAGGATTGTCCTCCATCGACACCCCTTTCACACATGGGAGAGTCTACTTTGATCTCTCCCATATTGGAGGATGCTTTGATGGCACCAACACTGGTGGCATCACCCTCATCCTTCTTATCACCTAAACCCAAACACTCACAGGCGTCCACCATGCTGAAACAAATTAAATCTCTCGGTGTTTACCCTATATGAAACCTCACTCACCCACAAG
The DNA here is from genome assembly GCA_037957365.1 of Torreya grandis. Lineage (NCBI taxonomy): Eukaryota > Viridiplantae > Streptophyta > Pinopsida > Cupressales > Taxaceae > Torreya > Torreya grandis. The sequence continues at coordinate 219,362 of JARHVA010010029.1, forward strand.
TGAAGGTAGATTTGAACCTCACCCCACACAATAGTAGTCCTCACACTAAACTAAAGAAGGTTGCTAAACCATGTTGGAGAACTCCTCCCCCACCTTCACCATTGCCCTCTATCTTGGGTTCACATCCTTCCACTTTAAAAGGAGGCTCCCCATACCAACACCTCATAAAAAAAAACTGCCCCATTACTCTCTCTACCCGTCAAAAACATACTTCCACTAAAAATTTTGACACCTCTCACCAAGAAAGTGTCATCTATGCGTGTGACCACCCCACCAACCAAAAAGGAGGTATGAAAAACTCCTATAACTTCTAAACAGAAGTTGTCAACCCCTACACAACAATGAATGCAGACCTATTGGTGGGTTCCTATGCTTTGATGTTATGTCGATTGTTGCAGTCATCTAGCATCGTCCTCCCACCCATTAAACCTTACCAACCTCTTAGACCAAAACCATCTTGGTTCGATGACACTAAAATTTTCTGGTATCATTGCACACCTGGACATGATACTGAGTGTTGCTATGCCCTTAATGTTGCCAATCACCAACACTGGGAAAAAGGCACCCTTCTTATTGAGGATTCTCTCAACCATTCTTTTGACAAACTATCGACACCATCCCATGCCTCCCAAACCTCTTCACCTAAATCAGGATCCCATCATCAGACTATGGTCCCTCTACCACCATTTCCCCCTTTATTCAAAATCAACACTATTGATGTGGCCACTAGGTCCCAAACCCCAAATGATAAAGGAAAAGAGTAGGTCTCTCCCCCTTCGACACATCCATTTGCCAAGCCCTCTCAACCACCAAAATCGAAGATTTCTATTTTGGGCACATCTCAACTAACATCTCCAGGGGAAATCCATCCTAACCTCTCTAGTCCACATGACATTTGGTATAAATGACTTGTTGACTACTTAACTTATTCTATCATTCCTTCACACCTCTCTAGCAATGGACGGTGGGCTTTTATCAAAAGTACTGCTCGATACACCATGTTAAGGGGTCTTCTCTACAAATGAGGCTTCGACGACCTCCTTCTTCTATGCCTAACCACCACTAAGACATCTCATGTCATCAAACAAGTCCATGATGGGATTTGTGGGGGGCATTTTAGTGGTAACTCACTTGCAAAGCGCATCCTCTGCCTGGGCTATTATTGGTCTATTCTTAACCAAGACTACAGTGACTATGTTCGGTGTCGTACCAAATTCCAACAACATACTAACCGACTTCGCGTCCAACATCGACCAAAATATGTCTACAACAAAAATTTGAAAGAGCAGGATTTCAAAATTGAAGATCTCATCCTTGAAGAAAACTAACACGTGACCAATATGGAAAGAAGAAAACGAGGCAAGTTTGCTCCTAATGGGCTTGAAGCTTACATAATAACTCACAAATATGGATCAGAGACTTATCATCTATCTTCTCTCGAAGGCCGACCAGAACCTGAGCCCCTTAATGCCTTACATCTTCAACCATTTTATTGTTAATCAAGTAATCATTCACTTGACGTTTAACTTGAGCTCGTCCCTTGAGCAACATCTATCATCCTCATTCCTATTCCTATTAACCCTTTTACCTTACAAACATTAGTTAACTCTTGTTGCATTAATGCCTTGTCCTAATGAAATGGAAACCCCTAAACCTCTATAGTCTAGTCCATGACTAAAACTTCAGTCAACAAAAACATATAAAATTGGGATGCCTAACCAAAGGTCATAATTATAAATGTAGACTGCTCCCTTGAAAGACAGCTACATCATTGCTGCCATTAATAGATTGCTCCCTTGAAGGACAGCTATTAAAAGACATCAAAACATACAAAGCAAAATATAGACCACTCTCTCGAAGGATGGCTATGCCCAAGTTTTGCTACATACACAACACCCTCTTAGAAGCTGCCCACATCGATCAGCTTCATATGACCACAAAACAAAAACAACATCCCCAAGTAGACTTCTCACATTGATCAGTCTCCCAAAAAAAACTGACTAACAAACTATTAAGTCATGGACTTGCCTATAGTCATTCTCAGGGTCACCTATAAGAGGGGCAAAGTTATTCCTACTAAAAAGGGTTATGCTATCCTCACATATCACATAATATTACCCCAACATACTCAAGGGATTTTGAGCTCACTTAATGTGAAGTGATTCGACTACTTCTTTAACACAAACCAATGGTCAACGATGTAATGCATGAATAGAGATTTTTGTTTACAACAATCCTATCTATGCTATCATTATGGTCCTTATCAATGAAAGAGCAACGTGCCTTTCACTTCTTACACAACTTCGTCACATGCCAATAAAATACAACCAAAACATTTTCAACCATCAACATAACATCATGATTTATTTAATGCAAATACCAATTTGTGTTATATAAATTATCATAGCCCATTCACATTCATTTCTATGGAAAAAAATACACATGGAAACTATCAACCAAACATAACCTATGTTATAGCATACACCATCACACAATATGGAAAAGGCTATAACATCATCATACTCATTTCATTTTTGGCTTACACCATCACTAATATGGAAAATTTCTAGGGATGAAAAACCACATAACCAATGTTACAGAATACACCATCACACAATATGGAAAAGGCTGTAACATCATCATACACTCATCAGTTTTAACATAACCAAATCAAAACCAATCCATAACCAACCCTCTTCTTCCCTTTTGGGGAGAACTACATTGGCCTGAGGCCCCTCGCATGGGCTATGTAGGCAGCACTCAATTGATTCAGTCTTCTGAGGTTAGCTCGGCCATTCGTTCATTCGTCTACCTGATGAACCAACCATATAACATTTAACCATGACTTAATATAATCAAACCAATCCATAACCTATTCTCTTCTTCCCTTTTGGGGAGAACTACATTGGCCTGAGGCCCTAACATGGGCTATGTAGGTAGCACTCAATTGACATGGTGTCTTCTGAGGTTAGCTCGGCCATTCATTCATTCATCTACCTGATGAACCAACCATATAACCTTTAACAATGACTTAACCTAGTCAAAAACAATCCATAACATACTCTCTTCTTCCCTTTTGGGGAGAACTCCATTGGCCTGAGGCCCTTTAAATCAGGGCTATGTAGGCATCACTCAGTTGACATGACGTATTTTGAGGTTAGCTCAGCCATTCGTTCATTTGCCTACCTGGTAGACCAACCATATAACATTTAACCATGACTTAATATAATCAAACCAATCCATAACCTATTCTCTTCTTCCCTTTTGGGGAGAACTACATTGGCTTGAGGCCCTAACATGGGCTCTGTAGGCAGCACTCAGTTGACATGGCATCTTCTGAGGTTAGCTCGGCCATTCATTAGTTCATTTACCTAATGGACCAACTATCTAAACTAGTCCAAAATCACAACCAGCCCTGTCACTGTAGAATTCAATTTAAACTTCTCATGGGGCACATTGGAGATCACATACATCTCCCTGACCACAACAAACTACATTTGAGATAACTTATATCTCTGACTGACCCGACCAACGACCTTGGAGATCGTGACTATTTCCTCAGACCACAACCACTTTTGAGACAACTTTGCCTTGGTTGTTTTGATTGCATATATGATACCTCACAAATAGTTAGCAAATTGTGTGCACCCCACATTATGACCCTCACACATATTGTCGGATCACGCCCAAGTTGATCCCCAATATTTGTGACATTTTCATGTTTTCTAGGAGCACTTCTTAAGCCTGAGATACTTGGAACACGATGATCATTAGAGCTATAGCTTTGATCAATTAACCCAATCAGCTATGACTAAAAGTTAGGGACCGGTTACTTTGATTTTAGCACTCCTCAACCTTGCCTACGACAATTTGACTTACCTATCACGTGAAGTGGTATATGGGCAATCTCAACTATTGCAGTGTTCACACTCTAACTTCACCATACTCATCCACTACCTATCAAATCAACACCGTATATTAGGTTACCTTCCCTCGACTCTCGCTTTGAGGGGGAACACCTTATCCCATACCTAGGGCAACTTACTCCTATTTTTGTCTTGCAGTTCGTCAGAACAACCAACAAGATAAAAAGGGGCAAATGTAGACACCAAAATTGTGTCGACCACCCCTTGGTCCCCTTCTAACCACTTACACACCTTATTAATTTAAAATAAATTACTTATTTTAAATTAATGACATCACCCTAGACACCTCACCTTGGACACCTCACCTTGGACACCTCGCCCTTAGACCATTTCCTACCCTATGACTTACCCTGAGACTAGGTCTTCTACCCATGACCTATTCTCACTCCATCCTAACCTCTTAACTAACCCTCGTGCCTAATAAACTCATCTTTTGACTATTCTCCAATGGCAGAAGCACTTGGAGGATGGAGAAATAAGGCAAACAGCCCTTTTACCCATTCTCTAGTTGCCAACATCGGTCAACTCTCAGTCAATGCTGGTGAGTTCACCGACGTTGGTTACATAGGCTCCCCTAGACTCCCTAGACCCCCAAGACTCTGAGACTCTTCCTCAAACTCTCTCTCTCTCTCCCTCTTGTCTTGCCGAGACTCTTTCAGATCGATGTGCACACTCTGAGACCAAGCATCAGACTTTGACTTTCGCTCTCCATGCTACAAAAACTCTGCAAAATCACTCCAGACTTTGGATTGGAAACATCGCATGAGATCTTCGACATCAGCCACAACTAGAGCTAAGTATTCTTCTATCTTATTTTAGTATTTAGAATACATTAGTAATTAGTTTCTATTTACTATTTCTAAATACTATCAACCAGACCCGACTTCTTCCTGGAGAGGCTAAAAAGCCCTCCCTATATCCTTATCCTCTTTACACACCAACCTTCTACTTTTGTCGCTTCTCAGACCATACTCACTATCCTATAGCCCTACACAACCCTGTAAGCTTCTAAAAACTCTTTTGTCGACCACAGACATAATCCAAAACTTGTCCAAGGCCCATTGCCCTGACTGACATTGACCACAACCCTGACCGACATCGATAATACGATCGACGTCGATATCATTGACCAACCAATGCTATCAAAACTATTGACATTGATGACTGTGACAGACTGACTGCAGAGAATAGGTACACATTATCTTTATTTCTCTTTCTTAGTCTTTCACCATTTCTTTTTTTTACGACACTCTTTTTCATAAATAGTGGACTGTCATCCCTTAATGAAGTTTTTATGCTTCTGGGACCGAGCACCTTGCTTGGTAGTCCACCTTATCTTATTCTAACATCTTCTTTGGCTTAAGTCTCTTTCTTCTATAGGCGTCTTCCTCCACAGCGAAAGAGGAGCTCCTACAACGTTTGGATATGGTGCGCAACTTAATTTGGGTAGTGTACAAACCCTTGACCATTTAATCCTTAGTTTCTTCTTCTTTTGAGTGTAAATAGCAAAAACATAGAGAAGCAATCACAAATAGGTTTAAGCAGCTCAAGTTATCCTCAACTGCTTTCACAATTAGACCCCAAACCATAAACCCTAAATTGGGTAAGTGCATAACGTTGGGGGACAAAAAGGAGCTACCCATGAAAATTATTTTCCTAAAATTTCAAAAAATGGAACCTGTGTAGATAATTTGGAATAGCTACACTCAAAATTTGAAGACATTTTAAGAACATGAATTGTATAAATTTAATTATAGTTTCCAAAACACTAATTTAATTTAATAATGATTAAGTATAGCTAGGTCAATCATCTAAAATTTTAATAGGAATACCTAATTTTTCATAAAAATAGTGTGGGTAGATATTCAAGTGACCCACTATTTTTTAACAAAAATTAATATAGTTTAAAACCCTTTGGTGAATATTTAGATAATATCTTATATAGATCTTGAAAATTGATTAAAAAAATTGGATAACCGATCATGTGGGCCCCCTAACTACCTCTAAGAAAGAGAAAATGGATTTTTTTTGAATGTGTGTAGAATTAGGCCTAGTTTGTGACCATATACTTTGTTTTCCACTTAGATGAATGAAAAAATAATAATATTAACATTTATAGGCATGAATATTTATGGTATGTGGTAGCCCAAAAAAACTATATTTAGAAATAAACATATGTTTTTAACCTTAAAATAGTCTAAAAATTATAAAAATCATATAATTGGAAAGATGAGAGTATGCTCATTGTTGTGGTAATAATTTTATTAATTGGCTCATTCAAATTTATAGTGTATTTGGTGATGGAAGTTAAAATTTCTTGTTGTATACCTAAGCTCTCAAACTCAAATGTAGATTGTCCAAGCCTTTGGCTTGAGAATCCATGCCATTTCTAAGTCAAAAGGCTCCAAATTTGAAATCAAATTTATAATGCATACACATTATATAATGTGTATGTGTTATATAATGTGTACATGGTATTATATAATGTGTACACTTTATATATGTGTATGTACCATACTCTAATATGTATGTGCTATACTATAATGTGTATGTGTTATATATTTATATATAAAAAATTAATTTTTAGCTACTTTTTTTACCTATTCGAGAAATAGATTTCATAGACATTATTTGTGCTTCTATAGTACTTGGAAGTTAAGAACAAGAGTTATCAACTACTTGTTTGGAATCCACCATTCAAAGGCTATCAATTTTCCAATGGGTTATGCATCACATTTGAGAAAGAGGAAGAAGTTGAAGAACAAAACATTGGAGAAAATACAAGTGGTGAGAAATAAAAATAGAATACTAATGCAAGCACTTTTTTTAATACAAGCTAAAAAACTATCTCTAATGAGCCAAATGTTATGGGTAATGATGCAATTTACAATAACAAATTTAACACTAATGAAATTGAAAGTAGTCAATTCAATAATGATAAAATTGACAATATTGAATTTCATAATGATTAAATTGATAATAATGAATTAGATAATGTTGGAAGCTCACATTAAAAGTATAGTGTTTTTTATTTTATTGATGATGATTGTATGCATGATGCCTTACCCCCAAAAAATGAATATATTTCATGGAAAGAAATAATGATGAAATTATCAATGAATAAAATTTAATGGAAGCATACAATGAGGAAAGAAACACTGAAGAAAATGTCATCCCACTACTAATTAATGAATGTAATGAAAATTTTAAAACACCCTCATAGAAAGTTTTACTAGTAACAATACCTCCAAGAGTTTTGTGTAGAAAATACAAATATTTAATTAAAGTCAATGAAAATATTTTGAAACCAATTCCTAACAAAATGTTTGACTACCATTTTAGAAGACTGGCTCAGGAAATTTTGGATAGTTTCTTTCATAATTTGACTCATGATACTAAAAAATGTCATTTTTTTGTTTCATTGATGAAATTGATTAAGATCAGACCTACTATGTACACATTAGCGATAAGAACATCTAATATGTATGATGAAAATGTAGAAATTGTTGAAAACTTACATGATGCATATCATACTTTAGGCCTTAAATCACACAATAAAGATTGTAATGTTATCTTATGTATAATCACAACTTGTGTAGTATGTAGTCAAATAGGGAAAATTGATTGATTTAAAAAAAAATATGAACACTTGGTATTAAAAAGAAAAATTTAATGAACGCAATTTTAAGATATAAAAATATAAATGAATCCAATACCAATGAGCTCTAGGCATTCTATGGTTGACTTCTATGAGAATATAAGGCTATAGTTGATGCTCTAAAAGAGTTACTTGCACAATTTTGGAAGGATAATACTAGAGTTTCACCCAATGCAAGAGATGTATCCAATAGAATAATTAGTTCTCGTAACCGTTAACCCTATCTAAAAGATTTCTTAGATATTACTCAAACAAAACTATACTCCATATGTTTGGAAAAACATCCACAAATTTCTATTAGTCAAAGATATTTTGAGACGACCAAACCTTTATATGTAAAAATAAATCACACATGCGCCACTTGTTGTTGTAGGAAACATGTTGAGTTTGCAATGGACTATAATGTTTTTTTCATATTATTGTACTTTGGATACTAATAATTTTCTTAGGAGCATGGCTTAGAGTTTTCACCAAAATTAGCTAGGGAATTTACTCCAACCATTTTTTGTGAATGATTCAATGGATAATTCTTTTATCACAAAGCATATTTGGATGGAAACTGTAGCATTTGTGGTGGATTGCCAAAACTAAAAAAATATATACATGAAGATGAAATAAGTGAAATTGGACATGAATTAGTTGGTTTGATCAAATATAAATATGTCACTTATCAATTAAAATATGGAAAAGAATCAGAAATGTGTGAGCTTGTTATAAAATAGATCCCATTTTAGAATTTATGGTCAAATTCAAGGATAAAATATTTTATGAGTATGCAAGCCACACACACATGGTAGATGGTTGGATGAATAATTCAAGATAAGTAAGGAAAAGGGGAGCATGACAATGCAGGATCATGTGTAAAAAGATCCATTTTAAGGGCATAGTTGAAATTTGATGAGGGTGTTCATTTGACTAATGTACAAAGCATGGTTGAATGGTGTAATGAGAACATGTGTCATGGTGTTCAACCAAATTCTATTACTCATAGACATTTTTGGTTAATAGAGGAATAAAACATGGGAATGTATGAGTATTATATGATTGTAATAGGTTCAAGTGAGTTCCACTCATTTTGTATCTCAAATGCATGCTCATGGACTATTCATATGAGATAATTGACATGTTTATTTTTTACATGTATGGACTATGTTCGGAATGAGTGTGAGTCACAAGAGTGGGTGGATGACTGGACTTCCAAATCTTTAATTCCAATCAGGACATATTAGGTTCCATGAGAATTAGAATTTACAAATATGACATCATCATATGTCTTTAACCATGTATCTAATCTAGTGTATCCAATTAGAATATTATTCATTATGTAGTATTTAATCCTGTTATCTATCTTCATATAGTGTCATTAATTTTTTTTTGTGACACAGGGTAGGTTTTTGTAGTTATTGTAGATGAGGGCATTGAAAAGGGGGAAAATAGCTACTTATGTCTGTGTAGAGAAGAAAAAATATACTTCCATAGTCTTAGATGGAGAAAACATTAAGTATCCTATTGGGTTTGTTGTAGTCACTGGAACTTGGCTTCGATGATATCTAATTGAAAGTCTAGATATATGGTTGTTTGAAGACTTTGAAACACACAGGAAGATATTGAATTACTCAAATTTGGTTCTTATAATGAATATTCAATTGAGAAAATATCATGGGAGTACATTTAATATGAATATATGGAAAGTTTGTCAGTCAGACCATGAAGCTATTCTTACTACTATCAAGATTAGAGCAGATCCTAGTGGTTTAATGGATTGATATGTGCAAGTATGTTGAGTTCTAAAATGTAGACATAATAAATTATACCAAATTTTGATTATTTTATATGTAGTGTACATATAAATTTCCTTTTTAATTACTTATTAACAAGTTTTTGTATGTTGGTGGTGCCATATAAGCTTTCACCATCACACAGTTGGCATTGTTAGTAAAGAATTTCATATTATTGAATATAAGAGAAGCTCAAGATAAAAGTACTTAACATTTTTATTTTAAATGAGGTTTACTTGAATGAAGACTTAAAAGGAAAATCATGGTTTTTTAAAGTGGTTAATATGGTCAAATGCCTTCATCAGTCGACCTATATTTGGGGATGGTGGTCCCCTTGTTTCTATTTGGATTTTGATGTCAAAGATCATCATCAAAATGAATTTTAGTCCTTAAATAAGCCTTTAAATACATAGGGAGAATCCCAAGTTTTCAAGAACCAATTCAATCTCTGTTCCACTTTATTTTACACTTTTATAGTTTAGGATTAGGCCTAATTAGGCCTTCTCTGCTTACTCTAAGACCTTAAACATGTGAGAAAAGAACCAATCACCATATAATCTCTTATATCCTCTTAATCATGATAAAATACATATTATTCAAATATTTTATGAAGTTTCAGCTTGTAATTTAGGAAATATTAAAGTTTCAATTTATTGGCAAGCCTCAAGGACAATGAATGATAGGAATAGAAAGATAATTTTAGATATGTTGATAAAATTAGCATTTAAAAACCTCATTCCAATTAAAAAATTTATGTTTTAATATTATCCATATTTTATTTTAAGACACCTAAGGTTGATCATGTATGGATTTACTCAGATTACAATATTTGCTCAAAATTGGTTCTCTTAATTGCTAAGAACAGCAAGTAGGCTATTTACGAATAATTTTATAAATTGAAAAAAATTGCACTTAAAGACCTGATATTGAATTCTAAAATTCAATATGAACATATTTAAATTATTTTCCTTTGAAACTAAGGCTTGATAATGCACGGTTTATTCTTGACTATAGGTTTTTCATGACTTCTAATGTATAGGACCCTGTTTTAACAAGCTTCAACCAAAGGAAATATTATCAACTATGAGCCTTCAATATCATAAGGACTAAAACAATCCCAAATAAAATTTTAAATTATTTTATGAATCTTACCAATTTACATGAATTGATTAAACATCAAGAATGTGTCAAGTATATAAAGACTAGCACATAGAGCTTTTGAGCTAGAGTTTTTATGTTTTATCTCTCCTCACCTACACCATAGAAATCATACCACTTAAAAAATTTATGAAATGGCAAGGCAGATATTCAATAATTTTTTTTAATTCATTCAGATCTATAAATCCCAAGTTATGGTTCTGTGTATTGCGAAAGTTGTTCTTGAAGCCATAATGGGTGGTAGGTTTGTCAACAAAGCATGCCACAAAGACAATAATGAGATTATAAACATTATAAAATTTTAAGGTTAAATAAAAGTTGTTCATATTTGGTTGGTTGTAATGATAAAGTAGTTTAATTTTTGTTTTTTTGATTAAGTGTTTGTATCCATTCTTCATGACCTTGTTTGTTCCTTTTATTTTAAGGTGCATAATTTAGTTATCAATTTCTTTGGTCAGCTTTGTAGAAATATTATTTAATATATATTCTAATTTATATGTACATTAAATTTTTTTTTTGTATATATTATATAACTTATATAAATATTAGATTGTATAATTTATATTCTAATATTATATTAGTTTTTATAATATATACTAATGATGAAATTATCAAAGCTATAAAATACATTGTATGTAACAATACTTACGAATATTTCTCTCTATTTATTTTTATGGTATAAAACATTGATTACGAAGATAAAGTTCTTATGAATGGTGTGGAAGAAGTTGTTTTGTCAATCTTTTCTCCTCTGATTTTTGAAGATTTGTATATTTACTTTCTTTTGATTCTTGTAAAGCATTCAAAGGTAAATGCAATAGAGATGTAAATGTTTTTGATTTAACATACTCTTGATATAGTAGTAAATGTTAATCCTTTGATATCATGGTCTCCAATGTCAATTGTTGCTTTATTAAGTGTCATTCCTTGTGCTTTGTGTATGGTTAGTGGCCATGGCATATCTATAGCCATATGTGGGTGATTTCATCATGTAATGGGAGTAATTTATACATGTGTATGCTTCTTTGCATCCTATGGAGGGCTAGAGTATTTTTTGAATGAAACACCTACATATATCAGTAGGAAGGGTCAGTTTGAATCTGAGTTGTAGATGATGTCGATAATATCTCCAATATCTCCATTAACTAATACTTATTTCACCCATAGATTAGACATTAACATAATTTTTTTTCTTACATAGAAGCGCAATTAGCTCAAGTTGAGTGTCATTATGATTAGATGTATTTTTTGTCTACTTTGTTCAGCTCTACATAAAGTAATTGGCATATTTAGTGATCTCAACACTTTATTTTTATGCATTATTGCATTTAAATTTGTTGCATACAAATGTGTAGAGATTTTTAATTTTTCCATTTATTCCAAAGGTGTGAATGATGTTGTTCTTGACACTAGTATATTCCAATAATTTTATTTGGGTTTGGATCTTTGATGTTAGTTAACAAATTCTAGAATAGTATTTATTTTTCTATGCATTTTATTGGTAAAATTTTATTTCTTATATAACAATTGTATCAAATATATGCCATAATTTGTACCCAAAATATCCATCTGCATTCATTAGAATGTCATTTATATGTGGGAGCTATCCCAGGTCTCCAATGAGTATAATTGAGTAACCACCAAAGTCTTTGCTATTTTATTGAGAAAATGCTTCACAAAATCAATTATTTATCTTACTGAGCATATTTGACCCTAGAAAACTCATTTCATCTATGACCACATATTGAATGTGTCTTATTTCTACTTGGAAAGATGTTAATTATTTTCCCTCCAGTGCTTTCATTTATTGGATAGGGATATGAACTGATGAATCGTATGGTTGATGCATTTATATTAAATGTTCCAACACTAGTTGGAGAAATAAGAAGTAGGGAATACTTTATTTTTACTAGAAGCTTCTCTAGAGTGTTTTTGATTATGCTTATCAAGTAAGATTTACTTGTCCTTGTTGTTCTTGTATAATCATTTAGAGTGTTGTACCTTGTGGGCCTTTTTGATAATGTTGGTAAATTGTGTTAAAGGCTATATGTTGAGTACTTGACAATTCATATGATATTTGTTTGTTGTTACACTCAATGTTTGCATATTTTGAAATTACACATTATGAATCTATGAATTATTGTGAAGATATGTGAAGGTTAAGCAGGGTGTCTGAATGATTCTACTTGTGGTTGTTGTCAAAGTCATTGAGTCCAAGCATGTTAATGTCATTTAACACATCATTTATAGATGGATATGTAGGAGATAATATTTCTCATTCATTCATTACCATGTCATGTTGTAGATGT